>VXBA01004031.1:13833-61438 GCA_013399895.1 Serilophus lunatus
TCTGCCTCTTACTGTCACTTCTGCCACATCCAGGGAATGGGCAGGAACTCTGCCCCAGGTCAGAAGGGGTGCAGGGAAGCATCCTGCTACACTTGTGTACCCAGGAGAGGAACACACAGCAGTCCCTGCCAATGGAAAATGTGCTGTTTGCTCCTGACAAGCTGCCCCAGGAATTTTCTGCCTGTTCCCTGGGCAGGGAGAGGAAGGAGGGTAAGGAAGTTGTTCTAAGGAGTGGATGTGAAGCATCTATTGCTGAGGAAGGAGGAGAAGACTTGTACTCATGAGAACTTTCTGTATCTGTAAATCCATGTTTGGAAATAACTGCAATTAAGTTACTAAGAGGTTTAAAAAGGTTAAAAAAACAGTAAAGGAATTGGGTGCTTATGGGCAACAACTTTTGGGTAGTAGAAGGACCCAAACCCCAGAACTACACACAGAGTCAGGGCTGGAAACAGCAGGAAATTGCAGTTTATTTTCCCTTGAACTTGAGCATGAGACCAGACATGCAAAAAATGCTGTGAATGGTGTGAAATCCTGATAGCACTTGCCAGTTCTATTGCTTTGAACACAGCTAGAATTTGGTTAACTACATTTGTGGAAAAAGAGTTTGAGGAAAATTAACATTCCCCCCTCCCCCCTCTGCAGCACTGACTGGTGTGAAGCTGCAGGATTTCTAAGTGGTCCTGCTTGAACATCTAAATGATGGTTCTTTACTTCATCAAAAACGGATTTGACCATTCACGATTTAAAACCTGCTAATTAGCACCTGGTCCCACCCTTCCAAAATCAATTAACCATTTGGAGAGACAATAACAGCAAGTCCTGACAACGGTTCCCCCTCAAAGCTCACACAAAACTTCTGTAAGACCTGAACTTTTATTTTCCAAAATTCACAAACAAAACAAGAAATGCAGTAGAAGGAGCTTCTGCAAGTCACAGGAAACGCTGCACATCAGAGGGACGTGCAGCCCCATGGCCAGAGGCACCTGCATGTAGAGAAAGATCTGATCATTTAAGGTAAATTCTCTTTTTTTTCTGTGGATGTTGAGCATGTGAACTTTCCGGAAAAAATTTAAATGGTTTGTTATTTAAAAGGGGATTCTCAGGGAAGTCTGTTCCCAGCTAATGGGTGATGGAGAATGTTTATTTCTCCGGCTTTGTTGGGAGATGAAGAGATTAACTGAAAGCCTCTCTGTAAACATGTCAGAGGTGTCACTGATGCATGAACAGAACTGTTTAGCAAGCACAGTCCGCTGCCTTTAGCTGTATCTCTTCCTCCTCAAATATTTTAAGTCCTGCTTTCCTGTAGTAAAAGTGCTTACACATAATATTCATGTGCAAAAGGCCGCTGAGAAATCATTATCTTGGTCTGTAAAAACTCCCATGATTAAAATTGTCTCTTTATTGACATAATTTCAATAGGTTTTTTAAGGAGCAAGTGTAAGACAATAGATGAAAAATATTTTTTTTATGTGACATGCTGTGCAGTAGTGTAGTGTCCATGTATGAAATAGTCCGTGGTAATAACCTGGCATTTCCAAACACAAACTGAGTGGGAAATTGGGGATAAAGAAATTATTTGGGCAAGATGCTCAAGTCATCAGATGGTATCACTTGGATTTTTCTAGCAACATTTGCATCTATTTTATAAGGACGTTTTTTTCTGATTGTGCTTGGGATAGGAGGGGGATCAGGAGACAGTAATAGGGAGATGTTCTTTCCTTTGCATAAATATCTATTGTGTATGTAGAGCACAGATGTCAGTCTGTGAGTGCTCCCATTTTGAGGGTGCAGAATTTTATATTACAGAGTTGGACACTGATCATCTTTAGTGACTCAATTAAAATTTTCCCTCTCTTCATTAATAAACATGAGTTAACAGCTTTCACTTCAATGACTCCCAAGGGCTGTCAGATTTTATAGGGGGAGAGTTGCTGAATAAGGATATGCAAACAATAAAGGTGTAAAAAGTCCAGTTTTTAGGGAGAATCACTCTCTCAACATCTGATCCACACTCCAATAAAGAAGCTGCAACTCCAGCTACACGAGAACTTTTTAACTGAAGTTGTTTCCAGAGACCTGGCACTGTAAATCCTTCAGTGTGTGATCCATTTTCAATGCCCTCAGGTGGTCTTGGGCTCTGGGGCTACAGAGACACAGCCTCTGCCTTCTGTCTGTGCTCTGTCCCCATCTCATTAAAATCTGCTCAGGGAGAGAAGAGTCACAGCCAAGGTGCCTTCTCATGGGGCAGGAACTGGCTTTTGGCATGTTCTTTGTCTTAGCAGAGTTTTTTTCAGGGCTGCTGATAGGGATGAAACAACAAATGTCAAAGAAGGAAAAATACTTTGATCTCATCTGTGTTGCTTTAGTGCTTATTTCATGTTGGTTACTGTAAGGACAGATTAACATGGTCACATAAAATGCTGAAGAACTCCAGGCAGCTGGCCCTGGCTGGCACAGTGTGGATGGAGCTTCCTCTTGCTAACAGGGAAAAAATGTAGATCCCACTGCCCTCAAAGCACAGCCCCCTCCAAGCTGAGCATCCCAAAAGGTCTCTGCGATCCTGGGAATGCAGTTCTTGTTTATAGTCACTGGCAGGTCAGAGATGCTTCTGCTTGTGAGAGGAAGGGGCTGCCACAGTGATCCCTCACACATGTCCCAGAGAGCTGAGAGTGTAGATAGGGCTGCATTTCTGGCAAACAGCCCCACATGAGATGATTCAGAGCCTGGAGTGCAGATAACCTCACTCCATGTCCCTGGAGAGAGAATTGGTGGCCCTTGAATTTCTGTGCAGTTGGATCAAGCACTCCCCTCCTGGAATTTTTGTCTATAAAATTGCCCCTGCTGTTGTGATCATAAAAAATTAATTGGCTGGGATGAGTTGTCTTAAAGCACTAGATATTTTTGGAATGCAAACTGGAACAGGTTTGGCATCCTGTGGCTTCTCAGGAACTCTGTTTCTTACCCCAAGCAGACTGGCTGTGAATTGGTATTTCTGGGCTGGATGCCAGGAAGGGACAGGGACAGGCAGGAGAGGGGCAGCTCTTACCCAACCTCACAGTGCTGGGGTTTGCTCAGCATGACCCCTTCCCCGTGGGGGTATTGCTAAGGGTTTCATTTCACTGCAACATGGATATAGCTCCAATCTAGCTTTCTTAACTCAGTGGCTCCAGCAGGTTTTTCTAAGGATTTGTGGGATTCAGTACCCCTCAAACTCCACTGGAAAACCAGCCCACTTACAGCCAGCTCTTTACTGCCACAACTGCAGGACTTTCTGGTCCTAAAGCTGGTTAGTTCATTGTTTGCTTGCATTTACATCCTATAAAGTATCACCTCACCACCTGTGACGTGAGGCACTGCTGTGAGTTTGACACTGCTCATTTTACCAGTGTTAGGCTGATCTTCAACATCACCCTCAGCCTCCAGGGCTAATACTTGTACCTGGGACTCTTAAAAACTACTGGAATGCATACAGACAGTATTCCTATGTGCCTTTGGAGATAATCCTGCAGGAAAGAAATGCTTCACAATCTCTTTCTGTCAGGTCCTGAGCTGTGTGAGCAGCCAGGATGCTTGGATGGGAAACAAGAAATAAGGGGGACTCACTGGTCCTGTGAATGAATACAGGAGCAAAGGACAACACAGAGCAAAATACAAAGGCAGACCTGTCCTTTTTACACCTTGTGGGAATGTCCCTCCTTCTGTGTTTTTGTGGAGATTGAAATTCAGCAGAGATTAGTTACTTCAGTGCTGTGTTTTTTCAACGCATTTCTGGGCACTGAAAATACACTGAAGAGTCTGTTCAGGGAAGATGTGGGTGGGATGAAGTCCAAAGTTACAAATTACTAATGTACTCTGTGTTATGTATGATTCTACCTATTATAAATTCATCCAAATTAAAAAGGATAATAAATCTCCATTAAAACACATCCCTAAGCTTCTCTACCCTTTTTCAAATGTACTGAAAGTTGTCACCAAGGGCTACAGGCCAGTGATATCATTAATGCCTTCCAGTGTCCCCTGGAATCATATCTGTACCAGTGCCTGGCTGTTCCACCAGAGGGATGATGTTTCTGAAAGAAAATGCCACTTTTCTGTAAAAAATGGAATGATGTTGCTGTGCACTTATGCAAAGCTGAAACTGTGAAAAGACTTGCTCTCCAGCTCTAGTACTGACCATTTGTCCTGAACCTTGGAATTGAATTTAGCACTGCCTTAGCTGGAAAAATCTTGGGCATATTTTCTTTTTTCTTGTTTTTTAATCCTCTCCTATTTGATTGCTCCAATAACCCTGATTGCCAGAGGCCTGACAATCTCCCAGTTCAACATCCCTGTTGCTTTTTCTTAACTGTCCATTCTCTTGCTACAGTGTTTTTGCTGCAAAACAGACCTAGTAGTGTCCAGGAAAAGAGATGAGACAATAGTTGGAATAATTTAACCTACAGTCATGTTTGAATGCAGTACCTCCTCGCTCTGCATGACTTAGGTTGTCTGCACTTACTCCTTGCAGCAATTCCCATTGATGTGTACAGGACAAGTTCTGACCTAGTGAAAATTGCCATATTTACTCTGAAAGAAACAAGACTTGGAATAGTTTTGTGCAGTATCAACCATTGTTTGATTAAAGAATTAAGCCCCGCAATGTGTTCTGTATGCTCTGCCACAGGAAAGACTTTGCTGGGGAAATGTCAACATTTAGAAGCCTTTAAAAACCACAGTGTGAACCAAATGTTCCTCTTATTTGTGTGGGTGCAGTAAGGAAGGACAGTCTTGTGTGTGCACTAACCAGGCTCTGTTCCTGAGTTCAGGCTTCCTGGCTCTGCCACCCATTTCCTGAGTGTGCCTGGATAAGGCTCTTCATGTTGGAAAAGGGGGGAGACAGTTCCTTTGCCCATCCTCCTTGGGGAAGAGTGTCTGTCAGTGCAGCATCCAACAACAAGGATCAAGTGTTGGTAAATAATAGGAAAAATTGGCTGTTTCCTTTTTGTTTTTGTCTTTCCACAATTGCAACAACGTGTGAAGCCCAGGCCTGCCCTGAGTTCTTGACTTACACATTTGGCATTGTCCAAGCAGAAAGGGGGATCCCATATTCAAGGCAAAAACCAGGCTGGGACACGGGGTAAAAGGGGCTGTTGTCCATCCCTGGCAGCTGCTGACAGATGAGCCCATGGCTCACAAAAAGACCTTTGTTCATGGCCACCCTGGCCAAGGAACGTGTGCGGCCAACACTGGGCCCTTCTCACCAGCTGAGCTGACAAATTGGGTTTCTTCTGCTGCAGCTTCAAGCCAGCTGTTGCTTTACAGCAAATGCTCTGGACAAAAATACAAGGCATCACGTTTCCTATTTGGGTGCTATCTCTTTGAGCATTACTTGCACTTTCTGATAAACTTGTGCTGAGGCACAGCCAGTGTCCCTCTGACTGGGAAGCAGACAATCCTATTTTAAAGCTGAAAGCAAATTCTCTCTTGTGCTGAGAAACACCACATCCACAGCTTTCTCTGCCCCTTGCACAAATGCCTCAGGTGACTAAAGCTCCCTGCTGTTAGTACTATTCATTTTTTTAACTGCCATTTTCAGACTGACAGAGAGTAGGTTTAGATGGGATATTAGGAAAAAGCTCTTCCCTGTGAGGGTGGGGAGGCCCTGGCACAGGGTGCCCAGAGAAGCTGTGGCTGCCCCATCCCTGGAAGTGTCCAAGGCCAGGTTGGAGCAACCTGGGACAGTGGAAGGTGTCCCCACCCATGGCAGGGGATTGGAACATGATTCTTACTCTCTATTTCTTTATTTATGCACTGAACATAACAGGCACAAGCTAAAGTTTGCACCAAAGTCCTCAGAGGCAGGAATTCAACTCTCTTAAACTGACACTCCGAGAAAAGCATTACTGTGAAAACAGCAGGGCTTGCCAAAACTGAAATCAAAGGAGTGAACTGTAAAGCGATGAATGCCTCTGTGGGTGTAACAGTGCAGTGCTGGTGCTGTCTCTGTCCCCAGAACACCCTGGCGAAGGCGCTGTACGACAACAAGGCCGAGTGCTCGGACGAGCTGGCCTTCCGCAAAGGAGACATCCTGACCGTGCTGGACCAACACGTGCTGGGCAGCGAGGGCTGGTGGAAGTGTTCCCTCCATGGCAGGCAGGGCTTGGCCCCTGCCAACCGCCTCCAGCTCCTCTCTCCTGCCATCCTGCTGCTTCCCACCACCCAGAGCGACCCCGTGGAGCTGCCCGCAGGACAACAGAACATCTACCAGGTTCCCTCCGGCCCCAAACCCACCGTGGTGTCGTCGACCTACGAGAAGATGGAGGGGTGGGTGAAATCCCCAGTGAGGGGCTGTGCCACACCTTCCCAAGCCATTTATCAGGTGCCAGCCTTGGCTGCACAGCTGCTCAGCGAAAGGACCAAAAGCTCCACAAACCAGGTAAGAATATAAGCAACTTGAAAAGCAGCAGATATTAGTGTTGAAACAATCTTTGGGAGTGGGAAAAATAATAAAGGCTGATGGCCTGGGATCTTCAGTGGAATTTGCAGCAAAAGAATGATGGTGTTTAGGAAACTCCCATCAATTCTACTACAGTTTATAGGATTATGTGAGAAATGCTGCTCTGGGCAACATATGAGAGTCTTTATATACCATAGTCTCTCACCTTTTTGACAGTTTAAAGCAGCTGTAAAATAGGGCAGGAAGTAAAGAACACATCATTTGTTTGGGAGAATCTAGAAATTATTTACAAAGTTAAAATAACGAGACACAGGACTTTCTCTTCTGATGGTTCACAGCATGAGTGTGAGGCCATCCAGCGTCCTCTGGGCACATGTGGGACCTTTCCATCCATCTGCACAGGAACAGGATTCATAATTTGAAAGAAAAAAAGCCCTTTGCTGTGCAAGTTTTGTTCAGTTCCACGAGCTCTTCAGCCCTGGTTGGCTCTTTATTCTATGTATGAAAATCTCATTAGAAAAGTTAATTGAAAAAGGAAAAGGAAGGAAATGCAGTCCTGAGTTATACAGTCTTTTAGGCTGATTTAATGATCACTTGATTTATGGGGCTCAGTCCCTCACTGCCTGGATCCAGGCAAGTCATGGAAACCCTGCTGTGTGGAAGGTGGGTGCTGGAAAACAAACTCTGCATCCCTGGTGACTGAAACCTAATTTTCAGCACTGCAGCTGCAGTGCACAGCCCTTGTGTTCAGTTACAACTGCAAGCTCAAAAACTAAGAGCTACAAAGGACCCTTTTGCACTTGCTGTGATCTAATTTCACACACACAGGATTACACACAGAATCAATAAGGTTGGAAAAGACCATAGAGATCAAGTCCAACCTTTACCTAGGTTAACAACCTATCCAACATCAGTCTAACATCTATACCATCTAAACCATGCCACTAAGTTCATCATCCAACCTATCCTTAAACACATCCAGGGGAGGTGACTCCACCACCTCCCTGGGAAGCCCATTCCAGTGGGAGATCATTCTCACTGTGAAAAAGTTTCTCCTGATATCCAACCTAAACCTCCCCAGACGCAGCCTAAGACTGTGTCTTCTCGTCCTGTCACTGGGAGCCTGAGAGAAGAGACTGACCCCCACCTGCCTACAACCGCCTTTCTCCACATTCCTGACCCAAAAGGAGCCATTTGCAAACTGAATGTGAGATTGGTACAAATTTTCCACATTGTGCCAGCAAATCAGAGGGAAATGTCATCTATTGCCATCTATTCTTTATCTGAATGACATAAGAGCTCCCTGGCTCTTCCAGTCTCATTTCATGAGTTTGCACACCTAAACCTTGTCTGCTCTAGCCAAGAATGAAAACAAAGTGTTCCAGCCTGTGTTTATTACCCAGAAGTTCAGAGTTGAGCTGTCCCTTGCATAGTGTCACAGCTGTTCTTACACCAACTGCTCCGTGGTGGTCACAAGCCATGCCCAGGAGCAGGGGAGGCTGTGCAAGGACAGAACGAGGCACAGCACCCAGGACTGCCCCACATAGATCCTGTGGAACAACTGGCAAAGCTCCTGGCATAGTCAGCTGTCCTCTGAGCAGCTGGGAAAAGCCACTCTAAGTCTTTGAGGGAGCTGCTTGAAAGCAATAAACCAAAGCAAAATCCCTCAGAGCCTGTGTGCTCTCACCTTATGGAGAAGCCTCATTGCTGCTGCCTGACACACAGGGCACTTCTTGTTTTACTGTCACTGGAAAGACTTCAAAAAGTAGTAAGATGTGATATCCAGTGAGTTTCCTTTTTGCTGCACACTAAGATTTGTGCATCTGAAGGCAGTCCTGGACTAAGGATGGCTTTCTTACACCCTTTCTGCTTAGGAAAGTCTCTTTCACACCTCTGTTTTCAAGTAAGATGTTCCTATTCAAGCACTGGCACAGGGTGCCCAGAGAAGCTGTGACTGCCCCATCCCTGGGATTGTCCAAGGTTGGACAGGGCTTGGAGCAACCTGGGATAGTGGAAGGTGTCCCTGCCCAGGGCAGGGCTGTGGAACTGGATGATCTTTAAGGTCCCTTCCAGTCCAAATCATTCTGTGATTCTATGTCTCTGTCTCATAGAGCACTAAAAAGAGATTTCTCTTTACCCCTCCTTCCCTCCCTCACATGACAGCTAAGAGCTTTCAGAAAGCTAAAACAGGCAGCTTTTATTTTTTATTTTTTTTATTTATTTTTTTATTTCCCCTAAATTTATCTGCTGCAACACTCACACGATGGAGATCACTACCTCCAATTTTAAACAGTTTACTGTAATGTCTCATCTCCAGTGGTGTTACTGTGGGTCAGTGGTTTGCAATTTACAATCCATTTATAATCTAGCTGAGGACAGCCAGGATAAAGCCAGGCTGAATGAACAAAATTCTTTGTTTTGACTAATTGTCCCAAAAATCTGGTCATGACTTCTCAAAGTATGTTTTAAACAGGAGAATTTGATCAAAGACTACTAATTTAATTCCTATGTCATATTTCCCTGTTCATGGAGGTGGGCAGGACATGAAGGTTTATTCCTTCCAAATGAGTCAGTCTTCCATAACTACAAAATAATACATCTCAGCCTGCCCCTTTTTGGTGTTCTTACTCACATTGAATATGACTTGACCCCATGGCTCTGTGAGCCTGGAGAAGTAGAAATTTCCCCACTTCCTTTTTACAATGGTTCTGCTTTTGGGTAGTCTAAAGATTAAAGTGATAACTGGAGTTGGATTTTCTCCAAACCTTTTCCCTCCTGTGGTTAGTAAGGCACATTGTCTTTGATTTGTATGTTGCCAGTACTGATCTTATCTGAAATGCAGCAGAAATGCTGGCAGAGGAGAATTATGGGGCAAAAATACTGCTTGTAAGGTCAGTTCCTGTCTTTCACCTTCAGTGAAGAGCTGAAGGTTTTCAATCCCATACGATTATTCCAACGGTGGCCTATTCAGTTAAATGAGTTTCCAAAGATGTCCTGAGCTTGCTGCCCACTGCATTCTCTCATTATTTTTTTTTATCCCCCTCCAAGCACCTGCTCACTCTCCCGAGGGCCTGTCGGGCTTCAGCCCCAAATATCAGGAGTGAGGTGTACGACGTTCCCTCCACACAGCACCGGGAGTCCCTGCTCGCACAGGTCAGTCCTGCCCTGCTCCCTTCCCTGCAGCTGGGATGCTGGAGAACCTCAGAATAGATTTTGAGGCAAATTCCAGTGTTTTCCTCTTCATTTTTTGTAAAATTGGGAAGAAAATCATCTATTTTTAGCTCAAAACCTAAAGCAGTTCTCTTGAGTTTCTTATAAATCTAGAGAAGTATGTCGTAAATCTGGTATGTTTCTAATAAACAGTTTCAGTTTTATCATTAGTAAGGCATTTCCTCTTGGATTCCAAGGCAGAGAGGTAGACACTAGTGAAGTCTTACTGAATTCTCAGTATCAGAGGGTCAACCCCTGGAATCCAGGAGGAAATGTGCTTTGGTCATTTGATCAGGATGATTTCAGGGCGTTTCCAGAAGTGCATGTTCAGCAATAAACTAAATGTCACCCACACCACCCACCCTGTGGGGAAGAACATGCCATGGATTTGGTTGTGCAGCTGGGACATGATCAGGGTAAGGCCAACATGAGGATGGCATCCACCACCAAAGTGTCCTGTTACATGATCCCGCTCTTGGTACTGTCCTGCTTCCCCAGGGAGAGTGAACCTCACGTCTCCTCCACCTCTCAGCCTGTGCAGGTCACCAGGACGGGACAGACACCAGGCCCCTGCACCATCCTGTCACCTGCCACACAGAGGTGTGTGTGGGACTGGACCACGACCACGGATCCCCTTTCCAGCACCTGGCAGTGCAGGATTGAGCCCATTCCATTATTATCATGTTATGCACAGACTTCTCTTTGGGGGTGTGGGTGGTCCCTGCTCAGACCCAAAGCCAGGTGTGTCAGTGGTGGCTGCCTCTCACCACCCAGTGCCCACTGCAGTCTCACCAGAACTGTGGGAAAGCTCCAGCATTTTCCTGGCAGTTTGAGGGTGAGCCACACTGTCCAAACCAGGAGCTACTCCTGAAAGGCTTTAATCCCACCCATATCTTCAGTGGGCTCTAAAAAGGATCAAAGTCAACCAGTTTCTTTCCCTTTGACCAGAGTGGTGCCACTCCACCCACCACACGGAAGGGCTCCATGCCAGTCAGATCCTCTGAGAGCTTCAAGGCAGAGCAGAAGCAGCTTTGCAACATCCCATCCAGCCCAGAAAAGGCAGGAGCTGGTATCCAGAAAGACTCACCAGCAGGCAATGTAAGTAAGATTTGTTGGACACAAGAGAATGATTTGTCATTACTGTGACACTTGGCTTGGGAAGGGGGCAGTTTTCCCAACTCTTCCTCACTTTTTTACAAGTACCACCCTTGAAGAGTGATCTGAAATGTCACAACTAAGAAAATTATAAACTGAGAGCCAAATATTTCACGTTTCCTGAATGGCTTTAGGATCCAAGAGGATTTTGAGAGGCTCCTTAGCACACATGCCTAGGGCTGAGCTGTGGGATCTCGGGGCAGACCACTCCAGCACAGGAATCTGAGTCTTCCTGGTTTTGTGGGTTTAAAGAGAAGTGCTGTAGGTTCAGGGCTGCAGAAGCCAGTCTTGCAAAGAGCCTGTTCTGCAGTGACAGCAGGACTGGTGCCACCCAGAACTGGGCTCTGGCACATGAGCAACTGCTCGTCTGAGCTGGCATTCCCAACATATCTCCATGGCTGTTAGGAATTGCACTGACCAGCTGGGAGCAGATTCCCTGTCAGAGAACATGGTTCCCAAAATCAAATTTTCTTAGAATTCTTTGTTCATGGGCAATTTGGACAATCCTGGCCTTGGTCTGAAACAACCTTGCCCAGGCTACCCCTCCTCACACACATTTTCCGGAAAAAAAAAAAAAAAAAAAAAGCCTGACCTGGCCAGTTCTTTGTAAAATCTGTATTATACAACAATACTTTCAGCTGTTTGTTGTTGCTGCACGTTCCTGTAGTTCCCTGTGGTTGTGCTCTGTGCGTTTTCTTACACAAGAAGTGGTCCTGCATTTGCCTTTTCCAGCTTGGACTTCAGCTGTACACACACGTTTTTAAGGCATTGGGCAAGATCTGTTTCCATCTTAGCAAACCTGTATTGAGTAAAAATTAAAATGCATTAAAGATATTTGAGAAGAGTCAGTGGTGTCTGTTGGTTATTTATTTTTTGACAGGGTATGCATATAAATGGGAAAAAACCAAGTGTCTACAGATGTCACTGGCTGGGGACACTGCTGTATGATCTGTGCTCAAAATATTTTACCTTTCATACGTGCAGCTTGTGCATTTTAAAGAATAAAAATACGGGCCAGCCTTTTCATGGTGCAGGTCCATTGACATCAGTGGAGCTGCACATATTTATGTGCTCTGAGAATTCAGTTTTGTTTCTCATTTCTTGTTTGAAGAGATGGTTTATAAACTCTGTGTGCTCTGTTGCAGTTATATGACGTCCCTCCCAAAAGAGAAATTGATGCTTCAGAAAATAACTCTCCAAAAAAGTGCTGGGGCCATTACAACACTTTGCCAAATCCTCGGAAGTCAGAATGGATTTATGATATTCCAGTATCACCTGAAAAATCAGGATTAATACAAAACACTTCTGGCCACTCCTTGGAAAACCAGGTGCTGTATGATATCCCACCAAGCAGGTACAAGGTACCAACGACAAATGCTGAAGCCAAAGCTGTAAATCCACAATTATACATTCCACCAACACAACGGAAAGTAACACTTCCAGATATCCATCTCTATGATGTTCCATCCTCACGGGATGTGCTCCTTTTGCCACAGAATGGGAGCTGTGACACAACCCCAAGTCTCCAGGCTCCAAAGGCTGAGAATCAGCTCTCGGAAAGGAATGTTTATGATATTCCCAAAGTTTTGCCCATCGCTGGGCAGTTCAAGAAAGAGTTGGAAAACAACAGTGACAGCTCTGGAGAAAAAGCACATGGTGCTTCTCCAAAGCTCTCAAGAGGGGCCAAAATAGAACAGGACAGCTCCTCTGTTTCTAGTGTGGAGAGTAGGAGCAGCACACTCTCCACACCCTCCAGCTCATCTGCTGAGTCATTTTCTACATCATCACCATGGGAAGAGCCTGGCAGAGAAATCAAAGTGGACCTTGAAGTGGCCATAGAGACCTTGACTAAGTTGCAGCACGGTGTGTCCAGCTCAGTGGCAAGTTTAATGATCTTTGTGAGCAGTAAGTGGCGATTGCAGGAACACCTGGAGAAGAGCATTGAGGAAATTCACAGAGCTGTTGACCACATAAAGGTGTCCCTGGGAGAATTCCTGGCCTTTGCTCAAGCCATAAAGGGAAATGCCTCCCACCTCACGGATAGCAACCTTCAGAGCAGAATTAAAAAACAGCTGGAGATCCTTGTGAACTCCTTCAAAATTTTAACAGAGACAAGGGAAGCTCTAAACAACTGCAACTGGTCACTGGAGGCCTTGGTCCTCAGGAAACCTCAGAGCAACCCGGACGACCTCGACCGCTTTGTCATGGTGGCCAGGACGATCCCTGATGATATCAAGAGGTTTGTGTCCATCATCATTGCCAATGGAAAGCTGCTCTTCAGGAAGAGTGAGAAGGAACAAGAAATGAAGCAACCAAAAGTGAGCCCAGAATACAAAATGGCAAAGCAAATCATAGTGCCCAGAAGAACAGAAGTAGAGTCGCTCCAGAGAAATGCCCCTGACAAACCCAGGCAAAGCCAGGTCCCCTTGGAGAAACAGGAAGAAAATGCCGTGGAGGATTGTGATTATGTGCAGCTACAGGTCAGTACAGCTGGGCTTTACTATCCTTGTTCTCCACTGTTTGCAGAGATTGTGCCATTGGCACTATTTTATCTTTACACCAGACTCAGTTTGCTGTACTTGTCACTTCCCAGACTCCATGTGAATTCAGGATTTTGTTACACTAATTTTAATTGATAAAGAGAACTGGAATTTGAGAATTCATGCAGCCAGCACTGGGAACACATCTCTATCATCGTCCATTGTAATTGGAGGCAGGTTTTAGTTGGGGGGGTGCAACTCCTTTCTTCTCTTTTGCCTCATAGTTCTCCCCTTGCCAGTTGACTGTGTTTGGCTCTGACCTTGTTAGAGAAGAGATGTTCCTTTTTAATTTGAGGTCTAGTGGAAATCAGGTTTGCACAGAAAATTTTGCTGTAACAAAATAAACTCTTCCTGTGAACTATCAAATTTAGAATAATTAGAATAATTATTAGAATAATTAGAATAATTCTGGATATTTGTTAGAATCATTCTCCTTAGAACTACTGAAATATCTGACATGTCCTTAGGATTTAGGAAAGGTTATTTTGTTGATGTTGGTTTCAGTCTTAGATCTTGCAGGATTAGAAACTACATTTTTAATAAGAAAAAATCCTACAGTTTCTTCCAATAAATGTACCAGCTGAGCAAGGAGTTGTATTTCCATGCAATAAGAGAAAAACCCATTTATATTTAAATATTTTATGCAAGTCATTTCAACTTTGCTTTCATTTTAATTTGTAACAGGCACAGAAAATCATTTCAGGTAAAGAAGTAGCAAAGAAGAGTACAGATTCAAACTCAAAGGTATTTCTGATTTTGAAAACTATTATTAATGAGGACTTCTAGTCCCTGATTTCTGTGCTTGCCAAAATTCCAAGTCATTTCCATTCAGACACACATCTTTATACACAGAGATCTCTTTGTGTCTCATATTTCATTTCCCAGAACTTGTTCTTAAAATTACAGCTGAAAATTGTGAACATTTATTTTCCTCAAATATAACAAACCACTCCAGCTCAGAGTCATACTATTTATTTTCTTGCCTTTGTGCATCATTTGGGATAAGACTGTGAGGATTAATATTTCAAAAATATCTTGTCATGCACTGGTATAAGATTGACTCTTGCTCATTTTAATCATTCATAAGCCCATTAAATGTCAATGTTTTGTACAATCTGAAAGATTCAAGTCCAGACTGTGAAAAGAATTGGTGTTTGGCTGCAGCACTTTGTGTGCTATCCATTACTAAAATCATGTTTAGGGGAAAAAAAGGCAACAGGGAGAATTTCCAACACTTTCTGGTAAGAGAAATTATTTTAAAAGCTCCTGGTCTGGGGCAATTTGGAGACTACGAATTAAGAATTTAGGGTAGAGCAACTAAAGAAACAACCAGTGTGTGACACCAAGCTTAATCTAACCTTCTTTAAACCTTTCTCCAGGCTTTGCCAACAGCTAAAAAGACTGGAATTCAAAGCAAGCAAGACTGTGCCAAGAAAATCCCTCTGCCAGAGCACTGCAGGCTGTGTTTCACTGCACTGCACAAGGCCATCGGGGTGTTCACCAACAGCCTCGACAACAACCAGCCCCCCGAGGTGTTCATATCCCACAGCAAACTGATCATCATGGTGGGACAGAAGCTGGTGGATTCCCTCTGCCAGGAAACTCTGGACAGGGACGCCCGGAGGGATGTCCTGCACAGCAGCAGCAGGTTCTGCAGCCTCCTGAAGAACCTGGCCCGGGCCACCAAAAACGCTGCCATCAAATATCCCAACGCAGAGGCCACGAGGGAGCTCCAGGATCAAACGGAGGAGCTCTCCAAGTACACGCAGCAGTTCAGAGCAATGATGGAATGAGGGACACGCTGCTCCTTCCACACATTCTCTCCACTGTTGTGGCAGCTGAGGGGGCAAACCCAGCTCAGTGACACCAATTTTCGGTCACCTTGGAATTCCTGATGGGATTTCCCAGGGTTCTGGTGCACTTTTAGCAGGGGAAGATCCCCATGAGAGCAGATGCAGTAGAAGATTTGTAGAATTAAATCTGGACTTTCTTCTCCACTGCTCAGATCCTGCCTGGAAATGTCATTGTCGTAGTGACAGGAATGTTTTCTGTGTATTAGAGCAAAATCATTTTGTTAAATGATTGATTTCTCATTTTTTATTCTCTACAGGTCAGATAAATGTATTTTCCTTTTTTATTCATTTTTCTATTCAGGCATGTAAAGTCTCTCTTTAAAATTGCCCACACAGTGTTCTGTAACTTACAATCATTTCTTGAGGACTTGACTCAAAATCTGGAATTACAACAAGCAGCTGCAAAGCTGATTTTTGGGTTTAACACACAAACACAACAAACCTATTATGGTACAAAATCTGGTACCACACATAGCCTGGAAATTAATGAGAAATGCTCCAGGCTGGTGCCTGAGCACAGAGGAAAACTGGCTTGGAGGGATCTTGGCTCCTCCTAAATGTACAGAGAGCATCTCCATCACCTTCTGTCCCAGCCTGAAGCATTTCTCCAGAATTTATTTTAGTCTCTAAACATGTAGAAGCCCTTCCCAAGAACTGGAAAGGCGACGTTATTCCTGGTTGGAACACCAGTAATTTCCACCCGGGGCTGGCAAGGCTTCAGCCCGGCCCTCGCTGCCTTTGTCTGTGTGGATTTTTAACTTTATCCCCGAATTTTCTGGGTGTGAAATACGACCACAAAAACACAGGCAGGGTGGGGGGACCCCCGTGTTACCTGTAGCTTTCCGAATTAATTTATTTTCACGTTTGTATCTGTAGTTTCAACGCCTGGCCTCTCCTGGCCGTGTTTTACCGGTGTCTTTGCCCTGAGAAAATCCTGAGGGCAGAATTCGGATGACTTCTGAGGGCAGTGGGAGCTGGTATTCTGTGTTTGTCCTCAGAAAAGAAAATGAGTTCTGTGGGCAGGGAATTCTGAGGGAAGCTGAAGCTGATGTTTTATGTTTGCCCTCAGAAAGGACCATGAATTGAGGGGTGTTTGCCCTGAGAAAGGACCGTGAATTCTGAGGGCAATTGGAGCTGATGTTTTATTGTGTTTGCCCTCAGAAAAGACCACGAATTCTGAGGGCAGCTGGAGCTGATATTTTATTGTATTTACCCTCAGAAAGGACCATGAATTCTGAAGGCAGTCAGAGCTGGTGTTTTGTGTTTGCCCTCAGAAAGGACCGTGAATTCTGAGGGCAATTGGAGCTGATGTTTTATTGTGTTTGCCCTCAGAAAAGACCACGAATTCTGAGGGCAGTTCGGGCCGATCCCCTCAGCGCCTGTGGGGAACCATCCCCCGCCTCGGCGCCCTCTCGCCCTCAGCTTTCCTGGGCAACCACCGTGTTTTCTACCGTCATTTAACGCCGCCATGTGTAACTATCGCAGTTAAATGGAGTGTTCCCACCCCTCGCTGGCTTTGTGCGTGTTGGTTTAAAGTCTCTCCCGCCACCACCACTGCCCGTGCCCACACCGCCCCGGGCTGAGGGCGGCTCGGCGCCCCCTCAGGGCCCCTTCCAGCCCGGTAAATCCCCCAAAACGGGTGATCCCGGAGGATTTTCCACACAAAAAAAACTAAACACGGGACAGCCAAGGGGCGGGAGCGGCTCCTCCCGCGGCCGCGCGGGGGCGCTGTGACCCCCCCCCGCTCTCACTTCGTGCGTTCCCCCCTCCCCCCCCGCACAGCGCGATGGACTCGCCCAACCCAGGGTGGCGCCCCGCCCCCAGCCGGGTGGTTGCCAAGCAACCGCGGTGACGCCATCGGGCGGCGCCGGAAGCGCGGGAGGCGGAAGCGATGGGATGCGATGGCGGCACCATCCCCAAGCGGCACGAGCTGGTCAAGGGGCCCCGCAAGGCCCCCAAGGTCCGGGGAAGGGACGGAGGGACCGAGGGAGGGCCGGCCCCGGGACCGGGCCCTGTGGCACCGGTGGAGGCCGTGCCGGAGGCCCTTTGTCTGCTGGAGGGGCCCTGGGTGTTACAACAACCCCGGGGGTGGGGCAAGGGGCGCTGGGGAAATGAGGAAGGCCCTGGGGGTGCCCCGGTGGGCACAAGGACAGTGTCCCCTGGGCGGAGCCAGCCCTGTTGTCCCGGCCCATGGGGACCCTCCGGGGCCGGAGCAGCTTTGGGACCTTTAGCAGGGACCTAGAGGAGCTGGAGCACAGCCAGGGAAGGGCAGGGAGCTGGGCAGGGGCTGAGGGAGCTGGGGGGGCTCATCCTGGAGCAGAGGAGGCTCAGGGGGCCCCTGGAATTCTCTACAACTCCCCGACAGGAGGGGGCAGCCGGGTGGGGGTTCGGGCTCTNCTGGGATTTGCTGTTCTGCTGAATACAAGGAGTTTAAGGGTCTCCTGAAGGGCTGGAGCAGCCACAGCTCCTCTGGGCCTCCCCACCTTCCCAGGGGGGAATCCCTTTGTGCCTCTCTCCTCACAGGGAGTGGAACTGCTGCTTGACCAAAGTAGGGCTGACCTGTCAAATCAGAGAGAAGAGGTTGGAAACCAAAGTAAAGCACAAAGAGGGGACTGGAGGAAGTGACAAAAAATAAGAAAACTGAGTTAAATTCAGGCAGGGAGATCCCACATTCCATGATGCAGAAAGGGGCTCAGTAGGCAGAGCCTCACAACTGACCAGGGACGTTCCCAAAAACTGTTCCTGAAGTTATTTCCTGAAATAACTCTGAGTGCAGGAAATAGGTCTGATGTGAAACCTGGGCATCTCATTAATGCTTGATTAATTCCTACCTATAAAAGCTATTTTAAAATAACCAGTGGGGTGTTTTTTTCCTCCCTTTCAGGTTGACAAAGTTGCAGAGTTGGTGGCCAGGTGGTTCTACTGTGCCCTGAGCCAGGAGAAGCTGCGTCGGCCCATCGTGGCCTGTGAGCTGGGCAGGTGGGGATGTGCCCAGGGAGAGCCCTGGGGGCAAAAGAATTCAGGTTAAAGCAAGTTAGGGCAACCAGGAGGGAGCACTGAAGTCTTTGTGTCGTGGCAGGTTGTACAACAAAGATGCTGTCATTGAATTCCTGTTGGACAAGTCGCCTGACAAAGCCCCCATGGAATCTGCATCCCACATCAAGAGCATTAAGGTAAATGGGTCGTGTTTGGGGTTAAAAATGAAAGGAAGGTGTTGAAATCAGGAGTGAAGGTTCAGTCATGCTGTGAAACCTCCACTTGCTGGTGCTTTTAAAGTGTTAAACCCAGCAAAACA
The DNA here is from genome assembly GCA_013399895.1 of Serilophus lunatus. Lineage (NCBI taxonomy): Eukaryota > Metazoa > Chordata > Aves > Passeriformes > Eurylaimidae > Serilophus > Serilophus lunatus. The sequence goes on from VXBA01004031.1 coordinate 32,326, forward strand.
TTGAGGGAATGTCTCAAAGTCTGGTGAAAAAGCTCAAGGCTCTCACTTTTGTTTTTCAGAACGTGACAGAGCTGAACCTTGCAGACAATCCAGCCTGGGGTGGGGACAAGGAGAGCATCAAAGGGGACAAGTATGATGACCTGCAGGCTGCTCGTTTCATCTGCCCCGTGGTGGGGCTGGAGATGAATGGGAGGCACAGGTTGGTGCTGCCCCCCTGGGCCCTGGCTCCTGGGAAGGGCTGAGGGGGTGGTGCTGCCAGGCATGGACCCACCCCTGGGGGGATGGGGGCCTTGCTTTCAGTGTCCTTTCATTCCATATTCAAAGGAAAGGTGGAAGTTAAGCCTTTCCTGAGTGGATTTGGGGGTGTAATAAAGGAGTAGAGGGGAATGTTGGCAGAGAAATGCTGCTAAAGGTTCTCTGGGAGTTAAACCACAGGAGATTGGGGTGAGAGCTCCCTATGGGTCACATCAAGCAATTGGAATCACAGAATGGTTGGATTAAAAGGGACATTAAAGCCCATCCCACCCCTCCATGGGCAGGGACACCTCCCACTGTCCCAGGTGGCTCCAACCTGCCCTTGGACACTTGCAGGGATGGGGCAGCCACAGCTTCTCTGGGCCTCCCCACCCTCCCAGCCAGGAATTCCTTCCCCATATCCCATCTCAATGTGCTCTCTGGCAGTTTGAAGCCACTCCCCCTTGTCCTGTCACTCCAGGTCCTTGTAAAAAGTCTCTCTCCATGTTTCTTGCAGCCCCTTCAGGTCCTGGAAGGTCACAATCAGGTCACTCCAGAGCCTGGTTTTCCTCAGGCTGAACAATCCCAGCTCTCCCAGCCTCTTCTTCTTCTCCCTTCTGTCTCTCCCTGTGCTGGGATCAGAATGGGGATGGATTTGTGTCTGTAATCCTTCAATAATCTGAGTTTTACTGGTCTGGGGCATTTCTTTGTGCATGTTAACCCTGCTGGGTGAGATGATGGTGCTTCACAACTTGATAGTTGCCAAGTGTTTCTTCCTCCAAAGTATGTTTAGCCAGGAGATATTCAGGATAAAATAAAACCCACGTGGTTTCATGTACCCAATATTTTCCATTCAATCCTTAAATTGTGCAAATTAATAACAAATTAATCCCTTACTTAAAGGTGCTGATAGTTGTAAATGAAGTTAGTTGTGTCCCCCTCGAACATTGTCTCAGTGCTTAGCTCTCTTACACACAAGGTTTCCTCAAATCTTCATGTCCTGCCTTTTGCTTTGAAGGTTTTGCTTCCTGAGAAACTGTGGCTGTGTGTTCTCTGAACGTGCCCTCAAAGAAATTAAATCAGAAGTTTGTCACAAGGTGAGTTTTTTCAGCTTTGGAAGCAAAGGGGTGCAATGAGTGTAAATACAGTTGCATTCACTGCTCTGAGGTGGGGCTTTTAATCTGAATAAGCAAATGGAACTTGTAAAAATTCTGATCTGTGATGGCCTGAAGTAATTCTACATGGCCTTTCTTAATGAAAAAGTGTTTCTAATTAGTTGTAAAAATTGATATTTTTGTTCTCAAACACCACTTGATTTTGAAGTAACTAGAATTCTGATTTTTTCAAATATTTGGTTACAATTTCAGTTTTAAAAAGGGATCTTGGGGGTTTTGTTTTAATTCCTGAGCACATGCGGTTTGGGATTTATCAATATCTGCTCTGTGTGTTTAAACTGGTTGTGTTTTCAGGTTACATTTTGATCTGCCTATTTTAAAAGGGCATCTGGTGGTGTCATTTTTGGGGGGAAGAAGGGGGTGGTGGCAAATCTTTTTAAACTTTTCAGCAGTTACATGAATTACTGTAGAAAATACTGACTGCCCTCTGTGCTGTTTGCTCTCATTACAGTGGTTTCTTTGTAGCCAAGGGCAATAAAAGTTGAAAATACTCCTTTTTTCCTGTCACTGCTTTTATTATCAGCAAGGCTTGGGGTGGCAGTTGCCACATTCAGGCAGATATTGGATAAAACAGAATATATTTGTGTGAAACAAGACCCATTGCAGATGATGGGGGATTTTGTTGGGATTTTTTAGGATTTTGTTGCTCATTTTGTTTTCTGAAGTGTTGGTTTAATCCTAAATGGTTTTATTGCCTCTTGGCAGGTCCTAATTAATTTTTAATGAGGTTTTTTTGTTTGCATCTAAATTTGTGTTGATAGATGGATGAAACTGGATAATGGGATGGTTTTGTCCATGGCTTGGCCACTCTGATAATCTTGGAAAAACTAAATGAACCCCACATGTTTTGTGGATATTTTTAATAATCAATATTTAGTATATTGATTATTTAGCCTCATATCTGTATGCAGCTGGTTTCACATGCATGTGAATTCCTCACAATATTCAGAAGGATGCTTCTAGGAATAATTAAATTGATATAATATCTAGTCTGTTATTTTACCACTCTTGGATTTTGATGCACCAAGACAGTGGTAACCAGCTTAGAGAACATATTTTAGCCCCTTGACTCAGGTTCACAGAGTGATTTGGTAGATTTTTGGGTGGATACTGGCCATGTTCTCATTCAGGATCAAGAAGGGGACTTAGGACTCTCCTCAACAGAAGCACAGGGAACTGGTTGCTCTGGTTTCTGGTGGCTGAGTTTGTTTATATCCAAAGCACTAATTAGCAGCACTCCCCCAGCACATTCTATCTTTAGGCTTGGAGTAAAATGAAGTAGGAGTAATGAAGAAGGAAAAAGTAAGTATTGTGTGGTGTATGTGCTTGGATTAGAAGTTTTTATTAATTAATAGGATCCTCTTCTGATACATTATATATATTATGTATTTATTATTTGCTGTTGCACATAATTTTGAAGTCCAGAGTGTTTGCATGTTATGGATTGACTCCTGTATGTTTCTGCTGGTGCCAACTGCTGTCTTTTGAGAACTACAATGACTTTGGACCATTTGAGACCCATGTGTGCCACAGAATTTACTTTTTTCCAGCTTTTCCCTCTTCTCTCTTTGATCTGTGCCCAGAGAGTAACATGGGAGTGGTTCCAAAAGGAGAACCCTGTGTTCAGTCTCAGACTCAGAATGTGTTTCCCCTCCATCCCAGAGGTCTGGAGGGGGTGTGGACTGGAGAAGTGTGGCCATTCCCACCCCAACCAGTGTGGAATTCAAGAGAGCTTTTCCCAAAGGAGCTGTTCCTGGGTGTTCCCTGTGCCTGTGATCCCTCAGAACTCCCTTCCCAGTTGTAAACAGCAAGATTCCCAAGGGACTGTGGCACCAGCAGAGGCTGTGATGGTGCAGTGCAACATTCCCCAGGGAGCAGAGATCTCCAGCAGATCCCTCACTGCTCACTTGGCTTCTGCTTTTGCTGTGGCAGCTCATCCAAGAGGCAGAGCAGCCCCTTGGTCCAGTGATCTGCACAGGAATGTTCAGGAAAAAGCCAGATTCCAGGGAATGGAAAGCACCAGGAGGGAGGATTCAGCATTCCCTGGTTTCTGTCAGCAGCACTTGGGTGGTGTTGGATTTGAAAGGTTTTAAGGAGGATGAAGCAGCCTTTCTGTCAGAGTTCTCTTTCAACAAAAAACCCCATTTTGGCTTAATAGAAACTTAACATGAAGAACTGGCAATATATATATATTACATATATATAAAAATATAGAATTTATATATCTGCTTTTACTGGAATTATTGAAAAGACTGTGCTGGTAGCAGGGAAAGGTGAGAGGAAACTATTGTGAGTGGGGGCCCATTAATAAGACAACTAATTAATGTGTGAGGCCCTTTTCTGGGTGACTTACCTTGGAAATAAGCTGTTTTTCCTTGCTTCACATCAGAAGTGGCAGCCTCCTAAAGAATTCAAGTTGAAAAATAACATTAATATGGGAAAGCTCTGAGGCAAATGAACAGTCACACACTGTAGCAGCATTGAGAGAGATACTGTCTCTGTTGCCTGAAGGGAAAATGCCTTGAACTGTTTTGCCAAAATAAAAAACTTCCTGTCCAAGGGGTTTTTGAAGGAGCAATGAGGATTTTTTTAGTGGTGATTGAAGCTGGAGACTGAGCTTGGTAGGTGAAGTGCTTGAGACAAATTTGGAAGCTTCTTTGTAGACTCAAAATAACAAAGCAACTTATGAATGCAAGTAAAACTTGAAATGCCTCTTTGCACAAGTGGCTTTTGTTTAAACCATATTTTTGAAGTCCTGTTAGGAAAATTTAAATTATCCTCACCAAGTCACATGCTAAAATGTGACTTAGTCACACTTCAGTCAACAGGAAGAGCAACAACTTTGAAATATCTGAAATAACTTCCAGATAAGAGCTTGGTGATGTGTGTTCTGCAGCAGCAGCTCTGAAGATCAGGGGGGTCTCTGCTCCCTCCTGCTTCCTGTTTTCAGGAATTATGTGGGACATGGAATCTGCCAGTTTAAAATCTGCACTTTTGAGCAAAGTGTTTGATTCTCAGCAGACTGAAATTAAAAGAACAAGCAAGTCTCTACTCCCTCTTTTTGTATTTGGTGGGATGTTGAAGATTTTAAGTTTGTGATGCTCTGTGATTAGATTTTGGTGGGGCCCAAAGTGATTAAATATTTTGGAACTTGTGTTCCAGCTGCCTTCCAGGGCCCTGTGTGGGCAGTTTTTGGTGCCTGCTAAATTGGAAATCTGCTATTTGACAAAAAATGATGCTTTATGAATTAACAGTTTGGATGTTGACTCTCTTGCCTAAGAAGTTCCTACTGGTGTAACAGTGTCCTGGAGGGGGTTTGGAGATGGGGGAGTGGTGATGGAAGGTCTTCTGGGAGTCACTTTGAAAATTAAGACAAGATTACATTTTAAAATGTTCTTTTTTGTATCACCTTGAAATTTATTTTGGAATTGTTTTCAGAGACAACTAAATACACACTTGAAATTGTACCCCAACTATTAAACTCTGTGCCATATAAAGCACTTTATCACATGTTTAATTTAGATATGGAGCTTTTGGAACCAGGATTTCTGCACATGTTTGTCAGCTACAGGGTTCATGTGTAGGGTACAGGAACAGGGTCACTTTGGCACTATCAGCTCTTGATCAACAGTCACCAAAATCAGCAAATGTTATTCTGAAAGTTGTGATTGATCTCCTCCTAGCAAGGTATCACACAGAATTCAGGGAGGCTTTTCCTGTGTTTCAAGAATGGATTGTGGGCAAGGTAATGAGAATAATGAGTCAAATGCTGTTTCTTAGTGATTGAGAATTGGTTTAATTATGATTCTCCTAAAATTCTGTTCAAAATACAAAATCCTTCAAGGCAGAAGAGTCATGCTCCAATAATTTTCCTAGATGGACATGGGTTGAGTCATACCTAAATTATATTTTAAGAGGACTTTTTGTGCAGGGGTTTTTTCTTGCCCCAGTTTGGTTGGTTCATTTTCTGCAAAAGGACCCCATGTTATGCAGTGCCTTGCTGTTGAATTTCTCCTTTTAATTCCAGTCAGAAGTGATGCCCAGCAATAGTTCTGTGGGGTGGTGCCAAAGGTGAAAGCCAGGTACAGGATTTGCTGCAGTGATGGTCATGAGGTATGTTCCACTCATGTTTTAAAAGGCAACATGGGCTGGATTAATGCTGCCAGTGGCCTGGAGAGAAATTAATTATGAATATTGCTGTGATTTATAAGTCCCAGAGACCCATTAGCTTCAGTAATGGTTTTGAGAGGGAAAAGAACTCAGTGTGAACAGGCTTTTATTATTTTCCTTGGTTTTGTCATTATTTCCTTCCATAAAAAAAAAACAAAACCATCTCCAGCAATATTTAGCCACAAGATAAATCCTGGATTATACATGAAACTGAGCACAGCCTTTGGGTTGAGTTTGTAAATAAATAGAGACCAGATGGTCTTTCTTTAGGTTAAAGTTCATTTGAAAGAAATTATGTTTCTGAGAAAGTCCTGTGGGAACATGAGCAGTGCAGTTCCAGGAACCTGGGAATCAGTTTGTAATAAGAAACTGTCATGTTCTATTGTTGAGTCACTTCATTCATTTGAATTTTTTGGAAAAATGTTTGATCTGTAGTCAGTTCCTGTAAAAACTGAGAGGTATTTTGGATGCATATTGAAGCTTCCATCTAAATTGCTCCCAGACATTTATTTATAATTTGTAGTTACTGATCGAGTGAGCTCGTAGGTAAAAAGATGTACTTCACTGGTTTCCATCAGAGCTCATGCAAAATAATTGGGAGTTTATTTGGATTTACTGCAGTGAAACTTTGATCTGCATTCTTGCCAAAATACTTGGAAAGGAGGATGAACTGTTTGAAATGACTCCCCACGATTCAGGTTTCTCACGGTCTCTTCCACTCAGCAGGAACTCACTAAAGACCTCTGGAGATAAAGACCTTTGGAGATAAGAGTGTGGAGATGATCTTGTGAGATCCCTGATTCCATGGAAGAGTTGTGAAATTGTATGAAAGCCCTGTTTCTTTTTATTTCCTTATGTTCCCCCAGTCTTTTTGTTGCGTGTGAAAGGATTCATTTAAGAGTCCTGTGGAGGAAAGAGCAACTCTTGCCTGGAAAAGGGCTGGATCCTGGTTCTTTCTGAACTACTGGTCCCTGGGTTTGCCTTGTGTGTTGAAAGCCACTTCCTTGCTGCAGGATCAGCGTTTAGGTGCAGAGGGTTTGGGAAATGAGTTGCTTCTCCTGGTGTTCCTGCACTTGCTGCAGCTCTGCCAAGGCTCAGGGAGGTCAGGTACACTAGGATTGAAGGATGGCTTTTCATTCAGCTTTCCTGTGTTCTCTGGCCTCACATTTTCTGTGTCTCCTTGCCCTAAACTCCTGCAGAGACTCAGGAACAGGGATTTGGAGATGACCATGCCTTGCAGGATCCCTGTTGCTGGCACACTTCTCCTGCTCATTAGGAGCAAAGCCTGGGAAGGGCAGGAGTGCTGTTGCCATGCTACACAATGAAATTAGAGAAGCAGCTGGCCATGGGAATAAAAAACAAACCCAAAACCCAGAGTGACATGGACTGTGTCTGAATCTGGATGTCACTTGTTTATGTACAAGCTCTGAAATTTTAGCCTGAACTTCATTATTCAAAATAATGCATTTCATAAGACATACATTGGGTATTACTTTAATTGTGCTCTCCATGTTTTATCTTTGTTCAGTCATTGATTCCATTTCATTATTTTCATACCAGTTATTCCTTGGCTGCACATATAAGGAATATTGATTCTTTTTTTCCCAGCTAAATATGCCACTTAAGAACTTCCCCCTTGTCTTCAGCATAGCTTTAGACACGTCCTTTTCCTGGAGAATAAACCCCTGCAATAAATAAACCCTGTATGCTGTACACTGCTTCACCCTCCTGCTGTGATGCACAGGGGGAAGTCTGTGGCAAAAGATGGTTTGTGTGAGTTTTGCGGGTGCCCAGCTCAGCCCTCCAGCTGCATGTTGAAGTGGTTGTGTTCCTGCAGGCGCCAGTGCTCCTGGATGGGCACCTGTGCCTGGCCCAGCACTCGCAGCCTCAGGCGTCTCTCCAGGCACTCCAGAGCCAGGGGGGACTTTGCAGCCTCAAATTTGTTGGCAAACAAATGAGGTGACTCAATAATCCACTGCAGGTCCCCCAGGCCGTAGATACAAATGTCTCGGATGTAATGCCCTGCAAAGACAAATTGGAGGCATCTGAAAGCAGCAGGGAGAGGAAATGAAGCAATTTTTTTAAAAGAAAATGTGCTGTAAAGTCACAAAAAAATACCTTTTGATTGCTTGTAGACCATCGTGGAGATTTAGCTGGGGGATAATACAGTATTATAAAGGCAAGGGTTTGGGTTTTACACAAAGGGATGTTTGTTACCTCCAGCTGCTTCACTGACATGGCTTAATATTGTCTTGTAGTTGGGCATCAGCTCTGGTCTGTCTGGATTACCTGTTTAATCAGTGCCTCACTCTGCTCAGCTTATCCAGTGACATTTTAATTATTTAATGATTTTAAATTTTTTTTTAATTATTTCTGTTTTCTATGTGGTCAGCACCATTCTGTTGTTCAGATTGAGAAGATTTAACCCAATATTGATGAAAGTAGCTGACAAAACTTCTTGTCAGGTAAAGCCCCTCCCCTGAAAAATGGATCAGTTGAGTTCAGTGCACTGGTAACTGGGGGCTGAAAGAAGGGTTGTCAGTGATTGGATACTGAGATGATCTCAAAATATATAAAATATCAATAATAATGTATTATATAAAATTTATATTTAATATATTAAGATATTAAAATATCTTTCAATAGCTATTTATATTTGATACAATGCAAGAATTGAGAAAGGTGCCTTGTTGTTTTATTGGGTACTTCCAAACCAAAATATATCTGACCACTGAAGCACATTTAATACCTAGTTTAAATAACATGTAATCTGCAATTAATGCTCATCAGTGAATCAAATTTGAGTTCATGCTCAACATTCACATTACCTTTGCAGCCTTTGTGGGAGGATCCTTCTTGATCTTTCCATTTAATGGCTTTTAGGTTTCCTTTCCAGCCTGCATTGGGTGTAGCCCCTGGAGCATCTTTAAAAACATAAGGCTCTGATAAGATTCTTTTCTACTTTTTACAGGGAAAATTTTCACTCCTAAAGACTTTTTAGCTACAGTCACATTAAGTATTTATCTGCAGGTATTTACATGGTAAGACCAGAGCTCATTCTCAGTGCTACTGCTTTTTATTCCTTGAGAGCATGAGCTTTCATGCAGCAAAAAACCTTTTCATCAACATTTTTCCAACCTTGCAGCTCCTGATCTGCACCATAACAGCCCTTTTTCTGGAATCCAGCTTTCTTTGGTGTGACTTCCTCAAAGGGCAGCATTAGGGCTGAAGAAATGCCCATATTTCTGCAGTGAAGTGATGTTAAGCTCTGAGCTGGAGCTCAGCCCCTCTCCCTGCAGAGGCCTCCCCCTGCTCTTGGCCCAGGGGTTATTGAGAGCACAAACCCCAGGATTCTTACCAGGCAAACGATTCAGGGTGACCCAGTAATGTTCATCCGGGCTGTACGTGTCCCTCGACCACTCAAGCAAATCTTTGGCACGTGCATCAGTCAGTGTGAACTCCACAAACTCTTTAGTCAGAATGTAATAGGCACTGCCAAAATATATGGTCAAATTGTGGGGAGGTTTGGCTTTTCTGGTCTTTTCTGGAAGCACTTTTGGCACTCCAGAATGTGCATGTTCTCTGTAACTAACCTGTGTCCTGTGTCTCATATGCAGAGGTTGGACTATGCCAGGAGTAATATTTTTACCATTCCACTTGCTTTTCATGTACTGTATAATTTCTTTATTTGTTTTAATGGGATAATCTTGACCGCATAGATTAATGACATAATTCCACTGAACTTTGGAATTAACCAGGTCTCTCATGCAATTAATATCAGCTTGTAATCTTGAAAATCCTGCATAAACAACACGTTCCGTTTTTGAGGAAATGAAAATATTTTCAAAGCAATTCACGATGTTCTGTACAGCAGTTTTATAATCTCTGGGTGACTTCTCATCGATATGTATGCAGTAAATATTCTGAGGCATATAAATAGCTCTTAGCAGCTTTACAAACATTTCCAGCTCCTTGTGAATTGTTATAATGTATGCCAAGGAGAAATTTCCTTCTTCAGCTGACAGTGGGCTTGTGATAAAATGCAGAGACTTCAGAACTGTGGGGCAGCTGCATGGAGTCTGAATGCAGCTCAGTGGTTTGGGCTGGTAGAAGTTCTGACAGAAGTTGCCAATTTTCAGAGCAGCAGGTTTCCCCACAAAAAGAGCTGAACAGAGTTCGTCCGGGTAAAAGCCACACTCTGCTTCTTTGACGTGAAATTTTTGTTCATTTGACTCTTCAGAAAGTGGAACCTTTAGGTAGATGAAAGTGTAGATGAACATACAGACAGCAGTGCACACTAAAAATCTTGATTTCTTTGCATGAAGTAGGTTCATCTTCTGTTTTCCAAGTACTGTCTTCTCATCATAGTTCTGTTCAACATTCAGATTATCTAAAAAGAGAAGAGACATAGAGGAGAACCTTTCTGTTTATTCTTTTTAACCAGATGACACGTTAGTAATTCAGTTATAAATGCTGGGATTACTGCTTGGAGAAACTCTGTGCCTCTTATCAGCCACTGGGAGTGCTACCTGCAGAGCCATGAAGCACTTTTTTTTCTGAGACAAAAATATCACAAAAGAACCCAAAATGGCTTTGTGTTCCTCATTGCTTGGCCATCAAGTAGGAGTTTGTGTGGCAGAAGGTGAGTCCAGTGCCACAGGAAGGACATGGGAGCTCTGTGTGCTCCTGAGATTTCCTCAAGGCCTGGGAAACCTTCACTTCCACCAGAGGATCAGAATTCAGTAAATTAAATCAGCAGAAATTTTATTAAATAAACAGAAGGAAAAGACTAAAACATAATCCACAGTATACACTGGGTTTTATCCTTATAAAGTCAGCAAATGTTTCTGACTCTGACAAGGGTATTTTTTCCCCTCTGACATCTTGGTATTAGTGCTCTGGAGAACAGAACATAGGGACAACACTCATTTCTTATTTTTAGCATGTGTGCATACCCTGAGATAAGGACACCACTGCCAGCAGTAGCATTCAGAGATTGCTGTAATTTACTGCAGAATTGGCACAGCAGTTTTTCCATTGTGTTGCTTGCCTTCCATCTACCTTCTTGAAGAGTCAGAAGAATGAGACTGCAGCAGTCCTGAATCCCACAGCAATGACATGAAGTCTTTATCCTTGAAGCATTTGGTATTGAAATTCCTGGAGGAAATACCAGGGAGAAGAGTCCATCAGCTGCCATTAAGCTTAATAGCTTAATTTTAAAATAATTCTATTTAAAAAGTAATTAATTTTCTTTGATTCAGTGATTTATTTTTTTTTTAAATAGAATTTGCATTTCACCTTGAAATATTTTATGCTTTGCAGTTGTCAGCATCAAAAATTATCAAAAATTAACATCAAAAATTATTATTCATAAGGACAGAGAACACACATTTTTATAAAGGTAGTTCCATTACAGGAATGCTGTTGTAGTTAGAAGGCTCAAGCTTTTCATTAGAAAGAAGTGGAAAATACTTCTTTGCAATGAAAACTCATAATATCTCTGTCTTAAAAGCCTGAAGTTCAAGTAGAAATGAGACATAGAATTTCAAAAGAATTAAGAGAATGCATACTCTATATTACCACATTTTCTTATTTTATTAGGCTGCTGGGAAAGAATGTATTTATCTTTTGGTCCTTACTGGTATGCACTGGATTTCATGCTGGAAGAATGCCTCTTTTCCACTGAGCATTCCAGGGAGTGGAGTTGTGTGTTAGGTGGAGGGTTCATCCATTTTCCCTGGGTGTTCTGTCAGCAGCTCTTCTGTCTGCATTGGGTGCAACAAAAACATGAGGAAATGAGGTCCCAGAAGAATATTGTGGCCTCAGAGCTCCTCAGGGATACATTTGCTGGGTAAACAAGCTTGGTGGGAGCTTTGCAGCCACTGGAACAGAAAAACTTCAGCAAATCAAATCTGTGCCACCCTCTTGATGCTGTGCAGGAAGCAGGAGAAAAGCAATGCCTCTGGAAGGTGAAAAATCAGGATTTTGGCAGGAAAAGTGACTGACATCTGTGCTGTAGCCTGTGCCAGAGATTGGCTGTTATGTACCAGGGGCTGAAATTGGGGAGAGGGGAGTGTCTGTTAGGGAAGCACTGATTTCTGTGGACCTGGACTTAGGAGACTGAGGGAATAATTGCAGGAGGAGCATTGAGATTCCTCAGAATCACTGAATGTCACAGAGATCTCTGGTGTGTCACAGCAGAGGTTCCTTCTGAGTATTACACTGAAGAAATATGTGAGATTTTAGACCTCCTTAAATAGAGGATATCTGTACAGAATCAATGTGCTTGCCAGCTTTTTTTCCTTAAATACATCTTTGGACAGCTTGCAAAGGGTAATTCCCCAGGGAACCTGCTTGCTTTATGCACTTAAATTTTTATTACCCTTCAGTAACAGCTTCGGGGGATGTTTTGGGCTGTTAAGTGTTTGCTATGGATTTTTTTTTTTTCCTATTGAACTGTGTGGCACCTAGAAACTTACTTTATGTGGCAGCATCAAAGTACACAAACAGTTACCAGGTAGCAGCAATTCCCCTCCAGGGTTAACATGTTTATTCCTGGAGGATGAAGCCTGGCCTGCAAGAAGAGAATTTGACATCTTTCAACCTCAGGGGATGTTACAGAAGGAAAGCAATGGCTTTTTGTTGGTGTTTGAGCAGATTTAGAGCTGGAATTACAGCTGTTGGTCCCACTGAGTATAAAATTCGACCCTTAGCAAGGACTGTACTCCCAGGTTCCCTCCTGCCCTTGAGGAGCAGGAGATCCTGTTGGGAATATCCACTGTATCCAGGCTCAACCCATCTGGGGAGTATCTTGTCCTTTATTATGCAAGAGTGCCAATCTAGGTATTTTTTGGGGAACACAATATCTCTCTGAACAGCCTCCATGTAATGCATAGGTTTTTTTAAAACTGGAGGATAAAGTTGTATTAATTTTTAGAAATCAGATTAGTGTGTGACATCCCTAAAAAAAATAACGTTTTTAGGGGTTTTCCAGCACTTCTGTAACTGCTTTTATGGATGTTACTTAACAGAAAATTGTTGGAAGCCTAAGCTCCTCCATCTCAATCACCAAGGTAAACTCTAGAGAAAAGGGGATTTATGATTATGCTGGAAAAAGCCTGTAAAATGTCATTTCAGCTCATCCAGACCCCATTAGCACATACTTGGCTGTGCATTTCATAGTAACAACTCATTTTACATTTGCCTGTTTCTTCCTGCCCTTTGATTTTGGACTGCACCTCTAAATACTCTGGGTTTTTTCTGTATTCTTTGTATTTGCTTAATATTACAGTTTGGGTAAAATATGCTTCCTATGACTTTGTAATGTAGTGAAACAAATGACTGGGAAATACTTCATCTTCTAAAAAAATTATAAAAAGGCATTAACTCCTTATTTCCAAATTTATTTTTTTTTTGCTTGGAAGTTGTTTAATGTAGGTATTTTATAAACAGGGAATATTTTGAAAACTTAATGTTAAAATCAGCACTTTTAGCTGCTTTGATTTTTGTTTAAGCCTGGCTCAGAATACGAGTCTGCTTTGGGTTCTGAATCTGAATCGAGTAAAAAACATTTCTGCATCAAACCCAGTTAAAAGAAATTTTAAATCATTTTTATTTAAAAATACTGCATTAGAATTTACTGATACATATTCAGCACATTTTTGTAGTTTGTGTTCATCTTTTCTATTTTGCCTGCTTTTTTCCCCTTGTGTATTTGACCTCATAATAATTTTTTAAAAAATACTATGAAAGCTGTTTAAACCCCTTAGATTATAGGGCTATAAAAAAATTAAGTATTCATAATTATTCTGCTTTTTATAATACAAAGAATGACCTCCATCCCGCTGTGCATCTGCGACAAAGTAAAGAAGAGAGAGAGAGAGAAAAAAAAAATAACCTTGCTGCAGATTGAAATGAAACGGTCTCGAAGTGAAAAGATTTGTCGCTTTCCCCGAATTAAAACACGAAGAACAAAAGTCTGAATCCTACCGTCTAACTGATGCGGTCTTACCTTGTCCAAAATTAGCCGGGAGACGGCAGCATAATAAAAATACCTGGGGATTCTCCTTGTCCTTCAGCAGGTTCCCAGTTTCCTCGTCCCCCGGCGAGGGGGTTAAACATTAACGGGAATGGTTCCAGTGAAACTTCCCCCGGCTCCCCGCCACGCTTCCCGGCTTTATTCTGCAGGAAAAGCTCCCAGGGTTTCCCAGCCAGGGAGGAAAACTTGTCATCGAGCCAAAAACGAGCCTCCAAGGGACATCGGTGGGGATGGAGAGGAGCCTTTCAGCGCGGCACCCCCCGAGCCTGGCACGGGAGAACTGGGATCCAGCCTCCTCCCTCCCTGTTCTTAACTCCTTCCCTGCTGAAACTTTCCAGTTTGGAGCCAGTCACTCCAGCTGGGAATTGCCTCTGGGCGTTTCTGGCAGCTGGAAGCTGAAATGAAAGCTCTCCTTCACAAACTGGATGTTTGCTGCCTTTACATAAAGGTTCTTCGGGGCTTTTAATAAGTGAAAAGTTAGTAGTTTAATGGGATTAGGAACTGTGGGGTTGTAGAAAGGAGAAGGATGGTGGGTTTTGGACAGAATTCAATGGAAAACCTCCAGGTAAATAAGGCACAAAATGATCATTAATTTGAAGAGGAGCTTTGGCTTGTTTTTGGTGCTGCAGCTCCTGAGTGAAAGTTCATGTTCTGTGGATTGGTTTGTAGGAGACTTTCCACTTGTCCCAGGTTGTCCTTTGCTCTCTGACCCGTCCCTTGGCTGGGTAGGGAGCAATGTCAGAATTCATGTTCAACAAACCTGACACTGCTAAACTTTTAATGGATAAACCTCTGGAAAATTACCTCTCTCAAAACATGTTTTAATTAACTGTGACAACAGACAATAATCTTTTAACTCATGAGCTTTTGTGGGTGGGAGATGAACAGTGGTAAAGCCCATGGATTTTGAGTCTCTGTTCATTCTTCTTCCTAAATACCTGCCCTGTTTAAAGAGGGTCAGTCAAGTTGTGGCCATTCCTGTTCCATAACCTGGTGGGAATTTTTCTAGAAAAGTACTTATGTGTAAGCATTTCCTAGTGATGATCATGTTTAGGAGAACTGCAGGAGTTCCTTTACTGTTTAAAATTAGGGGAAGAGATTTTTGGGTTTCTCACAAGACAATTATCTGTACCACTGGTGTAAACATTTAGATGTGGAAACATCTTTGCCTGTTGTTTATTTGTATTTGTAGTCATGGATGGAATGTCTTAGATGCTGTTAAAAAAAATCATTGACAAAGTAGTTTACAGCAAGAAATAAAGTCCAACTGTTGTCTTATGCAGCTGAAATGAAAAAAGAAATAGTAAACTAAACTAAAGCTTCATTATTATTTTTAAAAACTCCTGTATTTTGTACTTTAAGAAAGATAAGAGACTCTCCTGCCACATTAAAATGACTTGTAATTTAGGTGGTCTTTGTTACTTGAAAAAGTAATTTCACTATTTCTTTTCCTAGTTAAACAGATTAGATTTCTACCAAAGCTAATATATCTTTTACTGCTCGTAATACCTTCATTGTTCTTATTATTTTAAGTTTTTTAGTTGGGTTTGGTTTGGTTTTTTGAGAAGTTGATGTGTGTAGGGTGGGTAAATTTATAAGTATCAAACTTGGACATTGATCATACTTGCCCCCCTTTAAATAATTCCTTGATGCAATTGTGTTAAGCCCTTTAGATAGGAAGAGTTTGGAACATGGTTCATATGTATTTAAAGTCCCAAGATAAACAAGGTACAGCAAGGGAGACCCTGTGATATCATAAAACAACCATCTGCCCCAGAAGACCTTCATCAAACTGAAGGAACAAAACATCTGAATTTGCAAAAAATGAAATTTGTCTGCTTTCTGTCTCGTTATCAAAATGTCAAGATGAACAAAAAAATCTTCCCTTTTTTATAAAATCAGAATTAAAAGCTTTGCCTCCAACAGGACATTTGTTTGATGCAACAGCAAATGGTGCCCACAGGAGCTCTGGGAGGTGGGGATGGTGCTGGGCTTCAGGTTTGTCTGGAAGGGGACGGTCCCTGTTTCAGGGAATGGAAGGAGAACACTGTCTTCATTTCCCTTTTTCTTGTAAATACTTTTCATTTTTGAACAATTCCACCTGTGTTTTCCAGATGGGAACCTGGGTTTATTTGCCCTTCTGAAAAGCAGCATTTGTTGAAATTGGAGTCCTAATGACAGATTGTGTTATAAAATCCTGTGACAGGAAACACTCCTAGAAATGAGTGTGTGGGGCTCCTTTAGAGCCCAAGCAGCTGCCAGTGGCTCCTCCCTCACTGTGGAGACTGTCTTGATTTTGTGGACTGCTCACAAGTGTCTGAGGTCATTCCAGGCTGGAATTTCTAACACTGGTTCATTGAGTAGAAATGGAAAAATTTGGGCTGTTCACCCATTTCTTGTGTGACTTATTATTCTGCCTGACTTACTGTACCTCTCTCTAACCTTCTTTCTCCTCTTGGATTCAGGGTTCAGGTTCATTTTTTAAACTGTGCTCAGCACTTGAGCAGACTGCAGCCAAAGTGTGTCCTTTCATTTGTTTAATTCCTACTGCAAATACATGAGTAACCTTTCTAAACCTTTGTTCAGAAAACAGAAGAGTAATGAGAGAGGCAGGATTATAAACTAATCTTGCAGATTAACAGAAAGCTTCAGGATTTAACAAAATAACCAAAAAAACCCACCCAAAACAACCAACCAAACAAAAAATAATGAAAGGAAATTGAGATCTTAGATAAGAAAACACCAGTCACTGTGCTGGTTCATCAAATGATTGAAAATGTGCACAGGGAAACATCTGTGTCTTCAACCATGAAACAAATTGGGAATTAGATGCAGCACATTACATCCATTATCCAGATTAATTTATGAAGGTCCTTTGAAACTTGGGAGTGTTTGATAATTCAGATGAAGGACAGTGAGAGAGCAAGGCAAGGTGACTGAATTAGTCTGATTTTATGACTTACTGTTTTTATTATTATACCAAACCTCCACATTTCCAGTTGGGGAGAAAATTCTCTTGTGCTCTCATTTCTACATGTAAAGGAACTGCTTTTATCAGTTGTTGTTTCTTTTAGCACTGAGTTAAAAGACAAATCTTAGAGCAGAATGGCACATTGGTTAGGTCTTAATCAAATGCATTCATACTGAGAATCAGAAAATGCTTTTGGGTTTTAGCCATGGAGTTCAGAAAATTGAGTAGATTCTACTTAGAACCATTTTATTTCAGTACATTTAAAAATAAAACAACCTATGAACAAAGAATACACTATGGGACCTTTTTTAATGAAAAAATAAAGAATTAATTGTGTTGTTTACAAAGTACAATTTCCATTGTCATTTAAAGTGAGAAGGTATATTAGACTGTATTAAAAGAGAAAAAACTAGTGGAAAAAGCACAGCAGAAGAGAAGGATTGGAGAACTTAAACTCAATATTAATTCTAACAAAAGTTCACCAGCATAAAAATATTGAAAAAAATACTAATTTTGTCCTTTTTTTTCCCCCATGAAGTGTGGTGTTCCCTTTCAAGAGGAAGATGTGATTACCCTTAATGGGAACAAAGAAGATGTGGAAGTATTGAAGAAAAGGATGGAGGACAGAAGACTTAAAAGTAAATTAGAAAAGGTAATGTTTTTATACATTATTTAAAACAAAATTGAAGGAATTCTTGTCTGCACTGCAATCAGCTCCCAGACTGCTTGGCTTTGCTAATCTTTATGCAGGTGGAAAAATTGACTCAGTGAGTGTCTTGTATTTAAGCACCACTTTTAAAAGTGTATTGAAGTTGTAAGTACTGGAACTGGGTTCTGACCAGTGCCCAGTGCTCTGGAAATGGCTGAATTCAGGGTAAAATGGAAAATGTGCCTCAGGGTTTTCTTGAAATTAATTGTACTGATGAGCTGCATCATCCCTGTATATGATGTGCTAGTTCCTGGCAGTAGGGTGTTAGTTTTTTGATCTCTGTGCCCTTACTGGCCACAGAAACACGATATTGGGATCTGTGCATTCCTGGTAAGGCCACAGTATGGAAATTTTGTCATGTTTTGTGGTTCTCACTGTCCTCAGCAATTACTGCAGTGTCATTCTCACCATACTGCTGAGGGCTTTGCAGTTTTTTTTTTATCTGACCAGGCAAAATAGAAGGGAGATAAAGGCATTGCAGCTCTACCCTCCACCCTGCTGTGTAACTGCTCCTCTCTGTGAAGTGTTGGTTGGTCTGTGGTTCCAGGCTGCCAAATGACAAAGGGGAATTTTTCCAGCATTCCTGTTTTTTCCTGACCTGCCATTGCTGCTCTGGAGGATGACAAAAGCAAACCTTTGGTGCAAGACAGGCTCAGCTGACTGTCAAGAACATGAATCAGCAGCTGAGACTTGGATGGAGGTTGATCATCTCACCCCTGTTCCTGCCATGGATTTTTGCAGCTGTGAAGTACATGGCATGCAAATGTTTTCCTAGTTTGTGTTAAACCAAATCCTTGTTTGCTTGCCAGTGAGCATATGATTCCTTCTCATCATAAGGTCTTTATTCATCTGTGTCAGTGCAGAATCATTGGGCCTGGGCAGTACATCAAAAGGATGGTTATCCATAGAAATGCTGCTGTTCTGGGTCCTCTCTTTCACAGGACACACATCATGTTCTACAGCTTCTGGCATAAGAGCAAAAATCTCATGGTGTCTCCTCAGAGGTTGTTTTTTATTTTTTTCCTCTCAGTACTTTGTACTGAAATATTTGGAAAAAAAAGAAGTCACAGATAATTTGATGATAGAATATTGCAGATCTCTGGGAGTGCTCAGCCCTAAAAGCAGTGGTTGGTTGCACTTGATTTTCCTTAGGAAGATGGGCCTAACAAAGCACCTATAGCTTTGGGTTGGGTAATTTGGAATATTTCAGTAGATTTAATTTGTATTTCAGTATATAAAATTTGGAATATTTTAATATATTCAATGTTTCAGACTGCCTGGAATAGTCTGACAGCTGGTACTGTCCCCAACTTCTGCACAGCAAGGAAGTCCCTGAGTGTGCTGAGCAGTCCTGGCTCTTCCAGTGACAGCACAGTCACTTGTGGTGGCAGCCAAAAGGACACTGTGGGCTCTGTGCCCTGGGTGAATATGCAAATGGTATTTGTTTGTTTAGGGGAGACTTATAGTACAGGCAGGATTTGCAAATCTCTCAGCATTTCATCCTCAGGTCCTGACATTGCTGCCCCAGCAGCTCAAACCAGTCTCTGCTGTCACTGGGAGCTCCAGCCCCAAAATCAGGGGACAATTTCCAGTTTGTTGGAAATATCTTCCTCAGTTACTTCTGAACAGGCCAAGAGGACCCACTGTATGTGAAACAGGGAGCACAAACTCCATCTGATACCCCCAGGAGACAAAACCATCAGCACTAGGACAAAAAATAATTCAAGCTGAACCTGTGCCCATAAGGAAATCCATCTATAATCTGTGTTATACATCAGGAATATCTACTTCCAAATACTGACAAACCTCTCAGAATCCAGATGCCAGAAATCCTCTCCTAACAAAAAGGTGGAAGCACCTGCACACAGGTTTTTCAGGAACCCTGAAGGTGGAGGGGCTTGGAACAGCCTGGGACAGTGGGAGGTGTCCCTGCCCATGGCAGGGGGTGGGACTGGATCATCTTTAAGGTCCCTTCCAACCCAAACTATTCCATGACAGCAGGAGGGCCAAGTTGGCTTTCAGAGCCTCTGCCACCACCTCCTGGCTCAGCCTTGCAGCAACATTTCCTGTGGCATTTTTTTCCCTCCAGCATTAATCCTCTGCTTCACAGCCTGGGTTCTCCTAATTTGTATTACAGAATTAAATATATTTATTTTCTTTGAGTTTGTGCAGCTTTCTTGAAATCCATGCAGCACTCTGACTGTTTTAATACAGCTTTCCTTTTCAGCTTGGCATTTATGGAATCAAAGCCAGTAATGGGATTCTTATTGCTGTTGTTGGGGTTTTTCTGTGCTTTTTAAGATGGAAAAACATAAATTAATTTGGAAAATCTGCTGCACAGATGCTTTCTAAAAGTTCAGGTTAACTATTTGCATCTTTTCTTCCCGAGCAATCCTGCAACGAAGGACCCAGTTATTGAAAGCTACCCAGGAGGGATTTTTATTAATTAAATAAAATTCAATGGATATGAGATGCAGGATTCTTCTGAAATTTTTTTTAAAAAAACCTCTTTATTAATTACAATTCACTGTGTCTTGTTTAATGTTGTGCAATTTACTGTCCTGCTGTGTGAGTTCAGAGTATCAGATAACCTTAAAAATAAAAACACACACCCCTGCAAAGTATGAAAACCAAAATACTGAATCCAGGCAAATCCACTTTTGGGCTGCACAATTTTCTTCAATGTAACTCCAGGGTTCCCCAGAGTATTCTTCTTTTCCATGTAGAAATAATACAAAAAATGTGGGAGGAAGAGTTCCACTGTGCAAGGCATAAAAACTGAATGAAATTTCTAAATTAAATTGGATGTCTTATCAAATACAGGTTGGGAATTGTTCATCCTTTCAGGACATTACCAGGTCTCTGCTTGTGTTGTTTCAGAAATCAAAGAAGTCCAAGTCAGCAGGAGCAGCTTCTCAGCAAGAGACCACTGAAGGTAATGACACAGCTCCAAATTCTGTGTCCCCTCCTGAGTCATCAGCAGATTCATCATTTCAGCTTTTTGCTCTTCCCTTTTTTATTTTTTTTTTTTAAGATTCTCCAGGTCCCTCAAATGCTAAGAATGGAAAAGATTGTATGAATTCCAGCTCTGGGGAAAAGAGGCAGATTATCTTCACCAAAAGCTCAGGTTGGTGTTTGTTCTTTAGTCTTACTGTGAAAAATGTGGATTTGCTTGTTTCTTTCATTCTAATATTGCTTTAAGTTGGTGAGAACCATCCTGAATGAATGAGAGCAGAGATTCAGTTGAGGGTTTGGTGAATCTTTTATTGTCTAGGAGGCAGGTGAAGTAAATGAGTAGTTTCTTGAGGTACAAGGGAACAAGAAATATGTTGTGGCACTTTTGATGAAGTGTATTAAATATCCTTGATTACTTGATTTGTAGCTGCTAATTTACTGTGTGTCCTTGGGAACAGTGGAATATAATTCAGGATGCCCTGATGTCCCCACAGCACCTTGGCAGCCCTTTAGTCCAAAAGATGTTGCCTCTTTATTTAATATATATCCTGTTATTGCATGTCTGCAGTCCAAGCTGGTGTTTCATACACAGCTCTAGGAATGGCTGCATTTTTAAGGTCGAGCTGAGGTTTCTGTGTTAAATCATGTCCATTCCAGGAAAAGTCAGTGTAATTTGAAGAATCTGAGAATGGTTAAATGATAAACTGTGGGAGAAATTCCATCAGCAATGCCTGCCCTCTGCTGCCTGCTTTTATACAGGATAGACTTTAAAAAATATTTTGTTCCAGATGATTGTAATTGCTCTTGGATGTTTAGCCACCCCAGAATTCTAATAATGTTTAACCAACTTTTATTTTCTGAGGGTGTAAAGTTAAAAATATGCCTTTTGAAATGTCAGGTTGTTGGTTTCTCTTTCTGGCAGCAGTTATATTGACCAGCAAGAGGGAAAATAGAGGAAAAATCCATGAGGAATGCCAGTAGCACGGGAATGAATTTGTGAACATGGCACCCCGAGGGGACTTGCAGCACACACAGTCATTCTGTCAGAGCCAGTGGTTGGTAATACTTTCCAGACAACTACTGGAGGCTTTACAAGCAACATTCTTCACATACAAAAAGGTCTCATCTGTGAGGATTTAGGATTGTCCATACAATTCCTGGGAGCACATGCAGGAGGGAGCTCAGTGCATTTTCAGACAGGCTCCCTCCCCAGCTATTTATAAGTTGTTGTGCCTAAATTAAACTAAGGATGTCAAATTTTTGCAAACTTCGTTTCTTTGCCCCAGAGGCTTGGCATGGGCTTTCTAAAATACCATCCTGCAACTTTGGAGAAGATTAAATAGTTGTTAAGAAAGAGAGGGGTTTTCTTGTGTAACAGTAGATAAAATCCACTGAGAGAAATGGTATCAGAAACAGAGGGATGGGCATTTTCCTCCTACAAATATAAAATTATGCAGACCATTGTTATTGGTCAGAAATGACTTTGCAAAGAATAAAGGGAGGAGAGAGATTCCCTGGGGAAGGTGTGTCTCAAGTTTAGCTTTTGGCATTTGATAGCTGATTTCTAAACAATACTGCAGGGTGCTGGGATGCTGCTTTTTTCTTAAGACTAAGAGCTCAGAGCCATTTTTCTCTTGAAAGAACTGTTGTCAGTACTGAATTGCAGTGCAAGGGATTTACAAAGTAGGAAAGAACTCCTTTCTTCAAGATTTCTGAATGCATTTGAGTGTGAATTCTAGAAGCTGTTGAGTCCAATGGGAGGTATTTATGACAGACCTCCAAAATGTATATATTTCATCTCTGTACGTTATTTTGAAAACACCATTTTTCACTTTGAAAGTCCTTTCATCAGTTGTAAGTTGTTCTGCATTCTTTATTCCTTTTTCTCTCTCAGATAATGGAAATTCATCTGTCCCAGGAAAAGCCAATAAAGCTCCTTCCACCACAACGAAGAGACCCATCGCAGACAGTGACAAGTCTGAGGCTTACAAATCTATTTTTACAACACACAGCTCAGCAAAACGTTCGAAGGAGGAGTGTTCCAATTGGGTTACTCACACAGCTTACTATTTCTGAAACAATGAGGAGCCTGACTGGAACATCCACCGCTCCTTTCCTTCCCCAAGGCATTTTCTGATACAGAACTTTTGTTGTAATTCGATATTATCTGGAATTACTCAGTTTGTAAGTTGTTTATAAACTTGTTAGTAACTAATGAACTTGTGTTAGCTGCAGCTTCTCCTCAATAAGGAATAGAACAGCAGAATCCATGTTGTAGCAGTGGATTTCATTCTAAAATGTTGGATTTTTTTGCACAGAAATTTTTCTTTTCTCCTTCCAGGTGGATGTTGTCACCCTTAGTCACTCCTCAGCAGGAGGAGGGAGAGAAGAAGTCTTTGCCTGCTTCTCTTCCTTTATTGATTTGTGCCACAACTGTAATTGTAGTTTTCAAAGTCTTAGTACAGAATTCAAACTTTCTGTAACTTTTTAGCAGCCAGAAGAGCAATAATGCTTTTTTTTTTTCTGTCAACTGGGGCCCTTGGTAGAACTAATAAATGTTCCTGAAAGGTTCTGTAGGTCTTATTTTCAAATAATTTACCTTTTGGCAGAATATATGAGAGCATAATCACGAAAATGTTTGTGCAACATTCTTCTTGGACAGACTGTTGCAGCCTGTTTTGAATAGCAGAGTATTCCCTTGCAAATCTTACCTCTAAAGATGAACCTGTAAAAGGCTGTTGTTTGCCCAGCCAGGTTTTGGGGGGTTCCTTTGTGGGTGTGTGGTTTGGAGTTGGAAGCATCAGGATGCAGTGGAACAAAGGTGTGAGATTCCTTCCTTTCGTGCTGGAACAGTGAAATTCTGTGGCCATCTCTGAGGAGCAATTTGCCATTTTGAATGTGCACATTGTTTTATTTTCTGACCTAAAATTCTGAACAGAAAACAATTGTTGGACTGTTAATTGTTACAGGAAGATGCTAAGCAGAGTGTCACCCAGTTTTATGCTTTTATGCACCCATATTTATGCTTTTTGTCCCTGTGACATTGATTTAAATCAAACTTGCTCTTGTCACATGCCCATGACATTCATGTTCAGTTGAACAGATAAACAAGTGCTTGCTTTGTCACTGTTAGAACAGAGTCACTTTTTATGGGCTTTCCTTCAGCCTTTTAATATTTCCTTTTTACCCAAATGCAGGAATCTTGTTAAAATGTTCATGTTCCATAGGAATAATTTAGTGGCTGAATACTTGACTTCAGTGATATCTACATGAAATGACCAGAGGGAGGGAGGGAAGTGTTTCAACTTCCTTTCTCCCTCTTGGAAAATTGAAATATGCTTTTGTGATCTTGTCACAAACTAACCAGAATAGAAATGCAGAAAGTAGGAGGCTTTTAAAACCACTGCATGATGTTACTTTGTTACCTTTGTGTGTGAAAATGATTCATTATTCTCATAATTTATTTTTTAAAGTGTCCCCATTTATAATTGGCAATAGTTAACTGGAGATTCAAATGCTGTGTTGATATTTGCATTGGTGGTCTCTGTGATTCAAGCAAGTTGAATGAAACTACTGGGATTTTATTACTATTTTGATAGGTATAATTAAAAATTGGCTTGTTGCAGAATTTATATGATGGTAAGAATTTTTGTTTTCCAAAGATGTGAATACACATACACAGCACATCAAACACTTTGAGGTTTACTGGAGCTTCCAGGAAGCCACATTTTGAATGCATGTCTAGGAATCAGCTTTGTTCTCCCTGTTCTGTATTCTTCTCATTATTATCCTTTATTATTTGTTGCTCACAGATAATGAAATGCCTGCACTAACAGGTGTACCACAGTAGGCCTTTTATTTGCAGTCTAATTCTTAAGTCCTATTAGTGTTTTTCAGGAGTGTACTTTCCTTCTAGTTACATCAGATATAAATCCTAAGGAGAATTAAATTAATGCTTTTCATTTATTTATGCATTACTCTGCTAAAGAAGTAGCAAAGTATTTTTAAAATATTTCTTAGTAGTGTGTCAGGCTGAGTCCAGCTGCTGATAAAAGGCTTTTCTGCCCATCAAGCCAAAATAGTGACTCCTTTTTTCAATCTGACCTGTTCAGCTATTGAAATTTAAATTCATTATTGCCTTGATTTGGTTAATGTACAGATTCTTCATATACCTTTGGCTTTATTGCTCTGTGCTGTATCACTCTGTAAAGGTTGTGTTCAATATTCCCCCATCCCGATGTGATGGATGGAGTCCTTCAAACATTTATGGTTTACAGAAGTCTGTGACTGCTGAGGGATTTTCCTTCCCTTTGCAGAAAACCATCAGGGAAGGAATGTGATCTATTGCTGGCATGTGATGCAATTCCTGGCCACAATGGGCTGTTGTTAGTGTGAAGCAGAGGAGCCCAAACTGACACTTGTGCTATTGGCTGGGATCAGCAGCAGGGACTGGAACGTTGACTTGGCAAGTTTTAATGGATTCAAGTGAATAGTTTGCTGGAGGATGTTTGCTTTGTTGTGGTTTGCTTGTTGTAGGGGAGGGCAATTTAATTTTCTTTTAATGTAGGTGAATTTGAATGTTGGTGAAAGTTGAAAACTGCTCAAGTCTTAGAATCTGAAACCTGTGTTTTTTTGGGGATGCCACCTAAGTCTCCCTAAGCTTTGCATCCATGTGTCTGTTCCAGGGAATTCACAGAACAGTTACTTTTGTTTCCATGATATTTAAGCCTTGGCCTCTCTTCTGAAGAGCTTGGAGAAGGATCCAGTTAGTGCCAGTTGTGTAACAAGGGGATGTTTTTGTGATGTGGAACCTGCCCACTGGGAACTGGATTGAAATTCAGCCACTTCATTCCCACAGCCCAGAGGTTGTGAATCCTGGCCCAGATGTGCACGAGTGCAAAGGGGCTGGAGATCTGCATGTCCTGAGCCACAGACCTGGGATCTGGCTGGATACACACATGCAGAGGTTCAGTCCTTTCAATATTGGTGCCTCTGAAGCCAAAATCCTGAGGGTGTTCCCCCATCTGAACCCCATCCCCTGCTCATGCCAAATCAGGGGTGGTATTCCATGCTGTTTCACAGGACATCCAAAAACCACCTTTGTCCCTCGTCCCTGATAATCCATAACAGCATCCTCAGAGTGTGGAGCAGCTGTGGTGCCCTGTGGTGCTACAGGTGACACCTCAGTCTCACCTGTGCCATTTATGGATCCATGAAGGGGACCAGAAGGGCTGGGAACTTGGAATTTTGTCTCCATGGAGAACAGTGAACCTTGCACACCTCACACCCTGGAGCTGACAGAGGTGGGTTTTGGGGTGGATTGCTGCCTCCCGAGACATTTTTTCCCACAAGACAGCTTGTCTTGAAAGGGTTTTATAGCTCTGTGAGTCTTGGTTGAAATTAAACTGTTTTATATCATTTAATGGCACAAGGGAGGGAGTAACAGCCCTGAATCTCTAGAAAGTAAGAGTAAACCCCTTCAGAAGGACAGCAGTGCCCTCAGCAGCAGCTGTTGAGGAGGCAGAGCTGAGGAGGAGGAGCAGGAGTATCTCTTCTGGAAAGACTGGAATTAGTGACACACTGCTGATAGAACTCTGTAAGCAGTGACTTGTAAGCTTCAAGGCTCAGACTTCATTCTGTAACATGTTAAAATTTATTTACCATGATTTCTTTTTTAGGAGCAATTGTAGAACTATCTTCTCTCTAATGGGACTGAAGTTTGAGAGGGAGAAAGTTTTGCAGTGGGAAAATGCATGTGGCTTGCTAAGACAGTCTGCTTTGGTCTCCAGCTTCCACACCATGAGATCATCACATGCCAGTCAAATTGACCCCCCAAAAAAGCTGAAAGTTCCCTTTAAAACATGATGCTTGATAGATTAAAATATTTCTTATTAATGTCCTATTCTTAGCTAAACTGAAGGAACACAGTTGTCTGTGAGTGCCTGCCTTGCTCTGCAGCCCAGACACCAGTTGCAGTTGGTATATTTTGCTCCAGATTCAGAGCTGGGGTGACCCTGCCAAATAGTTTCTTAGTTGCATTTAAAAATAAAAGGGCTGTTTAGACATTACAATCCACAGAGGGTCTGAAATCAGTGTGTCCTCAGCTGAATACAAATCACAGACAAAAAGTGTTTTGTTGGAGGATCACAAATGGAACTGATTACTGCTAGACAGCGTGGATTTCCTTCTGGAGGCTGGAGCTGGAAGAATTCCTTCCTGACAGATAGAAATTCTAATTGAGTTGGGGTTTTTTTCCCTGTATTTCAAACTCTACCAAACTTCCAAATGAGTAAGAGGGATGGAATCCTAATCCATCTGCAATTCTGCATATAAACTAGGATTTTAAACTAAATGCCCATCCAACTGCCCAGTTCCTGTGGAGGTACTGCTGACAATGTCATGGCTGTGGTTTTGTCAAGCATTTAACTTCATGTGGATTAAAGTATCTCTTACAGGTCAGTGACAGAATTCAATTTACAGATTGACCACAGATCTCATTTGGTGAAGAACCAGTTTCATTATGGCACTGAGTAAAGTGACATTCTCTTTTTAAACTGTTTCCCTACCAGCTCTGTAACACATCCAGAACCCAACCTTTGTGTAGTATTTGTGACAGATCTAAGAGCCTTTCTCAAAAATTAAGGGGATATTGGTGAAGGAAAACCCCTTCCCCTTGCAGAAGTGTTCAGATCTGATTGTGTTGCTACTTTTTTCACCCAGCTTTTCCCTTGTTCACTCTCATTTGCCTCCTTTCTGCTGCCTGCAGAAATCAGACCAAAAAATTGCAGGACGATGGAGTAGGGCAGGGGATAGGGGATGATCAGGGTGATGATGCTCTGGTTTTATTGCCCTCTTTGCTCTTTTGATCAGAAAGAATTTCCCCACTGAAAGGGCTGTCAGGCCTGGGAAGGGGCTGCCCAGGGAGATTTGGGGTCCCCATCCCTGGAGGTGTCCAAGGAAGGACTGGGTGTAGCACTCAGTGCTCTGGGCTGGGGGACAAAGTGAGGGTCAGGCACAGCTTGGGCTGGATGGTCCTGGAGGCCTTTTCCAGCATTAATGATTCTCTGAAAGGCTGACTTGACTCTGGAAATACCGATGTTGTTAGACTAAAATAGGAACAATTTGACAGTGTTTTCCTAACAGTTGTGGAGTTATATGCCGTGAGTTTCCTCTTTTTTTTTTTTTTAATTAACTGTAAATTTTTAAATTAAAAGTAATTCCAAGGAATGACTTAGTCCCAGTGATAAGTGGGGTTTGCCCTGCCTTGGAAGGGCTGTGCTGGACAGGATGGGTGTAGCTTTCTGCAACTTGCCTACAAAGCTAAAGAAATGCAAAGCAGCTTATTGCTCAATTATGCTGACTTTAGCAACTAGGTAGGACAAATTAAGAAAAGAAAAAGGGAATATCTAGTCTCAACCTGGGTATTTAATGGGTCCCAAAATGTGCTGAACTCTTTAGTCTAAATGGGCTCTTTAGTGTGGTGTCAAATAAGCTAAAAAGCGAGGGAGCTTTACAAAGCTGCCTTCATTGTTTAAACTTGTTTCGCTCATGTTAAGGCTAATGTACATTTATTCAGACTGACAAAGTGCTGAATTTACACAACAGGGATAGTAATAATTAGGTCAGATACTTCTTAAATGGCAGTGGGGGGGGTGGGAAGACTTGACTCTTTTATGCTTATGAATGGAAATGATGATTAGCACTGGCCAGGCCAACCACAATTACCTGCATGTGCTCTTCTCACCCCATCGATTCCTCTGCACAGCCCTGTTCCAGCTCCCACCGTCTGTTCCAGCTGCCAGTCAGGCTTTGCAGTACCTGTTCTTGGTGAGAACACGGTGTTCCTGATGTGATTAACGTGGATTTTCAGTAAGCCCAGCACCCTCCTTTGAAGCTGGTCTCCTCATCCCTGCTGGGACCAATAAATTATGGTAACAAAATTGGAAACTCGGTTGTTATAACTGTGCTTTGTGTTCAGGCTGATGAAGTTGAGCTCTGCTTTTTTCACTTAAGGCCGCTTAGTTCTTTTATATTTTTTGTGTTTCCCTTAATTATTCACATCCCTGCAGTCCCAGGTGAGATGAGGTGTCTGTACCTTGCACCTTTCTCAGATACTTGGTGCTGGTGACTCCTAAAACAGAATCCCAGATTAGTTATTCTATGGAGCTCATCCAGCACAGCAGGATTTGTTTCTCCAAGACCATTTTTTCTTGTCTTTCCTAATATTTGAACAAGCACTCTTGTTTAATTCAGTGAAACAGAACCTGCTTGCATTTGAATTGCGGTCAGCAGCGGGCATGCTGGGATGGTTGGATCTCTTAAGCTGGAGCCATTTACTTCCCCATTGAGATTTAAGCGACTCCAAGCTCATTTGGTTTGCATGTTCCCATTCTTTTAGGAATCATTAAACAGTCCCCAGCTCTCCCGACCCACTGGCGGGATGGGCACAGCCAGCCCGGCGCTCCCGCGTGCGAAACCCGCAAAAAGAGCTGCAATTTGGCTGAATGGGGGAAGATTCCGTGTCAAACACAAACTACCTGAGAACAAGCACCTGTAAATGAATGAGGATCCAGCCGGGGATTCCTCCCGGGGAATGCGGCATCCCCAGCGGGGCGTCTGGAGCATCGCGGGGGCTGTGGAATGCACGGATGCCCAAGGGACCGGCTGGGCTGGAGCCGCCGCAGAGCGGGGCATCTGGCCGGGGTCGGTCTTTTTAAGACTTTTTTTTTTTTTTTTAATTTAATTTTAATTTTATTTTAGGAATGTTGAGCCCAACCCCTTGGGTCCGAGGCCGGGCTGCGCTTCCCGGTCGTGACCAGCAGGTGGCGGCAGCAGCACAGGCACGGGGTCGGCCCGGGCTG
>VXBA01004031.1:61615-80486 GCA_013399895.1 Serilophus lunatus
GTGGGACACGGGGGGGGACACGGGGGGACACGGAAAGATTTGGGGGGGAAAGGGGACAAACGTGGGAGAACGGAGCCCACCGACACCCCCCGCAAACCCAACTGCTGCCCTCCTAAACCTCCTTGTTCTTGTCGCTGCTCCAAATTCCCGAAAGTCCCCAATTGTTCTGTTTGTCACCTCCGTTTTTCGAGCGGGATCGGCGGCTCTGTCACCTACAGGAATGTGTGACAAGGAGACCGTGGGGTTCCGAGAGCGGCAGGAGCTGCTCTGTGTCCTCTGGGACAGAGGTTTGCCCCGAAAAATCTGGAGTTGCAGCATAAATCTATCGCCTCTCTTGTCCTTTCCTGCTTTCTCAGTTGTTTTCATGTGTATGTTGTTTGTACACTCTTAATATCGAGGAATGCTTGGTAATTATGAGTGGGGAAACACTAATAGTGATAAAGAACTGGGCTGCAGGGAGAGCCAGTGCCTGACTTTCCATAGGATGCCTCTCAAGTGAAAAGAGTGGGATTTATTTTGATTAATATGCTGATTTTTCAAAGTGAAAAAGTTGGTCAGAAAGTAGAGGTTTTGTTCCACAGAAGATTCCAGTCCTTCGGAGCTTCTTTCCATCCCAGATCATACGAAAAGCACAAACTACTCCCCCAAGTAATGTCCTGCAAGAGGCTGGTTTGGGATAGTTGAGTTGGGTCCATTGCTTGAGTTGCTTCAACGATGTTCAAACACTTTCTTAGTAAGAACAAGCTACTGGGAGAATGAACATTCTCCAATATATCTTAAATTTGAAATCAAATCAAATATTTGGCTCTGTCACCCCATAAAAACACTGCAAACAGCTGCGTGTTTGGGATTTAAATCCTGATTTCTGGCATCTGTATTACACTGAAACGTTTTCTCCTTGCAGTGCTTAGTGCTCCACGTTTGATTTTGGAGAGATCCCCAGTCAAGTTATCCATACCTGGAATTTTAAAAACAAAAGAGGGAAAGAAAAACTTGCCTTCTATTTTGGGGTCCTGCAGTACTGGAAATGCAAAGGCTGCAGAGTGAATATTTAACTAGTGCATGAGAATCTCAAAAAGTGTAAAGCAAATGCCATGCAGCAGCCTCTTTGCCTTGTTCAACTAGAGCAGCATTAAGACATGAAAAATAGATTTACAGATTTCATAATGAGATTGCAACATTCACACAGGTTGGGATTTTTAATTTAACTTTGAACTGGATAATGCAGATTGCATGGAGACCAGAATGGACTGTATTCTAATGGGAGAATTTGCCTTACACAGGATTAACATATCAAAGGCAGAGAAGGATTTTTGGAGGAGATGGCACAATGATCTGATGTGTTTGTTGGGTTGGCATCCTACTGAAGCTCTTGGCATAGGAGTAGGGTTTCAGATCATTTCAGGCAGTGGGGAATGAGGGAGGCACTTGCTCTGCTTCTGTCCCGTTCCTTCGTGTTGCCCACATGTGGCACAACAGGCTGACAAATTTTCCTTCAATCTTCTCTTGGTGTTTGAGCAAACAGCCCTTTGCTAAGAGGTGGCACCATCCTGGGGGAAGTCCCATCCCTCAGAAAGCAGGTTGTGTTTCTGCTAGGACTGCCCCCAGCTCCCCCAGTCAGTGGTGATTGCCTTCCATTCCCATCACTGCAGGTTGGTTGGTGTTCACTCAAACTAAAGATGTTGCATCTGGAAGCAAAGCCTCGAGTGTTTCAGTGCTGTTCTCAGTCTGCTTTGGAAAAGGGCCTCAGTTGTGAGGATTCAGCACTAAAGTAGAAGTGTGTGTGGCTCTTGGAGATGAGGAGCACTCACAGACCCCTTCGATCCCTTCCCTGCTTTGCTCACTGGAGCTGAGCACCAGCCCCTGCTCTGCAGTGCCAGTGGCTCTGCTTTCATAGAGGTTCAAACTTTGGCAAGTTGGCAGAATTTGCTGTTACCAGGAGAAGTTGTGCTGTGTCAGATCTCAGCACTGAGTTACTTTTAAAAAATAACCAAAAAACTAAGAAAAGACAGTGGTTTAGCACTGTTGGCTCTCATGTTTCTTTCCCCACAGCTGCCATCGTGCTCCAAGCTGTAGCTGATGATGTTGGATTCAGTGCCAATCTAAATAATATTGCTGGGAAAGGAATTTGTTGCAGGGAGGCATTCAAAGAATTTATGTCACTAACAAGTTGCAGCATTTTGGAAAAGGTGAGGAACAGAAGAGACATAGGCAGGTCCTGAGGAGAAGCTGCTGGGGTGATGGAGTTCTTCTCTGCTCTGGATAATTCTTTTGGGAATACAGTTGTCAGTGCTGCTGAGCTGGAGATGACAACTTGTCCCCTGCTAAACCACCAGAATAATGACATTTTTTGCTGTTTCACTCCAGAAAGATCAAACTCTCACCACCTGGACTGAGAAAGGCAGGATACACCTCTGAGCCCCCTGCATATGCATTAGTGTTATTTTGAAGGTGCTGTGTCTGTCAAACATTGTTTTCTACCCCAACACAAGGACATCAGATGGGATCACACCACCTGCTACCTCCTAAGGAAGTATTTTCCTTAACCCAGTCCCTATCCATCTTGTAGCAGAACATCTTATGTGAAAATCCACCTCTTTGACAAAAGATTCTCCTCGACAGCTGAGCTCCCAATATCCCATTAGGGAGCTTTTTCCTGCCAGAGTGGAAGCAGAGTGTTTTCACTGCATCCCTCTGCCCTCAGACCTTGCAGCCCTGGCTGCTGGGGGAGCTCTGTGTGCTCTGCTGGGACAGTGGCCTGTCAAGATCACAAGACTTATCCTTCTTTTGCAGCAATGTCAGAAAATGGTCCATATGAAAAAAAAAAAAAACCTGATGGGATGAACAAAAGGAATTATGAAAACTATATAATTTTGTCTGAGAACTCTGATGCCTTCTGGGAAGTATCATAGAATACCCAGCATGAAACATCCCATCCAACACGGGCAGCACAGACACAATGTTGAGCAAGAAGTTTGACCAGAGCAACGATTATTGATTTCAAAACACCCCAGTGCTGTGTGGCCACAACAATCCAAGGCAAAATTGGAGGAGTCAGAGAGAATCAAAGCAGTGCAGACATGCTGCTCACACGACTGTTGAAGATCACTTCATGCAGATATGCAACAGCTGCAACAAGTTTCATGCAGAGACTTGCCTTTATATTGAATTTAGGTGTAGGCATGGGCTCTCACAGGGGAAGGAATGCTGTCTGAAAGGAACAGTGAGCCTTCTGCATCTAGAAGGAGGATTCCTATTGAATCAGACCAAAAGTGAAGGAAAGAGGAGCATTTTTGGGGCAGTGGCTTGGGCTGAGGATTGTCTGTGACCTGGGCTATCCCCTTACATCTTCAGAAGTGAAAAATGAGGTTATTTTTGAGGTTGTGTTGCTGCTGCCTGTGTGATGGTTGTCCTGAGGATAAGGATGCTGCTTTTTGGCAAAGCACAAATTAAGCTCTTGCTTTTACACTTGGCCTTTTTTTCAACCAGCACTGCTGCTCCCCAGCCAGCTACAGCAGCTCGGGGGTTCATGGGCCATTTCCAAACGACCTGTGCATGAGAACAAAGAAAAATAAACTTTATTCACTGCTTGGTGATCCCTAAAATCCACTGGAAAATCCCTGGGGATCATCAAAACTGAGCATGCTGAGAACTGGCCTCTATTAGCACCAAACCCAGCAAATACCTGTGTGTGTATTAGTCTGAAGGGCACAGACATTTCCCCAGCATGGACATTTTTCATGCCAAAATGTTGGATTTTGGTGGCACAGAAAAACTGTGAAGAAGGAGATGATGCCACACAATGCACTGAAATGTCTCTGTGTTTGTACAGAATTACTTTGCTTTGTTTCTTCTAACCCAGAAGCCACCTGGATGAGGAATCTTGTCTGACTTCTGATGCCACTGGAGGAGCTGAGGTCCATCCACCAGCCTGTTGGGTAAAACTCATGGCAGTATTTACAACTGAAAGTGGCTGATTTGATCTGCTCTTCTTTTCAAGTGACTCTGTATTTAATGACAGCTCCTTTTCTCTGAAATGAAGTTTCAGATTTATCTGAAATAAAGCAGCAAGTGCTTGTGAAATGGGCTCATTCCTCCCTACTAGATCTGGGTTCAAGATTTAGAGATTATTGAAACTGTTTGCACTAATTCAGCTTGGAGCATTCCTGTAGGATCTTTAACCTCTGAGCATGTTTCCTTTCATCAGCAGGTATTGCAATAACTTGCAATGACTTTTTCTCCTTTTGGCCAAAAGTTAAGTATGAATTTATAACATGATTGCATTAAGAGTTCAGAACTGTGCTGCAAAAACTAATCAATGTTGCTGTGATCTTACTTGCCTTGAGATTACAGGCAAATGACACCTCATTAGATATAAACTCCTCATGCTTTGGATGAGATACTGAGCTCAAGAGTATTTTTATTAAGCTTCTCTGAAATAATTTTCAAAGGATGCAAACCTGGGTTTAGCTACCTACAACTGTTACCCAGAGTCTTTAAAGAACATGCTGTAACCCTTTTTGTTAAACAATCTTCTCAGCTGTTACCAAGTTTTACCCAATATTCAAATGAAACTTACTCCTTTTCAACCTTTGCCAAGCTGAGGTTATTAAGAAAGAGATACAAATTAAAAGGATTAAAAATGCAGCTCTAATTAAACACATATGAGCAGTAGAAAGTCTGCTCTGCCCTGGTTATCTGTGCACATAGAAGTATCACACACAGCTTAAACCAGCCATAGTCTCCATTAAGTGCTTGCTAAAGGCACCAGCAGTGTAATAACACACTGTGCCTCCTCTAGAGCTTTTTCTGTGGAAGTGCTAAAAAATGTTTAAAAAATGAGATGAGCCATTGCTCTCCCCACTCGCAAAGGAGAAGCTGAGGCAGAGAGGAAGGAGAGGAGCAGTCTCTGCAGTCTCTGCTTGTATCTGCCACAAATGTGAACTACAAAACCTCCCCCATGGGGAAGAGCTCCTGGTTGTCCCCAGAGCTGTGGCAGTGGCACAGGATGGGGATGTCTTGCCCTTTCCCAGCAGGACTGGTGTGTCTTCTCTGAAGAATGTGCAACAAAAACATATCAAGCCATTTTAGCTTTCTATGACAAAAGGGAGTTGGTATCTCTTAAATAAGTATCTAAACAAACCCTTGAAGACACATAATCACAAAACAGCCTGTGCGATCACAGCTCGGCATTTTAAAGGATTAGAGGGGGATTAGGACGTTTGTAAATTCCTCACCAACCTTTTGTAGAGACAGGATGGAATATTTTTTAAAGAATTCACGGGCAGCAACTGTCTGTTAAAAGTCTTTATTCCCCTTATTTGTGCTGGGTGTGGATCGCTTTGTGATTTCTTAAAAGGTAGGATAACACAGCTCATCAATCTGGGCTGCATAGAAATCCTGCTTTGTATGATTCCTAATAAGTTTTGAGAGCTTTGTGCTCCTCATGAAGAATGGGAAAACCTCCTTGCAGCAGAGTACAACAGGTCCTTTCATTCTCCCACTGGTGCTGCTGGTTTAACACACCCACCCAAGGGAATGATACCACCCAGGGAAAAAAAGGGAGTGAATTTGGATGCCCAAGAAGTGTTCCAGAAAAGCCACTCATATTCTAGTACTTCTGGGGCCAACGTATCATGATCAGCTTGAACATTCACAGGAAATAATCAGGGTTCACCAGACAGGATAACAGGACTTACCTGCTTTTTCTGGGAATGGGAGACAAAGCTGGACAGGAAAGGAGAGGAACACCCTGACTCACACCTGCATCCAGGTGAGATGAGCTGACAGATCATTTGGATACAGTGAGTGTTAAACAGGGATGTTCAGAGCATCCCTCGGGCCAAAAGGAATAGGAAATACCATGTAAAAAACAATTCATTTGCTTGAATGGGTTAATTTTTCACTATTATTTTTGGCTACTGACATCTTCTCACTGAAGGTGCTGAGGAGGGAGTTTCTCTGCTGCCCAGCTCTACCTGTAGCTTCCAGCAAGGTGGAGTAATTCTTACCTACCTGCAGATATGCCAAGAACAGGGCAGCAAAAACAGGCTGCAAACTTTGGGCTGAATTTTTTAGGTTTGGGTTTGTTTCTTTTTCAAAAAGTATGAATTGTCAAAGCTCTGCATCTGATGATTTCCTCTATATTATAATTCTGCCACTGTTTCTTTAGCCAAAAGCTCATCTTGACCATAAAAGCTACTTGGGTTTAAGAATGTGCATTTAAAACATCCTATCTAGTCCTTAGCAGCCTGTGTGGGACCACTAACTCCTGCAAATCTGAGTTATATATATAGTTATATATATAGTTATATATCAGGAACTGGTGAATGTTTCTGGACACCTCTGGAGGTGAGCAAAAGCTGCAGCAGCTCTGCCTTTAACAAGGACACCTTCTCATCAACTTTTCTTATTTCTTTTATTTCTTTCTGCCTGCATTTACCAAGGTACAAGCATAAGGGGTTTTGCCTAGAAAAAATGCATGTGGGGTTTATATTAAATGTATGTGTATATATATATAGTTATATATATAGTTATATATATAGTTATATATATAGTTATATATATAGTTATATATATAGTTATATATATAGTTATATATATAGTTATATATATAGTTATATATATATCCCTGGAAGTGTCCAAGGCCAGGCTGGATGGGGCTTGCAGCAACCTGGGATAGTGGAAAGTGTCCCTCCCCATGGCAGGAAATTGGAACAAGAAGAGCTCTAAGGTTCTTCCCAACCTAAACCATCCTATAACCTCGTGACTTAGGGGAGGGTGGGAGAGTCCCCCAGTTGCTGTTTCAGGCTTTGCTGTTCTATGAGCTGGTGACTCAGGGATAAATCCAAGTGTCTGGGCCACCACCCAGGCAGCACCAACATCCTCCCTGCAAGGAAAAGAAGGGGTGTCCCACCTCACCTCTGTTTGACTGGTTCTTTGGCTCCCTTCTGGCCCTCCTTCGCTTATATTTGGAGAGGCGTTCATTTGCCAAATTCTCTGTGGAGAAGTAGGGCATGGGGATGGTAATTTTTGTTGCTACTCGTCCTTCAAACGTGGCCCACAAGTTCTGGCCCAGGGCCAGGCTTGCAGAGCTTCATGTGCTGCGGGTTCTCTCCAAGCAGAGGTGCTTCTCTGGAGAAACACAAACACGGTGTTTCACAGGGTCACCCCTTAGGAAATGCAGCAATTCACAGCAGTTTAATTAACCTCAAGAAGCCACTGCACTGAAACGCAGCCACCTGTAAAGGAAAGCAGAGCCAGCACCCGGGTGAAATGGGAGAAAGGTCCCAATTTTAAACCAGAGGAGTAGGTGTAAGCCTTGCCTTTAGAAGTGGGGAGGGATCAGTATGCACAGGCCCAGCAGGAGCCCAGCTTACTGCTAATTGCAGCTTCACCTTTTAGCTATACATAAAAAAGATAATCCTTGAATATTTAATGTCCTATTTCTTCACGGCCACAGAGATTAATTGGGAAATGGGAGTAACTGGAAGAGAGGAGCAGAGACCAGAGAGCCACAGGGCAGCCTGAGCCAGGGTTGAGGCCACAGGTATCTGTCCTCCCTGCTGGGGAGGCACATGGAGGAGCACCCGCCACCTTACAAAGGTGAGAGTTTTGCTCCTAGGGGTCTGCTGCTCTCCTTTTCCATGCTTTAATAATTCCTGGGTGACTGATAGTGACCTCGAGGTCAGGAGGCTCCAGTTAACAGCCAGGAAATGCCCTTCCCATCGGTCATTACTGCCTAATTAACAACTCGCAGTATTTCACAATCAATGCCAATGACACAAGATGCCATGTGCAGGGCTGGGGGCTGCAGAGCACTTGGCATTTTCCCGGCAGTGGGATGCAGAGGCTGAACATGCCCAGGCTCAGGAGTGCTGCCTCCAGTCCCAGTTATGCCATGAGGAAGGTTTTTCACAAATACAGTTCCTAGGGATGGCCTCTCCCTCTACCTGACAGGGAAGGTGATGGGAGAGGGAAGTGTATTTTAATGTCCTGGCTGGCTGACGTGGAAAAACAGTGTAGAAACTCCAGATGCTGTGGAATAAGGAGGCTTGAGGGCTGGAGCTCCCTGCTGGGTGTCTGCTCTCCAAGGCAGCCTTCTGGGGGTTACTTTAACTCAGTTAATCCAGCAGAAAATTCACACAGCAGAAGCAATGCATGGAGGGATCCAATAAGTACCAGGAGCTGGGAGTTAACCAAAAAGAAGGAAGGTAAAAACTCCCCCCCCTCCCTTTTTGACACTGGTGATCTGTGTTGGTGCAGACACCCACAAGAGAGCAGCTCTACAAGTGAATCCAGACAGTGCTGCAGCATCCAGCACCTGATGAGCTTCAGGAGACGAGGACACGTTTATCCTGCTGAGATGGAGCCCATAGTGTGACACCTACACCAGCAGGGTGCTCTGTCCTGCTCCAGCATGCACTTCACCACAAGCCCAGCCAACTCACCCCTTCAAAAACGTCATAAAGTTGAACCAGTTTGCCCCAATGTGGGCATGGAATTGCTCATCTGGCCCCCAGATGCCTTCAGACAAGATTTGGCATCTTCTGGCAGCCCAGCCTTACACAGAGGATTAATATGGAGCAGTGAACTCACAGCACTGTAACTTCATGTTCACTTCCATCTGCAGGCACTGAGTGCTGTGGTGATTTATCGAAGGCAGGAAAAATGTATCTCACATGCCTATAGAGTGACTGCAGGGTGTACAGCTGCTCCTACAGCTCCTCATGGGGGACCAGAGCCCAGGAGTCTGCACTGAGAGCTCCTTTCCTTTCAGGGAAGGATCATGAGGTTGGTGTCAATGTTCTCCTGTGTTAAACCACCACATTCAAGGGGGTCAAGCCAAACAGCAGAAAAGGTATAGAAAAGTATATAGAAAAAAACAGTAGAAAAAGTATTTCCTATTACAAATGATGCTGAAAATGAACATGGATGAAATACAGCTGAACTCTCTTTAAAAGTATTTTTTTATTTATTTACAGCTGTTCACTGGAGATACTTGAGCTGCAGTCGATGCTGATGGTTCCTTTGGAGAACCAGAATCCTTTTATTTGTGCCAGTTGTCCACCTGCAGTAGGAGAAAAAAATAATAGAAATAGAAGTAGCCTGTCACTGTAGCAGAGCTGGGAGTGGGAAGAGCAGAGCCAAGTAATTGAAGGCTCTCTGTTGAGCATGAATGTGCTTTTAAAGGGTCACAGATGATTAGTGAGGAGCATAACTCCTGACAGCCCCACTCCTGCTCTGTTCATCACAGTGATACCCAAACCCTGAATAAGTCCTTGGGTATTCCTGGGTCATGTTTGCTTTTTCTCAGACTAGTTTCCCAGCTAATGATTTCAGAAACAGGTTTGAAATTAACGTTTCCATATTTATGTGCCTATTAACATAGATACACTAAAAAACTTAATGAGCTTATGTAACAAATTGCCGAATGAGAGTGTTAACGACTCAAGAGGATCTGTACTTAGGGAGATAAGAATGGCATTTGCAATGGCACCAGCTCAGGTAAAATTACAAGGAGCATCAATTGCATGGTTCAGGTAGACTGTCCTGAGACTGGAGCCTAAAGGTCGGGTCCCACCACGAGGTGTGTGTGGGGAGCCCTGTGCCACAAGCCACCTGTAGAGCTCCAACAGGGCAACAGAGCCCTCAGCCTCCACCCTGGGATTTTCCATATCCAAGGGACGACAGGAGGCCGTGGTCTCAGCCCAGAGTCAGCATCACCTCTTTGCCATCACAGCCTTCCCGCACTGAGCAAGACCCTTTGGGCATGTCTGCAGGTTCCAGAGCTTTCCCTGTGCCTGCTCTGAACTGGCTCCATGTGTCAGCAGGGTTGGGAGGCCCCCCAGCCATTGCCGTGCCTGCTCCAGGAGGGAAGTGGTGTCTCAGGTGCTCTGAGGGCTCCTGGAGCTCCCAGATACATCTGGCCAGCTTGGGGCAGGGGCAGGGTGAGCTGGAGGTGTTTGTAGCTTGTAGATATGCTTTACATTTCTGTGTTTCCTGCTTCCCCACTATAAACAAGGAAATGCTGCTTCCCCAGATTTTGGGGGCAGGAAGATGGTGTGTTGCCTACGTGTGCAGGTAGTGCAGAGCTGGTGAAGACAAGCTGAGTGTGGCAGAAGTTCAGTCTGGGACTGCTGAAGATGTAAATTCTCCCCTGCTTGTGTGCAGACACGGTTCTCACCACTGGCCAGACTCATGGGCACAGCTGGCTCTCCTGAGAAGCTGAGGAATGACTTTCAGGGAGGGAGGGCTCAGGGTTTAAGTGATCTGAGACCTTCCCTCCTCAATTAGTGCAGGGTTTTATATGGGCAAAGAGGGACTCTTCCACCCAGTGTTCGAAGAAACCACAGCAAAAGTGTGAACTCATCCATCCCTCTCTCCCATCCATTGGGAAGCCTCTCTGTGACTATCCACACACCTCTGTTATTAAGCAGGGCCAGGTTTGGGCTCCAGAAGGCACTGTGGGCTGGATGAGGTTTGGCTTGCTTTGCTGGAACAAGCCACAGGCACAAGTGGCAACCGGTGCCCTGAGCTTGGACAAGGAGCCTGAGCATTCCTGGAGCGCTGGCGGTTCTGGAAGACCCTGTC
Organism: Serilophus lunatus; assembly: GCA_013399895.1. NCBI lineage: Eukaryota > Metazoa > Chordata > Aves > Passeriformes > Eurylaimidae > Serilophus > Serilophus lunatus. The sequence goes on from VXBA01004031.1 coordinate 72,209, forward strand.
CTAACGGCCACATTCCACTGGCCACCGTGGTGGCTTTGTGTCCTGCCTGTCCCCAGCCAGGGGACACTTTGGCTTGAAAACCTGGGAACAAACTTGAACTGGAGGAGAGATCTGTGCTGGTCACGATGATGTTGCTCTGAGCGGCTCCCAAGCAGCTACAGCAGATTTACAGCCTCGCTGAAACGCCAGCGAGGATTCCTTTGGCAAAACTCTGCCGGGATAAGCTACGCTGACAGAAGAGCACTTTAGCTGGTGTATTCTGTGTTTGCACAAGGGGAGCGCTTTATCGGTCTGGCTCTACTGGCAAATCTCCCCTCGGGCTACTCAGTCTCTGCAGCCTGGCTGTGGAGCTGCATGGGCACAGCCTGGGAGGAGAGGACATGAACCAACGAGGGGACCTGGAGCCCGCACGGGGCAGTTTTCCAGCGCAAGCAGGAGCAGCCTGGGGTTCAGGTCACTCTGGCAGCACACCAGCACACACCCCCTCGGCGGGGACACCTCTGGGCTAACCCATCATTTGCATGGGTGCAGCCTGACCTGGTTTGAGCCCGTGTCTGCCGCTGGATTTGCATCTGTTCAGCTGAGCTGGTTTTGTTTCGCTGTTGTGATTGTTTTCAAGGAAGTGGTGACCTCGTTCCTCTCCTTTCAGCATCAGGGCTGTTTTTCAAAGGCACCATCCGTCTTGCACTGATTCAGCTCTCACTGGTAGGAACTGCCTTCCCAGCCCTCCAGGTTCCCTCTCGTTCGTTCCTCGACAGACCTTTGTCTCACGGGTCCCCAGAGCAAAACTTCCCTGTGCCAGAGGGAGGGAGAAGTTCCTCTCACATCCTCTCCAAGGCTTCCCTCAGCTGCTGTCCAAGGCCGTGCTCCTGACATCATTAATCCCAGCTCTATGGACACCCAAGTCATCTAACAGTACAAATTTGATCTGGATCAGGTGTTGACCTCAGGCTGCCTTTCTGCTCAACGTGGTTATGCTCAGCTTTGGAGTTTTTGTGAATAGGTTTTGGTGACAGAATGGTGAAGCAGGTCAGGCTGAAATGGTGTGGGCAAAAGACATCTCATGCAACATAAAACTGCTTCAAGTTAATGTCAGCTTCATTTTTAATAAATTTGCATTGATAGAGTGAATTTATATTGACTTCTTGCTTTCCAGTGATGGATTTTTGGAGGAGGAGGAGATTTAAAGCTGCTTGCACCGTGTTGCCTGGCCTGCATCGTGGCTCCTAAATCCTATGGAATGGGGGAACTCTGCTCTTTCTCCAAACAGCTATGGCAGAGGTTGAAAATCCAGAAAATACCTTTGCTACAGCACTTAAACTGATGTGTACTGAGCACTTCTCACTGGTCCAGAGGGTAGAAATGTAGCACAGCCAAAGAAAGTGTTGGGGATCAGTTGTGGAGAGCCAGAGCTGTCTCAGTACAGTGATGCTCCTGCACAACCCCTGGTAACAGCAGCAGTGATGGGAAATTTTGAAGCATGGCTGGCAGAGGGGAAAAAGGATGACAGGGAAAAAGCTGGAAGTTCAGAAATGAGATGCCTGAAATTCAGATTTGAACAGAAGGTTTTTAACACAAGAAAAATCACCTGGACATCCCGAGTCTGTGTCCTTCTGCAGTCATACTTGCACACAATTAACCAAACATGAGTAAGAGGTTTCTAAGTAGTGTGAATTCCTTCATCTCAGAGTATCTCCTTTGTGCCTCTGCAGCAGTAGTGCTGCATGAAGCTTTGCAAAGAATTTTGCATGGGAAAAAAAAATAGATCTACTTAAAAAAACACCTAACACCTGCACATGTTTGCTACAGTAACCAAAATCAAGTCCTTGAGAACACAGACTGGAGCAGGTTTAGAAGAATTTGGAGGTGTTTGCTGGTGCTTGATATTTTATAATTCTGACAGCCTTGCCTTATTAACATGATTGTCCTGGGCAGAGTGTATTGTTCTGACTGATGTCATTTTTACCAGCAGTTCATTTCTTTTTCCCCACACAGCTCTGCTTCATCTTGCCATGCAATGGATCTGCAGCTCATCAGTGTTTCAGCAGTGCAGGACACCACAAAGGAGGGAATGTGGTGCCACATTTCCCTCATTTGTGATACAGTTTGGATTTTGTCCAGCTGAGTTTGATGGAGAACTCCAGGAGAGACTGGCCATTTACAGGGGTTAAGAGTTTTCCAGAAACTGGACTATGGAAGTAAAGGAGTTACTGAATTTGCTTTCTTATTTAAATTGCCTACAGGGAAAATCCTCAGCTTCAACTGACATGACCCATTTCCCTGACATCGAGGTCAGTTTAGTGATTTCATCACCCCTTTAAAATGACTGAAGAGTGAAAGGTAACTAGAAATAAAGCACCTGACTGCTCTGTAAATTCCTTCCCTACTGCACATTTACTGTTTGCATCTCTGCTTTTTATTGTTCTCAAAATAATCCTGGAAAGTGTTTATTTACCCATCAGGATTTTAAACTTGGCATGACTGTGTGTCTATGTATGTACATGGAGAAGCAGATATTTTAAAAAACACACTTAACACACTTGATTAATTCCCTGAAAGTGCACTGGCTGCAGAATCTCTCAAAGTTGAAGAAGGAAAAATACCTGGTGCCTATCTCTGTCTATGGAGGAACCCTTCCCAAACATCATCATTGTGCCTCAACACTTGTTGGTGCATCATTTAAGGGAAGGATGAAGAAGCCTCTCATGGCAGATGTTTTTACAGTGCAAGTGTAGCTTGGTGACAGCACCCACTCTTTTTTATAAGAGGGCAGAAGGAGTGAGAAGCTCATATTGAAGGACCTGTATTAACTACAGCCTGAATTGTGCTGAGCAATGCTTTTTCCAACTCATTTCTGTGTATTTGAAATGGTTTTTAGCTGGTTTAACCTATGGGATTCCTTATTTTTGTGATTCTGGGGCTTTTTTCTTCTTGTAGTATTAGCACTTAGCTGTAGGAATGTATGACCCACCAACCTTTATTTTGTAAAGTGTGCATTATGCCTATTGTGGCAAGAACCTGTTTATCTTTTTGCTTTCAGAAAAGAGCATAAGTAAATCTATGAACCCTGATTTTACATTTAGCATTGTGTTGTTTTGACTGATTTTGTTTTGTTTTTTGGGTTTTTTTTAATCTTTGGTGGGTTTTTTTGTTTGGTTGGGGGTTTTTGTTGTTGTTTTTTGTTGTTGTTGCTGTTTTACATGGAACCTGCTTCCTTTGATAGGGAACAGAGTTTGGTTACACACACAATCCAGCAGTGACAGCCTTTGGAGCAACACTCTGACTAACAGCAATGAAGTTCATGGCATTGCTGCTCCTGATGGACTTTGAAAGGAGGGAATAAAAAAAACCCAGAACGTTTCTCTAGTATGGAATGATCACATCACCGCAGGCAAAATGTCAGAGCCCTGAGGAGGTACCTCAGGATCACTGGGGAGAGATCAAGAGGTTCAGGGACTGTGGCTCCCACTTCTCTCTTGGTCCCATCAGATTAGAATCCAGCTCTCCACAGCACTGGGACTATTATCCTTGTTTATGAATGAGCAGACCGAGGTAAATGCAGCTGCAGTCATATTTGTGGTCATCCTCTGCCTCAAGGACAGGGACAGGCTGGGAATCTGGATCTTCCTCTCCCCTTTTCCATGCTGTGGCTGCAGGCAGGCTCATGTGAGCTCCCTCTCTCCCAGGTATCCGTCTCCTGCCGCAAACCATCCAGCTCGACAAAATTTCTTGTGTACGAAAGCCAAAGAATCTCCTTTGCAGGAGCCCGAGGCAGCTGCACATCACTGCTGAACCTCTGCCACATGCCAGGCAGCATCTAACCCAGGGCCCGAGAGCTCCTGGTGTCACAGGCTGTCACTTCTGCCCGGGAATTGCTCAACATCCTCTCTGCTGCAGGCTCACGTTATGGCCAGGGGACTCCGCTCCTCCAGCCCCAGCGGGAAGGAGCAGGAAGGAAATATAGCTGGAATCGTGTTTATTAAGCAAATTAATAGGTTGGGGAAAAACTAGCCTCAGTGTAGACATGCTTTCTTCTGGCTTCCCGCAGAAACAGGGGCTGGAAGCTGAGCAGGGAAATGAGTGCTGTGCGGTGCAGCCCCTTTCTACTCCCCATCATCTTCGATTTTTTGGGGGGAGGGTGGGGGACCGGCACATTCACAGCCCTAACAGGGCGGTGTAGAATTATAGAACGGTTTGAGCTGGAAGGGACCTTAAAGATCACCCGCTTCCAAACCCTGCCGTGGGCAGGGACACCTTGCATCAGACCGTGCTGCTCCCAGCCGTGTCCAGGCTGGCCCTGAGCGCAGGTAACAGCGCTGCGGGTGCCCCGAGCCCCGCTGGGCGCTGCCAGCCCCGGGCTGCGGGAGCCTCGGGGGCGGTGGCAGCAGCTCCGGGGCCATGTGGTTCAACCGGTGGCTCCCGAGCGGCCGCTGCCCCGCCGGGGGAGGCACGACTGAGGGCAAGAAAGAGGCTCCCGTCAGTCAGGGATTTCAGGGATGCTCCCGGTGCCAGCAGCCACGGGGAAACACACGCACAGACACACACACACACACCGCCCCCTCCCCATCCCCCGGAGCGCCGTGAAGGGAGGAGAAACGGCGGATCCGCGGGGGGAAAATTCTCTTTAAAATATCCCGGCCCCGGCGCGGCCGGTGGGATCGGTGCGGCAGCGGGGCCGTGTCTCGGCCAGGTTTGGGGAGGGGGAGGGCATGCGGGGGGATGCGAGGGGATGCCCAGGTGCCCGCGGCTCCGGCTCGGAGGCGGCTGCGGGCGCTGCTCGGCCCGTGGCTCTGCTGGCGAGGATCGACTGGCAAGTACGTACCGCGACCCTTGGCCCGGGGACCCCCACCCTGCACCCCCCAGGGGCCGCCCCCCCTCCGCAGGAGCCCCTCTGCACCTCAGTTTGGGGCTGGGTGCGGGGGTCCTGCCCCTCCGCGTGGGGCGGGGTGGGGGGACATCCCGCTCTGCGCCCCTCCCATTCCATATGGAAGTTACGCGGAGTCTCCCGGGCCCGCGGGGCAGCAGCTCCCTTTGTAGAGAGCTCTGCAGGAGCCGAGGCGACAATCCGGACAGGTTGCTGCAGCCTCATTAACAATACAGATACGTGTGTGTTTAAATAATTTTTAGAGGAAGAGGTATGTAACTAATTAGCATCCCCACGCTCTCTTTTAATTGCTGCCAAATAGGAAAACTACTGACTGTGACAGAGGCTCAGCAGTGGGCTCTGGCTCCCCTCCCGAAGCGTGTTCACACCTGGGGGTGCTCCGTGGTACCCCCTGGGAAAGTGCATCGTCAAAAGAGGGGTGCGGGGGAACCGAGCCTCCAGGAAGCAAGACACCCTTGGAAACAGGGTATATCCCCAAAGAAAGGCCACCAATTTTTTTGTATATATTTTTTTTTAATTTATTTTTTAAAAAGCAAATAAAAGCCGCCACCTGCCAGGAGCCACCTCCTTGGCTGCCGCTCGGTTCATGCACAGCTTTGCCCCGTGTCTCAAAGGAGTGTCCGAGGAGGTTCCGTGTCCCTGCAGCCCTTCCTTGTCCCTGTGCCTTCCCTGTGCCCGGGAGTTCCTTGGAAAAGGAGAGTTTCTCCGGGCGCGGCCGGGCTCAGCTGCCCCTGGGCTCTGTCGGGACCCCCCGCCGCCGCTTCCCTCGGAGGATTGGGGAAAGCCGGAGGGGCTCCCAAAGCGGTATCCCCGTTCCCTAACCCCTCAGCAAGACCCGAGCCGATGTGCCGGGGTGCCCGGCCGTTTATTTCTGCAAAGCCTCCCTCGGCAGAAGCACCCGGGGCATCACCTGCCGGGCGCAGTGCCCGCCCTTGCCCTGCCTTCCCTTCTCTCCCCTTCCCTCGCCTTGCTGTGCCCGTGTTCTCCCCGCGGAGCCCAGACCCTGCGCTGGTCCCTGGCAGCTGCTGCGGGCAGAGACAGAGGAGCAAGTGGATGTTTGGGAAAGTTTGTCTCAAACTTGGCCGTATTTAAGCCTCTTCTCCGCTTTCTTGGTTTATTTTCTAGCTAGCCAAGTGTTTGCTTTGGTCGCCTTGTTTAGGTAATTCCTGATAAATCCCTTGTCCTCTTCCACGTCTCTATTTATAAATATTGTCCACATATACAAAAAAAAAATAATAAGAACCAGAATTCGTCTTCGCGATTTCGGCCACAAAAACAAAGGTGTTCAGGCACTGACAATTCCAAAGAATGATAAAATCGTGTGCGCTTCCCAGTGGGACATTTCTGAGCAGGAAAAAAAATCTGGCTTCTGAAGTTATAACAAAAATAACCAACGTTGCTACAATCCTTCTTTGGAAGGAAGAAGAGCTGATCTCAAACGCGGGAATCTCGACGGTTTCCTTCCTCGTTTATTCCTAAATCCATCTTGTCTCTTTAATACAAATGAACTTTAAGTTCTCCTGTATTTTATTATTTAGATTCCTAGTCTTAATGACGCCAGGAGCAGCGCAAGAACACTCGCTAATAATCGTCGAGAACTGCATTTCAAAGAAACATCCCTGGAAGAAAAACACCGTCGTTAAAATAAAATAGAGACTCCACCAAAAATGATAATGCCGAGTCCCTGATGATGATGGGCTTAATGCAACTGCAGCAAATCAGCACCTGCGTGGTAGATAAGGCAGATAACACCTCCGACAGTTACTTCCAGCACCCCCGTCCTCCTCGGGTTTATTTTTAGATTGTTCATTTAGTCGGATAATGTTTGGTGCTCGGAATTTTAAAAAAATTATTGTTCTTGTAATTTTTCTTCCCTGGGCCTTAGGGGAAAAAGGGAGGGAAGTGTGAACTGGTTTAATCTGGAGTCGTGGGTCTATCTCGGGCCTTTAATAGCAGCTCTCCCCGGGCACTGATAGCCGAGATCTCCGCAGCCAGCGCCGTTCAGGGTCAGCTTTTGTCCCTGCCACAATAAACAAACACTTGCTCCTCTCATATAAATGAGCAGTGATCCGGATGCACCTTAAAAACACTGGGAGAAGTCGTTGCTTTTGAAAACGATGTTCATTTCGTCTGACACACATAACTGCAGAGATCAAATGCCTGCAGAAAGGTAGCAATTTGGCAGTGAAGTATTTTCTAAGCTTAGATGAAAGTGTGCTCACGGCGTCCGAAAATGCCTGTCTCACCTCCCACCTGCTTCCCCAGCCCCGAGTTTGCGCGAAAAGATTAGACAGGCGGGATTTTCGTTTAAAAAAAAAAAAAAAAAGAAAGAAAGAAAGAAAAAAAAAGAAGATGCGAGGAACCAGTGGCTGAATTGACAAGAGCCCCGGACCGGGGACGCTGAATCAAGGCTGCTTTACCTACCGGGGGTTCAACACCACTGCAATAATCTTGTCGGATCATTAAGTAAATTACACCTTAAACATTGGTAGCTTACAAGTTGTAATCAGTAAGTCAAACTCCTGACAATTATGGAAATGAAGCCTCAGCTGCGCTCGGACTTTTTTGCTTATGCTCCGAAGACTTTTTCCGACTTTATTTCGCCCAAAAATCCACTGCACCCACCGAGCATGGGGGCACCAGCGCCGCGGGTTTTAGCAAAGCCCTTCCATGCGTGGGAGAGTGAGGAACACCCAACATTACTTCCATACCTCCCCTCCCCCCAAAAAACCACCAAAAATACAACACGTGTGGGGGGGGTCGGGGAAGCCTCGCTGCAATGGGATGCCCACGCGTGACCCTTTCCCCGCGGGGTAGGACTGGCCCCCCGTGCCCTGAGCGCTGCGGGGGCGCTGGGGGGGCTCGGGCTGCGCGCTGCCCGCCCACCCCTCCGCGGGTGCGGAAGGAGTGGCTTGGGGCTGCGCGCTCCCTCCTGAGTGGCTGGCGGCCGCGGCGCCCGAGCCATCCCTGGGGAGGAGTTAGGATAATCCTATTGCCATTAAGGGCGTCTGGGCAGGGAAAAAAACCCGAGTGACCATAAGCGCGGAGGGTTAGTCCGTCAGCTGCCTTCATGCCTGCCAACTGAGCTCCGTCCGGGGGGCCGCTGCTCTTCCCCAGCGCCGACGTGGATTTACCGCCCGTGGGGGGGGGCCTGAGCTCTCGTCTGTTTTCGGCACCGCACACCTGGTTTGGACGCTGGACGCCATGTTGTGGAAACTAGCCGATAATGTCAAGTACGAAGAGGACTGCGAGGTGAGAAGCGCGGGGAGGGGGCGGCAGTGGGGAAGGGGGGTCCGGCGTGGGGCAGCGCGGAGCTCCCGCCGCCCCCCGCCCCGCTCCCTCCCGGCCGGAGCCCGTCTCTCCCGCCTCCCCCGCCGGCCGGGATCTGTCCCT
>VXBA01004031.1:80599-362848 GCA_013399895.1 Serilophus lunatus
TTTTTTTTTTACGAGTCTTTTGAACTCGTGAATAAAACGGGGTGAAACCCCCGGCTGGGAGGACCGAGCTCGTCTCCCCCGCCCGTGAAGCAGCGCCGTGCGGGAGCCGCAGCCCCCCGGCACCGGCCCGTGTGGAGCGGGCGAGGCCGTGCCGTGCCGTGCCGTGCCGAGGGGCCGGCCGGCAGGTAGCAGCTGGGCAGGGCGAACCCTTCCTTCCCACCTTTCTCCTCCTCGGGAGCGGCTCCCACCCGCCGCGAGGTGCTCCCGGGTTTTGATCTCTCTGAAAGCGGCTGTGTCACCCCTGTGTCCCCCTTTGCCCCCCCCGGCTCCGCTGGCCGCGGTCCGCCTGCTCGGCTCCTACAGATTAACTGCAGTCCCCGCTTCACGCTCCATTGGGACCCCATTCACCTCTTATTAACTAGCCCTGTTATTTTAATGACCGTGAAGCCCGAAGCTGCTAAATCCCTGGATCAGCTCAATGTAGACATTTCAGCTTTGACTGCTGAGATTGGAAATCGGGGGAGAAGCAGCGATGGGACGGCTGGAGGCAGCACCGCCGTCCTTCCCAGCCGCGCCGCAGCCGTGGGGCAGAGCCGGGCGCCCCCGTCCCGGGCGGCTCCCGAGGCCTCGGGGAGGGTGGGAAGGATGGAAGTGCCGGGGACCCTCGGCCTCCGCTGCCCAGGGCCCTTCGCTCCAAGGGCTGGGAGTCAGCCCCCGGCAGCGCCTTCTCCTCCCCAGCCGGAGCAGCGAGGCGGAAATGAAGCTGCGTCTCTGATTTGAATTTTTCTTATTTTAATGATTGTCCCGATGACTTGCACAAGTGTGAGGGTTAGTCTGGTGTAGTCGCGTTGAGAAGCGCAGCGAAAACTTTTTTGTAATCTCTGGGAGTGGGGCTAGTTTCTTCCGCGAAGTGCCTTAAACCCTGCAGACTCCCCGGGCGGGAGCAGGGCGCTTCTCCTCTCTCCTTCCCCAGTACCACCAAGTGCCACCGCCCGCAGCCAGGTTTTGCCATGTCCCCGAATCCAGGCTGCCCCCGCTGATGGCCGCCCCCTTCTCTCCCACCCCTCTGTGCTTTCCAGGACCGGCACGATGGGAGCAGCAACGGGAACCCGCGGCTCCCGCACCTCTCCGCCGTCAGCCAGCACCTGTACAGCCCGGCTCCGCCGCTCTCCCACTCGGGCGCCTCCGACTTCCAGCCCCCCTACTTTCCCCCTCCGTACCAGCCGCTGCCTTACTCCCAGTCCAGCGACCCCTACTCGCACCTCGGGGACCCCTTCTCCATCAACCCCCTGCACCAGCCGCCGCCGCCGCCCCCCAGCCAGCAGCAGAGCGCTTGGCCGAACCGGCAGAGCCAGGACCCGGCCGGGCTCGCCCCTCACGGTCGCCCCGGGCTCGTCCCGCACCTCTCGGCGCTGGAGAGCGGCTCCGCCGGCAGCCGCCGGGAGACCTACCGGCGCTCCGAGCTGCTGCTGCCCCACGGGCACGGGCTGGACGCCTCCGCGCTGGCCGATAACCTGGGCCTGCACGACATGGCTCACCAGATGGAGGAGGTGCAGGTAAGGACCCCCCCCGGACCTCCCTCGGGCCGCTCCGCGCTCTGGGGGAGGCGGGACAGGCGCTCCCGGGGTGCGGAGCCGGGCACCGGCCCCTCCTGCGCATCCCGGGCTGGACGTGCCCCAGCCCCGTCCTTGGAGAAAAATCCGTCTTTTCTCCCCTTCGCCCCTTAAAATGCAGACGCGTAGGGAGGGGGTGGGTTTCTTTCCCAAAAAGCCCNTCTTCAAGGTGCGAAACTTTCTCCCTCTTTCTCTTTCCAGAATGTGGAAGATCAACACTTACTAATGCATGACCAGACTGTCATTAGAAAAGGTCAGTAAGGTGGCATCGCAGTTCTACTTTCCCTTGTCAATAGTTAAAAGTTTCATGACGCACCGGTGAAGTGACGCCCTGTTACTTTTATAGAGACGGATCCTTTGGGATCGGGAGGGTGGAGGAGTTTTTACTCCACTTTCTCAATAACTGGATTTCTCTAACGCTATCCGAGGGAAGGCGGCAGCGGGGACAAACCCCCAGGGCTGCCTCGGGGTGTGAGACTCCTCTGGGGGGACACCAATGTCCCCCCTCGTGTGCTCTTGTGTTGTGGCTTTAATGGAAACCAGGACCTTGAACTGAATTCAATCTGTGTGTGTAAAGTGACACGGGGCTTCTCATTTTGTTTATTTGGGGTTTTTTCGTTGCTACTAACACTCGAAGACAAGGAGGTTTCCCCCCTTTTTTCAACTTTGGTTTTTTTTCAATTTTTTTTTCGAGACTTGAGAAGGGAATGAGGTGGCTGGCAGAAGCCTGCTCGGCTTTATCTTAATCGAAATTGGTTTGTAGCTGAGGTTCTGAGGAAGGAGGAAGACGTATTGACTCAATTTACAGTCATTTAGGTTTTTTTCCCTGCTTTTGTTTTTAAACAAATTTGTGCGTAAAGAAAAAAAATCAGTAGAAGTTTCTTCTGAAGACTTCAAACAAATACCTAACTGAGGAAAAGCAGAAGTGTGTGTCAGAGCGCTGATTGCTGCCTTTAGCTCATGGGAGAATAATTTCGCTGTCAGATGCACCACTGACAAATCTGCCCCCTCAGGGAGCGGGGCCGATCTCAGCTCTTTAACCCTTTCCTTCGATGCGCTGAGCCAGCAGCACATCCCTGGGCGAACTGGGTGGATTGGAAAACTTGGATCAGTGGTTTGCTCTTTCCAGATCCTTTGTTGTCCCTCTTCACCTTAAGGCTGAAGCTGTTAACGAGCAGCGCTTTATTTTCGGTTCTCCGCTGGGCTGCATCCCTCCCTCTTGTACTGTCTGGTATGAATTTGTCGGGATTAAATTCCAAAGGCGGTTTCTTAAACCCGTGTGTGTGTGCGAGGTGGAAGATGAACCCCAGCGAGAGCTGGGAGGCTTCTCCCTGCCCTGGCTCGGAAAGAGTTTTTGGCAGTAGCTGAAGGATGCTAATTTGGAGGCTGTAGTTGTCGGGTTTTTAATGAGCACGGATTTGCCAACCTGCAGCCTGCTGCTTCAGAGATGTGGGGTTTGTGTGCCTTGAAAAGTATTGTTCGGCAGCTCCTCGGAATCGAGTGGCAAAATCCAGCTGGCCACGAAGTAGTTATGGGGAGTCTTCAGTGCTGTAAATGGATGCTGAGGACCGGGCTCAGTGGTGATGAGCATTTTAATACCAAACGACGTCCTGTCTCCCGAGATGTTTTTATAGAAAGGAAGTTCACTTGACACTTCCTATTTATTTTACCCTTTTATAAAATACCTGCTTTCCCTCCTCCTCCCGTAGGTCCCATTTCCCTAACGAAAAACAGTGCTCTGAGCCTCCCCTGCCAAAAGGATGGATTAATTGGGGTCGTCATAAACCCCAACGAAGTGTTTTGCTCCGTTCCGGGGAGACTTTCCCTCCTGAGCTCCACGTCCAAGTACAAAGTGACGGTGGCAGAGGTGCAGAGGCGGCTCTCACCCCCGGAGTGTCTCAATGCCTCTTTGCTCGGAGGAGTCCTCAGAAGGTAGGCTGCGCTGCCCTTCCACCCATCCCCTCCGTGCCTATTGTTCGGGAGTTCCCTTGTGCGGGTGTGTGTGAGCAGCCAGATTAACATAACGAGCAGCTAAGAAAGACTTTTAGCGATTTACTGATTTTTTTTTTTTTTTTTTTTTTTAAGAAGCCCAACGACGCTGAATCCTAATAGGCTTTGGAAATAAAACTTCTTTGCACTTCTGCTACCTCTCGAGAAGTGCTATTAACAGCTCTGACAGCCATTCTCGTTTTCTGTTTAAAGTTGATTTTTTTGTCTCAAAACTGGCTCGTGGAGCTTATTCCCCATGGAATGATTTTTTTGGTTAAATCTTGTGATGCTGATTAATCATTACAAGGACACTTTACATGTCCTTTTTTGCATACATGTAATTTGGCTTGTGATTGGTTTCAGTGGTGCAGTTTGAAACATTTTGAATTTGTCCTGCTGTGTTTCATCCTGGCTGGTTTGTGGTAGAGCATTTAAAAAGTAGGTCACTTGAAAAGAGCCTGTTTTTTATCTTCCCCCCAGTAGAACCCTATTGAATGTCAGTAACTGGAATTTCTCATCTTAAAAAGAAGTGTTCTCTCAAATAAGGCCATTTTTTTTCTCTTTAATTACAGAGCCAAATCTAAAAATGGTGGCAGATCATTAAGGGAAAAACTGGATAAAATTGGCTTGAATCTTCCTGCTGGCAGAAGGAAAGCTGCAAATGTGACACTATTGACATCTCTGGTGGAAGGTCAGTCCTTGACTGTGTCTTAAAAATAAACTTTTCCCTTTGTACAGCTTTTATCTCCTAGGCAGAGCATGGAAAGGCTAGAAAGTAAGAGGGGGCTTTTGCCCATTTTCAAATGAACGTGATGGGGATGTTACAGCACCTAAAAGGGGTGTTGCCTTTGAGGAGCTCTCCTGCCCCTTTCCCTTTTAAATCTGGTCACTAAGCCCTGCTCACACAAACCCGGCTCATGCTCCTCTTCCTCGCAGCTGCATCACAGGGATGTTCAAAGCTGTTCAAAATGCATGTTTGTCCAGCCTGTGTTTCTTCGGGTTGTTTTGGGTTTCCTAAAAGTGTGTGTAGGGACAGTAAAAGGTGTGAAACTCATCACACCAGTGGGTTTGGTTCCTTATTGGGAAACTTGCAGAGGCTGGGGCAGTGACTGCAGTGCCTGGCCCTACCTCAGCAGTGTCCTCAGCAGCTTTTCTAATAAACAAGCATATAAAGTGAGATTTATAGCTTTTGACTTCCTGGTAGGAAACTGGAGCCCCTTTAATGTGTACCAAGTTCTGTGGACCCTCTGTCAGTTAAGCTGACTTGAAGGGTGTGTATATATATCTGTGTATGTGTGTGGCTTATGTTTGGTGTTTCTGTTCAAAGCAGCTTCTGGTAGTGATACAATTTAATAGGAATGGAAGCAGCAACTGAAATGAAAAGTGAGAAATGATTTAACAATACCTTACTACTATTTCACTTCTCCATCTGCTTAAATAATACAGCATTTCCATTTAAAAGCTTTTCTTGGAAGCTGGGTTTCAGAGAGCTGATATGTGTGCATATGCACACAGGTACCTTGCAGGCAATACACTGACTATGCCAATCCAATTTTTTTCAAGCCTGATCAAATTGCTTTAATGAAAAAAAGGTGGGCTAGTTATACATCATGCAGTTTTGTTTTTTCTATGAAAATACTTATTAAAAGCATTTAGAAAACATACTAAACTGAAAAAATTTTATTATATAACTGAAATTTAGTTGCCAGAACTTTTCAATATCAGTGGACATGATTTTGACTGGATTCTTTGCTGTGTCTGGACAGAGACTGGAGTTTTTCTTCCCAGTTTAAAGGCAAGATAATTTTTTTGTTGCAGCAGTCACTATGTAGATCTTTTTTCTTGATATAAACTTGGAAAGAAACGCTGCTCCATCAATTAAAAAATGGTAATGAGTGAAGCAGTGGTAACATAGTTTCCTTTTCTAGAACAGGAACGCACTTTAAAAACTCACAGCATTTTCCCCTTAATTTCCCTGATCTCCTGATGACCAATAGATGTTGCACCATTTAACGAGCACTCTTTTACCCACACCAGGTGAAGCTGTACATCTTGCTCGTGACTTTGGTTATGTTTGTGAGACAGAGTTTCCTTCCAAAGCAGTGGCTGAATATTTAACCAGACCACACATGGGCCGCAATGAAATGGCAAACAGGAAGAATATGCTTCTTGCTGCAAAGTAAGTTTTCAGCTTGGATTTCCCCCCTCCCCCCTCTCTTTTAAACATACTTTTGTGTGACCATGGGTATCTGTGACTGGGGGAAATTTGGTACAGCTTGGCACATTTTTGTGTGGAATTTTTAATTAAGAAGATGAAGCAATTCTTTTTATTTGGTTTTGGTTTGAATTCAACTATGGCAGCAGTTGTTTTGGTCTGAACCAGTGGTAATAGTAACAACCTCATAGGATAACTCAAGAAAAAGAACAGACCTGGTCCAAACTGCTTTAAACTGTAGGAAAAACGTCAGGAAAAAGTCCTGTACCTGGACAACTATATCTCTAAGAAAAGATGTCCCTGGGTCTGACAGAAGTGAGGATCTGAGGGTCGTGGGAATGGGAACCAGTGCTGGGACTGGGAACCAGGAGATGGTTCGCTCCTCTCTGAACATGCAGTGTCTCCAGGCAGAGTTGCTGGAGGGTGTGCTGGGTACAAGGGAAGCTCAGCCCCTGTGTCCTCCTGACTGCCTTCGGCAGTAGCAGCACACAGCTTTCCCCCTGGGACACTGGGAATGGAGAACTGGATAGTCCCTTTTTCCCAAATATGGCTGGAGATTTTTATAGTTCACTGGAAGCCACCCTCTGGTAGGTGTGGAAAGTCCCTGTGCTTAAAACTAAATTCCTGTTACAAACCTTGACAAAGATTGGGATGGAAAGGTGAAGGAGAGAAGCTTTGTTATTATGCCTGTTCTGTAGATACTTGGTACCTGTAACTAAACCATGTCCTGAACAGGTCTCTGATGGGAAATACCTGTCTTGAGCTGAGATTATCTTAAACTGGTGGCTGGAGCCCTCACTGTCCCCTTTCCCCTGCTGAGGCTCTTCTCCCAAGCTGAGGTTTAACAGAGCTTTGTTTCATCGGTTGTTCTGCTCTGAGATGTTTGCTGGTTTGGGGTTGATGTCATTCCCTGTGCTTGACAGCACCTTTGCTCTGCAGAGGATCTGAGACAGACCTGCTTAAACTGCTGAGAAAGTCTCCCTGACTCTGTGCTCAGATGAGGCATGCAAAACACTCCTGTTGCTGAATCAATCCAGGCTTCCTGAAAAAAAGACCTTCTTTTACTAGAATGTATCTCTTAAAAATTTAGAAAACTAATCTCTCTTTCCTGTGGTTTGAACATGGTGGCAATTCTTCCTGAGTGCTAGTCCTGCTCTTCAGCATTTTCATTACTGGTATCAGTGTTGGCACTAATAATAATCTTCTGGAAGATGTGTTTGTGATTGGGAAATTCTGATAAAGTGATGATTCTGTTAAGATTGCTCAGCTCCTGTGAAATCCCTTCAAGGGGACAGATTTACAAGCAGCAAACAACATATGCTGGAGCATTATTAACCACTCATGTTTTGCCAGGCATATGTGTTAGTGTTTGCAGGTTCAGGGCCTCAGTCTCTCTTGAAGGGGGCATATACATAGAATGTACACAACTAATGGAGTCTCCTCTTCAGCTGCTTGTGTCTTTCGAAATCATTTAACAGCAGCTGTGAAAGTTCTCATAGAAACTAGCACTGAATTCCCACTCCCTCCCTAAAATCTAGAGCAAATGATGCAGAGCCAGCCAGGCACCAGAGGTGGAGAGAGAGGATTTTGCAGAGTGTTTTTGTGATGTAGATATAACAGAAGATCATCAGAAACTGGTGCTAATAAGCAGGCTTTAATTTTAGGCACTGCTGCTGAGGCAGTACCGAATTTCTCTAATTCCCACAGGATTACCAAATATTTGGTACAGATTCCTCTGCTTATTTTTATTCATTTGCCTTTGCATTAATTCCCACCGTGGTGTCAAGTGTGATCCCTTTGTGTCTTGCAGGCAGATCTGCAAGGAATTCACAGACCTCCTCACTCAGGACAGAACTCCTCTTGGAAACACAAGACCCAGTCCCATCTTGGACCCTGGCATCCAGGGCTGTTTGACTCATTTTAGCCTGATCACACATGGCTTTGGGAGTGCTGCCATCTGTGCTGCCATGACATCCGTCCAGAACTACCTAAATGAAGCATTAAAAATCGCAGACAAATCCTACATGAACGCTGGCGACCAGAGCCCTGCAGAAACCAACAAAACCATGGATAAAATGGATAAGCACAGGAAGTGAAAGGAAAACCAGACTTTACTCTTCCTCCTAAACACAGACTGGGATCTTCTTGCCAGGGGGAACTAGAGATTTTTTTTTTCTTTTGATTTTGTCTTTTTGGTTTTTTTTGTTTTTTTTTTTAAAAAAAAGGAGGGGAAAAAGGAGAAAGATACCATTCAGGATCTTCACTCCTCCTGGATCCGTGAGACAAGTCTTTCTAAAAGCTGCAGTGTCCCTTTTCTGTGGAAGCAATTGCCTGAAGATAAGTACTTGGTACAAGTGTATTGAATCCTTTGCTGTAAAAGTGGTGCTATAAAGGGGGGGTTGATGAAAATATACAGAGAGATATATTTAGATTTCTTTTCCACACTTAAGTATCCAGTGGTGACCAACTTCGTGTATAGTTTTTAAGGTACAGATTTTAGATGGAAGCCTGTTTGTTATCTGATCCAATTTCAGGGTTTTATTCTCTCTAAATGCAACAGTAACAATAAAGCAGTATTAAACAATGGTATATAGATTTATGTACATTAATTTTTTTTTATAAAAACCTGAAAATAGTAAGATTATTCTGTGGGTTCTTTTTTTTTTTATTCTGTTTCATTTATTTGTTTGCTTTAGGGTTTTTCCCCCATTATTTTCAGATTACCATAGGAGAGTACTAAAATCCTGATAGATTTAAAAATTATCTGATGGCATTTGACATGCTTATTTTTTATGGAAATATTCAGGCTTTTAAAAACAGCAGTCATGTTGGCTGCAGTTAATATTATCTTGGTATTTTTTTAACGAGGAATAGTTCAAAATGAAAATGCTTTTAGAAAATTCACTTTTCTGTGTCTAAGGATATTGTAGCTTTATTCACATATTTATATTGTCTTGTTTTTTAAATTGGGGGGGAAACTTGAAAGAATAGGCACATAACTCTTTTTTTCCTTTTTTTTTTTTTTTTTTTTTTTTTTTTTTTTTGCCTATTAAGGCCAAAAAATATTTCCAGGGAGGCTTTATGTGTATTAAGGGAAGCAGTGTGTTGAATGTAAATATTTATTTATGTGTAATTTAATCGGATTTGTAAATAATGGTGAACTTTTTAATACTTTTTTTTTTTATAAATGGGTTTCAAATTTTAATTTTGGTAAGTATTTCAAAGGTAATGGGTAAGCTAAACATATCTTTAGGTTTATGCACAGGTATGTTATACAGGGTATTTAAGATTTTTTTTTTTTAATCTCAATTCTTGCCACTGAAGATTAGATTTAATCTGAGGTGTATGTTCACAAAGCAATAATTTTGTGCATCATCCACCTGATAACAGACTAGACATGCAAAATGAGTGTGTGAGTTAGTGTGTATGTGAATAATGGAGGTTCTGGACTATCTTCACATATTTGTAAATGTTCCCAATATAATTCTGATGTATATGATAACCATATAAATAAAAGTATTCTGGATAGAAGCATGGAATGTTTTGTTAACTGAAAACAGTTCTGTTTTCTTTCTCTGCTCGGGGAGTGTGGGGTGAGTAGCACTAGAGGACATTATGTATTGAGTCATAATTGCAGCACTTTGTTCAGATTAACAGAACAGAAAGATGAAGCTGTTTGCCAGTAAAACTAATGGTTTCAATTAAACACATTCTGTATCTCCAAGAATTTCTTCCCCCTCCACCTTCCTAAGATGTCATTATCCTGCCTGCTTAAATAGGCAGCTTAAACACAAGCTGCAAGGCTTGGTAATAAAAATCAATCCTACCTGCTCTGCCTCCCAGTGAATCTGACTTTGTCATTAGAAACAGATTATTCTAATAAATATTTGCAAAAACCTGGGGTGAGAGATCTGATAGGTCTCCCAGCTGGTTTCAGCCCAGTTTTACTCATCTGAGGAAGTTTACATTTTGCACAAAGTCCCCAGAGTACTTTGTGCCGTGGTGGCGAGGCAGGAGCTGGGGGTTTTGGTCTTTCAGATGCAAAATTGCCAAACAAATTTCTCTCCCTGAAGAGAAATTGGGCTCTTTAGTGCTTTCTGAAAAAGGAACATGAATCTGGGCTTGAGTGTGTCCTTGGCATTTCAATACCTGACCAAGCACGTGGCCAGGGGGAACAGGAATGGTGACACTGGGCTGGAACTGGGAGCAAGAACTTAGTTCACATCAGGGCAGTGTTTCTTTTACAGGTGTGGAGAAGAGGCAATATGTGCACTTTCTGAATACTTAATTGAAAAATTATTTTTATGTTCTCATTTTTTTCCTTTAAAAGGATAAAGGCAAGCCACTGAAAGTGTGCAGGGAGAAGAGAGGAAAGGGAAGCTCAAAGAAATGAGTGACTGTATCAGTGATGAGCTGGGAGAAAGCTGTTTTCCGAGTTGCAATCCAGTCCCCTTCTCTCCTAAAGAAGTGTGAAATTTCAGCCTTTGCATTTGTTGGGCTCCTTGTAGCATTTCAGAAATGAGCATTTTGGACCATCTGTAGGCACAAGAGCAGCCAGGGCTCATGACATATGATCATAACAGATCTAAAATATACAAACAATACACAGTTCTGATAATGTATCTTTATGGATTATATATATATACACAGAAATATGTTGGGTATGGGAAGAGCTTGTTTAGAGAATGCAGTGCTAAGAGTTCTGCTCTTTTTTTCCTCTTTCTGCTGCTGGACTGCTTATACAGCATATAGAGTGAGATATTTTAGCTACCAGACAATGGCATCTTGCTTTTTATTAATGCACAAAACCAGGCTGTGAAATAATTGCCCCTTGGGATAGGAAATAAGGATGTTTCCATTTATTCCTGCGTGCATTCAAGCAAAGCCAGTCAATTGTCTAATGTACTGACTCGGGTTCTATTCATGTGCTTGGAACATTACAAATGTGGAGTTTCCATTACCTTAATGCTTTTCCCTACTGTATATTTTAGCTGGTACATTATTTTGAGGCTCAACCACCTTCTAAGCTGGGCCAGTAACATGAAACAAGAGCAATGTTTTCTGCTTCGTTCACTGAAAAGAACAGTTAAACTCATCTGAACTTGTCTCACACAAAATTATTAATCTTAAGGGAATATGTTAATAGATTAATAATTCCTTGGGATTCTAAAATCTGAACACACAGGAAGGCATTTTTTGCTTCTTCCTGATCCTCAATTTTATGCTTTTTACTGCTTTTACATAGCTTAGTCCCAAGCTGACTAAAGTTCTAATGTAAGATTCTTCTAATGTTCCATTTTTCATTTCCTTGTAAAATGGACTATTCAAATTACTCAGTCCCATGTTTTCCCTTGCCCTTCTCCCAGAAAAAGAATGGGTTTGGTCACTATAGAAAAGAAAATGACTTTAAACTATTAAGAGTTTAAAAATAAAAATGCTGAAATAGAGTCTTTTAAGTATTGCCCTTCTGCAAAAATGTTAATTTGATACATAACCACAAAATAGCTGAATTCATGTTACTCAGTATAAAAAATGGCTTGTGGAAAAAGAAAATATTTCAACCATCTCTTGGCTGGCCACCAGCAGCAGTTGGGCAGCAGGATTCTGGGGTCTTCAGGCAGTGATGCTGTTTCCTTCCACCTGTGACAAGTGAGGGCATGGCCTTTGCAACCCCATCACCTGAGAAACAGCCTGGTTTCCACAGATTATTAATTGCAAACCTGAGGATTATTGAAGACTCCAGCTCATGAAACCTTGTGACTTCAGGGCACTGTGGCTTTCAGTTTAAAAAGATTTTTTTTTTAAGTTGTCACAGCTTCAGAGAGAAATAATGATGCAAAAGTAGTAAAATAAAACAAGAAAAAAAAGTCTGTCTTTGAAGGTAGCTGAAATCGGTTACTAATTTTGACACTCATTTTTTTCTGCTCTTCACTTATTTCACTGTTATTTACAGGTAGTTTGTTCCATCCCAACTCTCTTGGCTGAAGCCAAGCTCCCTCAAACTTGTGCAATATGGACAAACCCAATAAAGCATCTTGCAATGGGTCTGACTTGCTGTGACAGCTGGCTGTGCTCATTTGTTGCAGCACTTTCTTGTCTTATGTTTTCCTGCATGCAATGTTTCTGTACCTCCTTGTAGTTCTTTTGGCCTAATTGTTTAGAGCCTTCTGGGATGTGCTCTGCACTGTCAACTGGATTATTTTATTTAGAGAAAGAAATGGAATGCTTTTAAGATTTTGTCCCAAAAGAATGTGAGGTTAGGGACCAAGATGCTTGCCTCTCACTAACAAAACTCTCTGGAGTATAGCAAGCTCATTACTATTTGCAGGGGGCTCCTGGAGCCAGTTTTGCCTTGTGACCCAAGGTCTGATGGAAAAGCATATGGACCATACCCATGGGAATTTTTTCCCAAAGCCTGGCCACAGCCAGAGGTGCCATGAAATCTGTGTGTTATCCAAACCAGTTGTGGTCTGTCAGGACATGTCTATGGTGCCAGGCTATTCCTGCTGCCTGCTTCCTGATGTCCCATGATCCATGGAGCTGCACATCTCTGTCAAAATTACCCAGGGCCTACACTGGAACCATTTTTTTAACAAGTTGTTAGGTTCTGTTCTGTATAATTTGCTGCCTTCTCCCTCTCCCATTTTCACTTTCTCAGGGTTATATAAATGAGCTTTCTCTGGTGCCCCTTTGCATTCATTGGATACTCTCACATGACTTGCAAGGATGTTCCAGCTGGTTTCCATGTACCATTGTTGTGTAAGGGCTGGCCACAAATATTCTTTTTTCCTCTCTTTTGACTAAACAGGCCTTTTTAACTGGTTTTTGTGAAGGCCTTGCTCACAGGCTGCTATTATTCCATGACACATCCCCTAAATATTCCATCAGATCTACAGTTTTACCCATAATTTAAAATTAAAACTAATAAAGACACTTGCTCTCTGCCACAAAACTCAAATAATGGATGCAGCAGGAAGTCCAGAGACTGACAACAAACCAAATAATAGGAGAAATCTTTTAGGTGAGCTTTAGAGTTCATATTGCCATGTCAATCAGCATTAAAACCAAGGAACAAGAAGCTGTTTAAACTAAGGGTTGGAAAGGTAGTGTTCTTCAGCTGATCATTACAATGAAAGAATTATTTCTAATAAGCTGAAAGAGTTCTTAAGTAACAGAAAGTAATCGAAAATTCTGCCAGCTCCCTTGCTAAAAACAGGGATGCTAAAGCAGGGAGAAGGGACAATGTTTTATTTCAGCCCTCTGGTAGAATGGTGCCTGCCTGGGAGCAGAAAACACTTCACCAGATGTTCATCCTGTCCTTCCCTCTTTGCATCACATCAACTCCACGGAGAAAGAAAAAAAACCAAACCCAAACTACATGAATAGTGCAAGTTTTAAGGCAAGTTGAGTGAAATGCATTATCTTGCATTTGTGAGGTGCCCTCTATGTTGTTTTAGGCAGTTCCTGGAAGGCCACAGACCTAAAAAACCCATGAAGGACTAAAGAAAAGACCTGCAGGGTTGGGACTGTCCTCTGCTGTGTCTGCTGGAGGACTGAGACAGAGGCACTGCCCATGCCTTGGTGCAGCCTGGATGATGCTGGAGCTGAGCTGGATGCTGGACTATGAACAGTTGGGATGAAGGCACATCTATTTTTGGCTCTGCAAGAGAAATAGTAATTAACCTCCAGCAGAAAGGTAGGGCAGGTACCTGGGACCAGTAATTTTCTCCAACTCTTACAGCAAAGTTTGCCTGAGCTTATTTGTCATGCTTTGAATCCTTAAGTCCATAACTCTATAACTAATTAAGAATCTCTAATTACCCCCAAACGGTCCTCTATATTCAAGGTTAAAATGTGGGGCAATCCAGGGAAAACAGCAGGTGGAGGATGTTCAGAGCTGGATATACCAGAAAATGGTGCATTTTCATAGATGTAGAGGAACCCAGATGGTCAAAGTGTCAGAGACACCTGGGGCAGGTGCTAAGCTGCCAGAAGCCCCTGTCTAGTGCTTGAACATCTATCCTTGTGTTCCTAAGAAAGCAATGACCACCAAACCTCTCATCGGCAGAGATCTTACATTGGAGACCCAAAGTAACCCGTGGCATTTAAGCAAAAACCTGCATTTTCTAAACCTGAAGAACATTGGATGAGGCTCTGGTTCTTTGCAACTTTAACAAGAAAGACCTGTGGGGGCAGCATCGAAAACATCAGTGCAGGAGGGTTCTGGCCCTGCACTCATAAAAGGAAAAAACACTTTCACAGTCGAGGTCTGATTATATTAAGGTAAAATTGTATATCTTTTTAACTGGGCTGTAAGCGGTTAATGTGACCAGACGAAGGTGTGATGTCGACAGAGGCATCACTTACAGGTACCTTTTGTGCAGAGACTCCTGTTTTCCAGACCTTGCACCCAAGTTCCTAGAAGCTCTGCGTTTAGGAATTGAGTGTATGAGGTCACCTCAGTAAGTAACTGGGATCTGCTGGATTTTGGGCTGGTACAAGCAGATAGGAGGCTCAAACACTCCTTCCCGAGCGCTGCTGGGTCGTTGTTCCTTCTCTAGGACTTGCCAGAGCCATCACTTCGCTAAAGGTAAGGTCTGATAACGTGAGGACGGGGCACATCTGCATCTGTATGAGGTCGTTGTGAAGACCTTAAAGGAAGGAGAAAACTATGCATGTTTCTGTATGGGTGGTGGGGCGTCCTCTTCATTGCTTCAAGCACCTTGTCCTAGCCCCAATAGCAGGGAATGTTCGCATTGTCTGGCAAACAAACGCCTCTACTTAGTGGCTTTGTCTGGTGGAAGATAAAAGTTGATAAGATCCTGGCTTGTGAACTTTCCTGCAGAGAGTGTTTCTAGGGATTCACTGCTAGGCTGGGGGAAGGAATCGCAGTCATCTTTGTTGAGAGTAAAAATCATTTCTGCCTGGTTTTCTTCAGGACTTGTGTGATTGTGGTGTTAAAAAGCAACGTGAGTGTGGCTAAAAGCATTTTTTTTTCTTGCATTTGCTGGCAATGTATGGGGTAGTGACTTGCATCAAAGAGGCGAAGATGGGAATGATTTAACACGTTTCTCTCACCTTTTTAGCTCGCACCCAACGACTCAATTATGAGACTTCTTTTGTATTCCTTTTCCTCAGGTATCTCAAGATCTGAGGTGAAAGAAAAACACAAGCTACCATCAGCTACTTCAAAGAGCGATGAGTGTGGGTCAGGACATCGGAAAGGTTTTTCTCCTTTGTACGAGGTTAAAACTGAAGAAACTTTCAGCGTAAGAGGGAAGAAAATAGGTAGAAGAGTATTAAAATGGGGTGATAAAAACCTGTGTTTTCCAGGATGACAGTGTCAGTAATTGGGCAGAAATGATTTCAAGGGTGACTGTCTAATTTGGAAATCTGTTACTGGGTTCTTGGGGAAAACAAAGTCCTGGAGGTAGGACCATGAACAGAAAGAGGATCTTGGGGCAGCCATGAGGAGCTCATCCCTTTTGAAGGAGCTGTTTCTCCAAACCTGTTGGATGCTGTACCTAGAAACCCCTCCTTCCACAGCAGAGTGTTGCCAAAACTGGTGGAGTCACCAAACCAAGGTGTTCTCACTTTGCTTAATTACAGTGAGTGACTCGGATGCTAAGGCAGAGGTCAGTACACGGCCTGTGGTCTCCAGAAATGCACTTCATGTGCAGACTTGGCCAGTGCTGGCTCCTGGGAGCGAGTGGATTTAGTGCAGGAGCCACTGGATGGATCAGTGTGCTATGACTTGCTGCTCAGCTGACAGTGCCTCCTGGGCTGGGCTTACTGGTGCCCATGAGGGCTAATCCTGCACTAGTTCTTGAGTGGAAAAATTCCAGAAAACTGTTAAACCTGGACGTTGTCTCTGCTGTGATACATTAGGAAATTCTGGCTGGTGCTTGTGAAAGCCTGATAAATTTCCCAGGGTGTAGCTATGGCCACGGAACTTACTAGCTACAGCTGTTGCATTTAAACAAGGAAGAAATTTGCTACTTGGAGAGGGTAGAAGGTAGAAAAAGTCCCTCCTGGATATAAATGTGGGCTTGGAAATTGTCACTTGCTCCCCTGAAAGTGTGAAAATAAGCACATGGGGCCCCTGGACTGTGGTAGGGCATGTGCCCAATACCCTCTGTGGGAATGAGGTGTCCAGGCTGGGCAGCAGAGCTGGCTGGAAGTTATTTTCAGCTGTTGCTTAAGGAGCTGGTTAGATTTTAATAGCTGGTTTAACTGACCCAACCAAACTGCTTCCAGCACAGCCCTGTGCTTGTAGGTGATGAAGAGACTTGAATGAAAGGCAGCATTGGATTTCTTGAGAGGCTTTGTTTTAGCAGGGTTTGGTCCAACCCCTCCCTGCAGGATTCCCAGAGTTGTGGTCTTCATCTTTTCCCCAGGACTTGGCAGTGGTGGCCATGGCCATGGCCATGGTTTTACTCATCTGTCTGTGCAGGGAAAGGCAGTGGCAGCTGCTTGCTCTGAATGCAGGAGGTGAAATTTGTATCTGGTCACATCTCAAGTGTTTATGGCCAGATCAGTCACATCTTTAGGGCCCCAACCTCGTACTGAAATAAAGAGCAGAGAAATACCTCAATGCTTTGCAGGTCAGGAGGATGTGTCTAAAAAGGCAAAGAGCTGCTTGTCACAGGACTGTGAGGGGTGTGAGCACTGTGGTCTGGGGGGAAAAAGTGCTGTGGACAGGAAATTACATTGTCAGCCTGCCCATAAAAAGGGGTTGTGTGAGGAATTGGACTTGTGTCTAGCAGAAGATTTTAACTTTTGTCTTCTATTATGTGCCTTATGACATTACTAGTTGAGAAGAGGGAAGTCTCCTGCCTCATACTGGGATGCAAACCTCAAAACAGGGTAAAAAGGAAACAAATGTGTTGAAAGGGAGAACTGCATGGAGGAAGAGCTCCATGTCTACTAATATGCCTCATTTAACTTGCAATGCACTATCTCTGAATGGTTTTCTGCTTCTTTCCTCTCATTCTTCTCTTGGATTTATATCCCTGCCTCTCAAAATGTGTCCCTGCACAGATCCTGGTCGAGCTGTGGTGTTATACTGCGTTTACTGGGATGACACAAGAAAAGCTGACTCCAGTGAACTGCATGTAGGAACCATGTGCACTCTAAATGTGGCCTGGATCAGTGTGTGTTTAAGGATGCCATGAGGAAAGGTGGCCCATTCTATCTCTCTTCCCCTTTTAGAACACTCTCAATCACCTTTGAAAGGTATCTTTCACAGCCAGGCACTTCTTGGCAGTGCCAAGCAACAAGATGAGAAGCAATGGGCACAAAATGATGCACAGAAAGTTCCATCTGAGCATGAGGAAGAGGTTCTTTGCTGTGAGTAACTGGGACAGTTTTCCCAGGGAGGTTGTGATGTCTCTTTCCTTGAGATATTCAAAGGCTGTCTGGACACAATCCTGACCAAGGTGCTGAAGGGGACCCTGCTTGGACAGCCAGGTTGAGCTGTATGACCTCCACTGGTCCCTTCTGACCTTAACCACTCTGTGTGACTCTGTGAAAGGTGGAAATGGTTATTACATGATGTGCTGGAACTGGGATGTTATGGAATATCCTCTCTTGGGAGTTTAATGAGCTTCATTACAATAACAAGTCAAGCAAACCTGTCTGTGTTGCTGCTGCTGGGTGTGAGAGCTGATTCCTGGAGCTGGTGACTTGATGTCTGGCTGCTGAAAATCTCTTTAGTTGACACTTGTGTCCTGTACTTATTTCTGAGGTCTGAGACACCATCATATGCAGGCAAGTTTGGAACTGTGTCTCAAGTACTTTGTAGGCAACAAAAGTTGTCATTCCCAGCTTATCCAAATGAGCAGTTTGAAGGAAAGAAGGTTCTTATGTCTGTGGAGGAAACCTTGAAAGTTATGAAGCCAGAACTGGGCAAATAATGAAAAGAACTAAACTTTTCTCTCATTTTTGAGGAGTTTTTAATCATTGTGGGAATGTTCCCTCTGTCATGTGTTGTAAACACGAGGGAAATGCGTCAAAGAATGTACACCTTCTCAAAAATGGGTACCTAAAAACCCCTGAGGCCCAGACTCTTTCTTCCATCAGGGTTAAAATGCAGAGCCACCAGGCAGGCAGGAAATTTCATCCCTGGGGAGGGAAGAGTCTGAGGGTAAAGCACACAACTAATCTGACCACAGTGGGGCTGCTGCAGGACTCACCAAGGGGAGACTTCCACAGTGTCTTCCAGCACCAGGAGCATGTCAGCATTTATGGTGAGTCACTGCTGGGCTAAATCACTGCCTAGCAATGCTGCTGGGTTGAGCCATTTTGTAAACCTCTGTAAGATAGAGGTTATTCTTCCTGTTACTTCTTTTGGCAGCACTAAGTTGTTGTGACAGTGACGTTGCTGGCTGCTGCTATTAATCCAGCCTTCCTGGAGATGCAAAAGTCATGCTGTATCTGGGGCGAGATGCACAGTCAGATTAATCCCTGCTCTGTACTTAGTTGTTCTGAGTCCTGTCAAAATATGACAGCCATTGTGTGCAAGGGTCACAAACTGGGGAGGGATGTGACTGGGAGCCCCTTTTTCATCACATTCCAGTGCTGGACCACATCACCTTATTGTACAAGAGGGTCACTTGCCTTGGTACACCTCCAATTTTTCCATGCAGTCATGCATTTCTGATCCATGCTTCAACTTCCTGCCTCATCAATGCAGCCCTTATCCAACCCCCAGCATCTCTGCAGATTTCTCAAAGCACAACTCATCCTCAGAGACATGTGCTGGCCAAAAGGCTGGCTTGCTTGGGTGCTTTGTGTTGAGGGGCAGAAGGAAAACTATCCAGAAGCTCGTGCCTTGTCCTTGCTCTCCTACTGGTGGTGGAACCAGGGCCCTCCACGCTCTGCCCTCGGCTGGATTTCATTCCCTGCCTTTGTTGGGAGAAAGTGGCCATATGTGCAGGAGGCAGGTGTCCTGCCTCCTCTCCTGGAAGCACAGGTGGAGTTTCTCTTGTGCCACAGGGAGCTTGTTAACTCCAGCCCGTGTGAGGGGTGTTGGCTCCTTGCACACATTGAAGTGCACATGATTATTTCCACACACTCCCACCAAGACAGCCGCTCGTTCTGCATGAGCTCCTCTTCCAGCTCCCTGCACCGAGGGCAGTTGGAATGGCACAGGGGGACCCTCCTGGTGCAGGTCTGCACACACACAGAGCCATGGCAGTGAAGCCCAGCCCTGGGAGCTGGGGGGAGTTTTGGTGATTTGGGCTATAATTTACCTTCTAGTTTGAGAGGTTCCCCCACTGCAGAGGCTCAGGCTTCCTGTCCTGTATTTCCTGGCTGTATGGGGTGTCTGTGCCCACCCCCAGGTCTGTCAGCAATGCTGGGGACATCCCCGTGAAAAAAAACATGTGAGAGGGCAAAATGCTGCCTGGGGGTGAGGGGAGAGGTACGAGGAACAGCCCTGCCCATCCTTATGGAGATGCTCAAGGTGCTGGAGCTGGGATCTCCTGTGGCCCGAGCAGAACTTGGGCTGGAACAGGGAAAAGCAGAGGGGAATGAAGTGTTGTTTTTTCTCTTTGTTTCTCACCACCCAAATTTCTTTGAATTGGCAATCCATTAAACTGGTTTTCCTGAAATCAAGTCTGCTTTGCTCATGATAGAAACTGGCGAGGGATCTGTGTGTTTTTGTTTTTTTTTTTTCTAGACTCATGAGCTTTTCAATAAGTCTTTTCTCTCCTGCTGAGAAGGGGGATGTGGGTGTCTAGACTGAGGTCTGCCCACTGTGCAGCACTGTGTTCACCCAACACTTATGATACATCCTTGATTCTTTTTATCACATTCTTTCCTTCCTGTTGTTAACCTGGTCTCCACAGATCTCTAATTCTGCAAGAACCCTCCAGATAAATCCCTTAGTCAGTGGGGAGTATCACAGCTGAAAAGGGCCAGGTTTCAGGCTCTGGATTCCCTGGGCTATGGGAGTTACAAAGGCTCATTATGATCTTCTACAGTCTAACCAGATTTTCCTCAGAATTGTGAGCAGCCTACTTTGGAATTTCAGCAATAGCTAAAATTCTGTCCTTAAAAATATCAGCGTTAACTAGGATGGTTGTGATGGTTCCATGTGCAACTGCAGAAAATTCTATATGCAAGGGAATGCACAAGGAAAGCTACACTCCCAGCTCTCATGCATAGGTCCAAGCACTTGGATTCATTCTTAAGATGTGCATAAAACTCCTTCCCCTTCACTTGGTTTTACTGTAGCTGACAAAGCTGCCTGACTCAAGCATTTCAGAAATCTAATGCTTAAGATTTCACTGTGGATTTTTGGCTTCAAAGTGATTTTGTTATGTCCCCAGAGCCTGGTTAAATCCTTAGTTATAATGATTGCACACTGAAGGGTGCTGTTACATAGAAATGCTGTCCCATAATGGCTTCGTTGCTGTGGAAAATCCGATGTTATTTGGTCATTCGCTACGAGCTCCCTAAGCCATCAAGACATTTGCCTCAAGGCTACAAACACAAAGCTACAGGCAA
The DNA here is from genome assembly GCA_013399895.1 of Serilophus lunatus. Lineage (NCBI taxonomy): Eukaryota > Metazoa > Chordata > Aves > Passeriformes > Eurylaimidae > Serilophus > Serilophus lunatus. The sequence continues at coordinate 100,928 of VXBA01004031.1, forward strand.
AACCCTCTGGACATAATGAGTGGGCATTTATGCAGAACTAAAAACTGGAACAGCTGAGCAGTAGATCTATGAATAGCAAGCATGCCTCTAAGCACAAAAGACATCATTCTGGAATAAAGGGGTTTATAAATGGTTCTGACATCTTCTATGTCAAGATCATGCTACGTTGTTGTAACTTTTTTTTTTTTTTATGTTTGTTTGTTTGAGCCAGGTTCCTTAAGTAAGGTTTGAGTAATTAAGGGGTGTGAAGGAAACCCTATAGGTTGGTAAGGACAAAAATTGGGCCACTGACACTTTTGGTGAGATCCACAAATTTTGATCGTATTTTCTAGGGAAAGAGGTTATTACTCCTGTGCCGTTTGTATCCCCAGTTCTACCCTTCAGGATTTCTTAGGGGGGATCCTCTTGGATCAGCAGCTGTAATAGGCTCAAGTCTAATGTTAGCTGAGAAGTGTCTTCTGATGGAAACACAAAGGTCGGACTAACCATAACCTACAGGGTCGGGAAGTCGGGGAATACAAAGGAGGGTAATAAAATTCAAAATGATTCGGCTTAACAGGGAGCTGGAGGAGCTTAATGTTGAGAAATGCACCACAAGGAGGTCGCAAGCATTTGTGAATCATCCATAGGCACTTCTGACTACAAGATGGGAAAGGATGTGAGGCTCTTGCACCAGGGCATAGTGAAAACCCAGAGCAGACATTGGAGCTGGGCTTGGAGTATCAAAACAGCCTAGAGTAAAAAACAGCAGAGGAAGGGGAATGTAAGAATACACAGGACGATAAATCATGATCTGTGTGTCTGCATCCACATGTACCTGGCCATTTTTTGAGACGCTTGATTTCCCAGATGGTGTGGGGGTTTGGGGATTTTTATTTATTTTCCAGCCCTTGTGCCAAGGTGCTGTGGAACTGGGGGAGGGGCTGGCCAGCCCTTTGTGACTGGGGAAATTACAAGTTCAAACGTGTTTTGCAATCATTGCTAAGTAGTTTAGGCCTTGCAAAACCATTGGTTGTGGAGATGAACAAAACCTTAGTGCTGTGAAGTACCCATAGGAAAACACGACAGAGGAATTAGGTGCTAATCTCTGAGAAGATGTGGTGGATGTCTACACAACAGACTGTAAATGCAGCAGAGATACCTGAGATGGTTGTGACTAAATTACTTGGCACAATAACCAAGCTCTGTACTTTGGGGTATGGCATGTGCACAGTAAGTTATGCAGAGATCAGTGCTACAGAGGCAAAAAAGTTGTCAGAAAAGTGCAGCCTACAATACAGCTGTGCACCTCATTGCCTTCTGTCCAAATGTCTTGCATAGCCACGAGCAAATTGTTTCTGTTCTTGGCATGTACCTTTCTTATCGTTGAAAACAAGGTATCACGTCTGTTTTGCATGTTCACCCTGCAGAGAGGCAGAGTCTAAACTGCAAGATGCTCAGATGCAGAAGGATGATACTGAAGTTGCTTAGAAAGGCAAAGATATTCATTTCATTATCTCTCCATCTTCTTCCTTACCGTTACTAGTGAAGTGATGGTTTCTCCTGCCAGGAAGGAGACTCCTGGGGCCCTGTTGGGAGGATGACAGCTCTGTCCTGCTGCTTAGTGATGGCTCTGTAGTAACTTTTGGGAGGCGAAGTGATGGAACAGCATGGAAGAACAGGAATGGAACTGCTCCTTTTAAGAAATGCTGAGTTAAAACCCAAGGATTTTTCCTTGGTCAGAGTGACATTGGCTGCAGTTGTAGGGAGGCAAGACAGTGTTGGAAACCTGTCCCTGCTGCATGTTCAGTGAATGGTCCTACCACACCTAACAGAGCAGTCTGGTTGTGGAGTCAGACTTTGTTCTGTTCTGTTCTGTGTATGCCAACTGTATTTCAGGCAAAGATTACATTTTTTTCCTGTGGAAAGCATCTTCTACTGTTGTATGTTTTAGTAGCATCTTTGTCCCTGTGACTGAGTGCTTGGCAGAGAAGTGGTGATTTGGCAAAGAAGGGTTTAAGCTCATGGGACACTGAAACCTACTTGAGTTTTTCAGATGTTCAGTATTTTGTTTGACTGTGTATTTTTGCCTGTATATCCAGGTATAAATTGAAAATAGGGCATTAAAATACCTGTATTTTTGTGTACCAGCAAGAGATGCTAAAACAGATGTCTAATGACAGCAGAACTAGAAACCAGTGCATGCTGGAGGTCCTTCCTTCACCGTGGGTCTCCTGGAACACAGAGGAGAGGCAGAGGTTGGCAGCCATCTCCTGCTGAGGGTGTGTGTCATCCATCACTAGAGGCCCCTCAAAAGCAACTCAAGAAAATGCATGAGGCAGAGTAAACCCCTCCAGGCTTGCAAAGAAAGTCCGATCTCTAATCCCACATCTACACCAAGTTTCTCTCTGACTTCCTGAGAGCTGACTGCTTTTACTCCTTCAAGCTGGTTTATGTCCAAGTGCCCCTAAAAGCTGCAATCTGCAGTGCTTGGAAGGATATGAGTTACTACTTTCCTCATGTAATGAAACTCTTCCAAGTAGTCCAGGAATTCTGTTCACAAAACATCTCCCTTATCAAGTCCTCCGTGTACAAACTGCATAATAACAATGTAGCCTGAACAGCACTGCAGCTTATTTGATTTGTGGTCGGATCATTGCATTTCAGCATTTACCAATGAAAGGAAATTGCTAACAAGACACTGGTATTTATATTAATTGTGGCTTTGGGGAGATAGTCCAAAGAAAATTATGTTAAAACCAGTTATTATGTGTCTCCTTAACAATTAGAATGAAACACCAAGTTTATAAAACAAAAGTTGATCTCAGATTTTAGCTGCTACTTGATATTTTCCCTTTCTAGGGATTGTGGGAGGAAAAAGGGGCTTTCTACTTTTAATTTTTCTTCCTCCTTACTTTCATCCCCCTTCTAAAAACAGTTTAACGAGCATGGCTTGAAAGACAGCACGTATGCTACTGCTAGAGAAACTCCCAATGTGCAGTGAGCAGGATCCCACCTTCTGAGGTCTAACGAGGTCTAGTGGAGTGGGTGAGTTTTCACATGACACAAACTAAGTGGCAAGGTTTCCTCAGTTAAATCCATCGGTTTTCATTAGGTTTGTTTCACTTCAATGCAGTTTTGTGCAGCTCTGTAGGTTAAAGAGAGGTTTGGTTCCAAAAGCTTCAAGGTACTTGAAGCTCCTTTCATGTGTATCCACTAGATAATCATGTGAGTGAGTTTGTGTGCTGAGGCTTCTCTTTGCTTCTGCTGCAATTTGAACTATTTCTGGACACTAATTCAATGCTTTTTATAATGTTAGATGTATGATGAAAAGTAATTTAAGGTTTCTTAGGATGACTCACTTGCCAGCATAGTAGATCCAAGAAACAAACACAGATGTGAGATTTAAATTCTCCTTTGGCATAAAACCACTGCCAGGACTCCTCATGTTATAAACCACAAACTATGCCCAATGGAGAGTAGCAACACCATTCTTTTTTTAGCTTCAACTAGTCAGGTAACTTCTGGCTCCAGAGGTGAGCAGGGATTCCTGCACCTTGTTCTTTCACTAGATGTCGGTGCTGTTTGTACATCCTCACTAAAGGTGGGATTTGTCTCATCAAACTCTGAACTTCTGGTGGAGACATCTGCTTGTACTGAAGAAATACAGGCACATCTGAACTGTGATTCATCTGACTTGCTGTCAATGCCTATTTTAGGGACATGCCTCAAGTAAGGTGAAAATAAGTCCCTCCCCAAAAATTCTTCTGTAAGAAGGGGGATTTTGGGTGCTCTGGGGAAGGTAATCTGGACTTCCTTTCCTTGGATGACCTCGTTACCAGACTTTTCCCTTACATCACTCCACAAGTCCTGAGCAGATCCAGGCTCAGGAATGTGTGTTCTGGCACAGGGCAGGCACCCAGACACGTCCATGCTGACCTTGTTTTGGGGTTATTCTGTCACCCTCCACTCACAGAGGCAAAGAGGACTGCACTGATATGTGTCTGGCCACCAAAAGGCTGCAGACTAAAAGTGTAACTGGTTTTAATTATTAAGGTATAATTTAGGTCTTTGTGTTTATAGGATAATTGTTTCTTTTTTAATATAACTTAAACTTCGCAATACAAGAAACAGGCCTGAACCTGTGGATGGAGTGCTGGAAACTGTCTAAGAAGATTAAGGTCTCTTAATTGATTTCACATAAACAGGTGTGACTGAATTCATCAGAAGAAGGTTAAGACCAAATGTATTCTGCTAATTATGTGAAAATTGCCAGAGTGTGTGCTGGGTTGAGCAATTGCCTTCCCTTTGCAAGTGGGATCATTCCTGAACTGTAAGTCAAATGGGAAAAATGACATTTCCTAAGCAAACGAGCCAACCTGTCAAACTCTGTGTTTTATTTTGGAATTTTTTTTTGCTTGTAGATATGTTGTCAGTGGTGGATTTGGCAACAGGACATGGGAAGGTCCCTCGTGACTGGCAGTGTAGGAGGACAGGTGTCAAAGCAGGGCTGTGTCATTTGTTAAACTTGAGGAATCTGCATCGTTGAAAATTCCTGATTTGGAGGACTGAAGGAGTAACTCTGTTTCAAACACTTGAGCAATTTTTTCATGTTTAGGCTTTGGAGATGCAGACCATGGACAGTGCAGGAGGACATGGAACACTGGTGGAGTATGGAACTCCTCATGCAGCTGACAGACAAGCTGATTTATTTTGCTTGCTCTGCACTCTTTACCATCTGTCTCCCACGAGGAAAACCTGACCATGTTGAACACAGGTGTAGAAAGGACAGAAGTTCTGCTTTTGAGGAGTCCATCTCCGAGCCTGGCAGGTGTGACAAGATGCAAATATCCCAGCACAGCATCGTGAAGGCCCTGCAATTACTCAGCGTGCTCCTAACAAAACCATTTGCTGATGAAATAGTTCTTTGAGTCTCCAAACTGAAGGGTGGCTAGTATTTAAGGTGTGCTTTCAGAAAGCAATTTGCATACAGATGGTGATCTAAAATTAGTTTAGTTGCTTAAATCGCTGTTTTGTAATAGCAAATATATTGTTTGCAACGCTGAAAATTAATATAGCAAACAATCTCATGTGTTATTCTGTCTTAATTTTGAGACCCAAATGCAGACTTACATTGATGAGCAGTGACTGATGACTATGACAATGTGTTTCACACAAGTTAAAGACAGCAACTACCAGGTAATAAGGATTAAAATCTTAATAGTTATGTGCTATATTTAAAACAATCAAATCCAGCTAATTGCATCTCTGCAGAAGGCTTGGAAACCACCTCTAAGTGCATATGAAGTTTTATGTCTATTATCACCATCCATTCAGATTTTCAGCTCATTTTTTGGAGGCAAAGCTCTCTGAAGTACAAATTTTATTTTGGGGGATCCAAGCAGGAGAACCTGTCTGTGTCCTTGCTTTGGAAAAGAGGACACAGTGGCTGTACCTGCACCTGCTGCACATGAACTGATGTTCTGCTGTCACCAAAAGAAATAATTTGAGCGCTATAAATTCACTAAACTATGCACAAGAGGTCAGAAATAACCTTCCACTCTTAGTACTGGTGGGAATATTATATCCAGTTAGGCCTTGTGCTTTGGGAAGGAGATGGACCACGTGAAGAGCATCTAGAGAAGAAGGGGAAAAGAGTTTATGAGAAAAGATTGATCTCAGGGTTGCTTTTCTTGCAGACAAGGCCAGGATGCTGTTTTGAGGCTTCAGAAAGAAGGAAGATAATTTGTTCTCTGTATCCATTCATTCATAAGAATCAATTTCTTGACTACTCAAGCTAGACATCAGCAAACCAATTTTAGCAGTAAGAGGATATTTGTAATAGATTGTGAGTTTCAGCTGAGGAGAAAATTAGACAAACATCAGTTTGGAATGGGAAAGGGGATAGCTGGAAGATTGTTTGAGATCCCTTGCAGCCCTGTTGTTCTAATTTTGATTTATTTTTTTAATAACTGCTGTAAGCACTGTTGTACGATGAGCTAGAATAAGTAATTCTAAGAAACTGTGACTTCAGTTAGTGAAACATCATTCTTTCTTCCAAGTAAACATGCCAGCTTAGTTTTCCTGTTCTGGACTGTAGAGTTTTATTCTATGGAAACATCTTCTTTTAACTGAAACATGGTGAAGATGATGTTTGGCATCTTCTTGTGAACTTCCCTAGAAATACAACTATAGGTGAAAGAAAAAAGCTTTTGAGGACACACTGTCTGCAGGAGAGGAAAAAAATTTACTGAATTATGCTGATAGAGAGAGGAATCATAATGTCTGACATTCACTCTCACTCAGCTTGACTAATGTTTTGCAAATAGAAAACCTGCTTCTTGCCATGGCTATTTGAAACATCTCCTTCAGGCTGACTCTTGGCTGTTCTTCATAGAAACTCTTTATTCTGTACATCCAAAACGTCATTTGATTTCTGAAGGACATGAATGCCCCAATTCCTTTGCTTCTCTGAAAACTCAAGCTGTATCTTAACCAAGACTGGCTGAAAAGGAATTGATAGGATTTGAGCACGTGCCTTAAAATATTTGGATAAATTGGGTACTTCCTATTTATTTGCTGCCTAACACGAAACTCATTACATTTTATCAAAACAAGATCATTTAGGCTCCCACCTCCCTCCTTTTGTGCTGACAATGAATCAAACTCTAAAATTAGAAGCTGCTGCATGAGTTTTGAGCAGGGAGGTGGTTGTGTGAGGAAGTTTGGAGGGGCAGGTACCTCTGTTAGACCCAAGCGTGCTCCTGCAAGACATAAGTGCTTAACTCATCTCAATGCAAACCAGTTGTAGGCAAAACATCTCCAGGGCATGGCTAGAAAGGGGGAAATGATTGATTGAAATAGGTTTCCAAGTGATTTATCTAATCCAAAGTTATTTTCCACATCCTCTCCAATGGATGTAAAAACAACACAGTGCGCTGGAACCGTTTTGCTCTCCGAGGTGTGAGGTTATACAGGAATTACTGGTACTTTTTGGTGATTGGAAGTGTTTAGTTCTTGGCCCCCTGCCTCATGATACAGCCCGGGCTGGTATAAGCAGTTCTGCAAAACGTATAATTTCACTTCAATTGTTTTAATGATCAGGAAACATATACTTTTAAACTGATCTCTACTGTGCAATTACAAACGTTTTGATGGAAATACTTTTTTTAATTAGTTTCATTCCCATAATGACTCTAGCTAGACTGTTCCATTAGTAAGCAAAAGAATTGCATTCACTCATCAAGTTGTTTAGCTTTTAAAATCTAAATTGGTTTCTGTTAAGAAACAGGATCAGAACTGAAACTTTTTTAAAAGATAAAAATTCTTCAGCTTTAGAGAAATTAGATCTATAACCAAGCTCTGTTTTCAGGTCAGTTACAATTTATTTGATAAACATATTTAAATGTTTAAAAAACCCAAGGTGATGTCTGAATCTTCTGTGGCTTCTTATTTTCTTATGCTGGTGTGGTTTTGGCAAGTGGAACAAAAATCTCTTCTCTGTGTGTCAGATAGATCTAGAAATAAGAGGTTAAATTTGTAGGTGGTATAAGGTTATTCATCCTATTAATAAAACCTGATTTATTTCAATTAACTTGTGGAAGAATAGGATCAATCGGCTGGATTTTGAAGCTTTAGGGTTATAAACACCATTGCAGGCTCTTTTGGCTTTTTTTGGAATTAATTTTAAAACTATTGAGCTTTTGGGGGAGAGGGGTTTGGCTGTAAATTTGCAGGAATTTAGAGGTGGGGTATGTGTTAGTTCCGTGGGAATGTCACTGGCTGTCTGGCACTGCAGATTGAGATATTATTGTGTAAATGAAACATCGGGTATTCATTTTCCAGCGAGGAGATTCAGTAATTACTGTGCTCACACAGTAGATGACAGCTGTTATCATTCTGATGAAAAGAGCCCTAAATTAAAACCCTGTTGCTTTGCACAGATCCCTGCAAGAAACAAATGCTAATTTTCTTGGTTGGTCACCCTCTTTCCTTGAGTCCTCTGACAGGTATAAACAAGGTCCAGATTTCTGTTTCTCCTAATTTTTTTGGTGCTCCCTGGTGCGCTGAGAGGACAGATCCGTGATCAAACTTTACTAGATTTGTGTCTGTACCTGGCATTGACATTTCAGCTAATACCGGGCCGTTCTGCATATGTGCAAAGACTAAAAACCTACCCAGACCTTTTGTTTTGGTTGCTTTATAAGATGTGGTGCACTTGGAGAGAAAAAGGTTAATTTATCAGGATACTTTCTTAGCACAGATGTCTGCAGAGACAGGGCAGGGTCTGTCTGAGGTCCAGACTTCTGCAGAACCTGGATTAACTTGGTGACATCTGTTTGGGTAATACCCATTCAGGACGGGGAGGTGCTACTTGTGCACCTCTTTTCTTTGGAGACCTTTCCCAATTAAAGGAGATTAAAACCTTTTAATATGTCATTATTTCAGGCCGGATGTCAACTGCCGAGCACCACTTCAGATAACGAGTTAAAAACGAGCTTGTCGATAAGAGAGGTTTGACAAACAGAAAAACTCCTCGTGCAGGGTGCAGGAGGGGTTTAAGATCTGTGGGAAAGCCCTGCCACGTGTCCATGCTGAGAAGGAACGTGGGGCTGAGTGAGAGGCAAAGCTGAGGATTTTCTGTGCTGGCTAAAGCCCCAACACATGAACATCCCACTCCTGTGAGACCACAGAATTCCATGTGACTTGTACAGTAAGACCTTGAAGTCACTCTTGATTTATGCCACAATTAATAATAACTCAGTGGTGTGAATTACAGCAGAAATCCACCACTGTTACCTTCACTTGGAACTTCACTCTGTCTTACAAGAACAAAATTCACCAAGAACACCAATTCTGTGTTTTCTTTTCCCAACCCTCTCCAGTTAATTGTAGTTGCTGCTGATTTCCTTTCAGAGGTACAGGATAACAAGGTCTTGGATGGGGAAGGAGGGATGCAGGGTAAAGCCCTTATTCTGTGAAAATTAAGTAAAATGCACCTTGAAGGGCAGAAGAGAGACTTGAAACATTCCGAGATCCTGGGGCTTGTTGGGGGAAACTTGGGTTTGCTTTGGGTTTCTAATTTCATTCCCATGCTGGAAATTGTTCATAAAGCAAATAGAAATCACTGGATTGTTCTCCAGAAACAAAATTATCTAATCAATTTAAGGCTATAAGATTCCTTATTTTTTTAAGGCAATGATAAATAATTTAGCAGAAATGCAGTACATGTCCCAAAGTGGAACAACAAGAGCAAAAACTGATGTAGAGAAATGCCTCCCTGGGATTTTACAGATGAGAACATCTTGGCACTTAGCAGAATTACAGTTTTGTTTTGGGTAGTTTTTTTCCTCTTTTGCCTAAAGCTGCAGGGATAGTGGGAATATTGCCTGTGGATGTCGTTATTTCAGTGCCTGTATTACTTGCAAGGTCGTTTCATCTCCAAAGTCTTTGGAGTTTCCATGTTCTAGAGATTCTCCTTGACTGCCTGGCTGAGAAAGGAAATGTGAGTTTAATGGGGTTTGTACTTTTAAAAGCTGGTTGGGTTGGAGATAAATGTTGTAGCTCTGAGGACTTGCAGCCTCTGAGAATCTCGCTCGTCCCTGTGGAAGGGAGACACGATGGTGCCTTTGAACTCAACTACAGGTCTGAAGTTAACTTGGGTTTCTAAGGTTGGAAATTGCCCGAAGCCTTTTTCCCCCCCCTTCATTGTTCTCCTTCGGGTGTATGAAACAAGTTAGGGCTCTCTCCAAACAGAGATGCGTGCAGCTCTTCTTAATTGGGCAGCTGTCTTGATTTTATTTAGTTTCTCTTCATGGCTGAGTAGTTTGCATGCTTTTTGAGAGGGCTGGTGGGAAGAAAGGAGAGGGGAGGTCTGTGCTCGCTCAGGGAATTGTCCCTTCTCATTGCTGGTCTGGGCTGTGATGGGGAGGTTTCATGGAGCACCAGGACATGCTGATCCTCTTTCCTGGGTTGTGCCTCGGGCCCTTGTGCAAGCACTTGTAATTTTGGTTTTTGTGAACACTCTAACTTCACAATTTCCTCAATACTTCTGCCATTTATTTATGCTTGCCTTTTATTTATATTCATAGGAGTGCATGCAGACACAGAACTGAGGCTTACAAAAAGTTCAAGCCAACACTTGCCATTTTTTTCTGAGATATTTTCACAGCTCTAATATTCAAACACTGCTTTTACTAATTAAGTTTTCTTAATTATATGATTTGCAAGATTAAAAGGCCACTGCCAATATAAACCACATATTGCCCCTGAACTGTTGGATTATTAAATTGAATTTTTAAATTAATTTTTACTTGCCATGATTTGTGTTCTGTTTGTTCTGTGCTATTTTAAGCTTGGATAATAAATATCATGTCAGTCTCATATTCATTTGTGGACAATTCCAAGTTTTCAGTGCTACAGGGTAAGGGTTTGAAAGGCAACAGCAGAATTTTTTGTTTGGTTTTAAAGAATTGTTTTTTTAATTCTATTCATCTTATGCTTTACAGAAGGCTTTTATTTTTAAACAAAATAAAAAAAACTAGGCTAAATTTAAGTTGACAGCATCTCTTGAAATGATATTCTTGTTTATGACAGTGTAGAGGAGAGGCACAAAAAGTCAGAGGTCATTTTTTATATGCAGTAAATTCTCATATGCAAGAATGTCTGAATGTGTAAAGTGTCCGTACGAGACTTGAGTCATCTCTTCTTCTCTGATGGGATTTCTCAGGGCTATGGCTGTAAAAACTGCTTGTGATAAGAACATCTCCCTGGTCATGTATTTTGCAACCTTGGCATGTCCTGTTGGAGCCACCTCCCTCCCTGGCAATGGCCGCAGCTCATCACAGGCCCCGGGTGGGTGATGGGACATGGAGAGTAAAATTATGGGGCAAAAGCAGCAGCTGAGGCTCCCCCATAGCAGGGGAGCCAAGTGCAGGCCAAGCTCACTCTAATTAATTGGAAGGAGATGGCAGAACAGTGCTGGTGTAGGAAGAGCACCTCTGGGGTTGAGCTTGCTCCTGATGCCCTGGGCTGGGCAGGGGCTCGATGGGGGGGCACATGTGGATGGAATTAGTGGGAACAATGAAGTTCCAGCCACACCAAAGAAGTCTGACAGAGCATAAGGTACTCTGGCAGTGCTGGTCCATCACACTGGCCCTTAAGCCAGTTGTGCCCATTTCCACTGGAAATAAACCCTTTGTTCCAGTAAGAGCTTGAACATCCAGTTGTGCTTAGGGGGATCTGTTTTCAGGGGGTAATGAGCTCTCCAGGCACATGCCAGTGTGGTTTGAGAGCTGCTGGGATTGGCCCTGAGTGTCCTTAACCCAGGGGCACAGTGAGCAGGGGCAGGGCATGGGCAGAGCCTGCTGGAGGTGTCTTGGCTCACTCCTGGCTGCCACCACTCAAAGCACTCGGTGTGATGTGGAAGTGGGAGCCCCAGAGAGATGCTCAGATAAAGTCAAGCGTTACCTTCTGACCTACAGCAATTTCCCAGGTGATACAAAATCCTTGTTGAAAGCAGTGGTGATCAGTGCAGGGAGCTCTGCCTTCAGGTCAAGAGCACAGTGTGTTAATCTAATTTCAGTTTTGGCTCCTCCATGCTTTCCACCTTTGGCAAGCTGGAAGCAGTGCACACTTCATGAGACTTGCGTAACAGTTAATTGGTAGCTGGTGTTGTAATGAAGGAAAGGTGAAACTCTGGCAAAATTGCCTTTTTTCTTGCCTAAATTTCATATACTAAGGGGCAACAGGGCAAGGTGCAATAACGAGCTATACAACATTATCAAGTGGTTAAATTGATATAGTAAACTCTGCTGCTCTTGCATTACAGAATTCTATTCCTGCCAGCAAGAGCAATAAGAAAATACCCCTTGTAGGATTGTATGATTGAATAAATAACTTAAATGATTGATTTGCATATAATTTTTGTGATTCATGAAATGTAGACCTTGTTCTGCCTCAAATTTAGAACAGGCAGCCCCTAGCACCCACTGACTTTGGATACTTTTCCAAGTGCAAAGGGCTGCTTGCACAAGGGTAGAGTAGGCTAAGGCCAATATATCCTCTGTGTTTGAAATGCTGATGACTTTTGAGGAGACCTGAAATCTGTTTGAACAGCAACAGTAGAGCTCAAGATGTAAAAGTGTGAGGAAGGGAAAGCAACATCTAACACCACTTAATTTTTTTTGGAGGTGGGGCAGTTAGGCATGTAAGTGTCTTGAATCCAGAATTCATAGGGGAAAACCTAAGATTTTGGAAACTTACTGTTTCAGATGAATTTTTAAGAGAATACAAGATTCCTGATTATTTGCCTCCTATATAAAGTAGAACTGAACGTTTCAAACAAAATGTGTTGAGCATGTGCACATAGTCAGAGATATTGTGGAAGGAAGATTTTCCTTGAGAGAAAATGGTCATACTTTTGGCATCTGACAGAAACAAGATGTATTTAACAAGGCTTGAAATGACGGGGTTGGGGAGCATAGAGAGAAGCTTTTTTTCAGTCTTTCTTCCAGAAAAATCACATTGAAAGGAACCACACCATGTGAGAGCACATGCAGAGGGTGACAGTGCAGACATGCCATTGGCTTTAGACACTGTCTTGATAAGGACCTTTCTCAGCCAAGACCAAGCCTCTTTCAGAAAGCTGCCTCTGTTTTGCTGCTGTCCTGGTTTATGACTTCCTTTTTTTTTTTTCCACTGCAAAAGATCTTGGATTGAGGGATTGTCCTGATGATCTGTTCAGTGTTCCAAAGGGGCTGATTAATCTGAAAAACCCAACAAGACAGCTGAAACTGCTGCCAAAAACTGTCATCCGTTCTGCTTTCTCGACTGCCAGCTTTCTGTGCTCTTGCTGCAGAGACAGGTCTACTCTTAAAGATGCAGCTTGACATTTCCTAATGCAGCAGCAACAGGGTGAATAATGGGGGAGTGATTTAGGGGTCTATGAGATTTCCCTTTATTCTGTCACTTCTGAGTAATTGTGTTTATCTCCTGAGGTAGCACAGAGCTCAGCACTGCTATTAATTCTGTCTGCTGAATGCAATTAATCCAGTGGCAGAGAGGATGGAAATCTTCTGGAGGGGAAAGTGGCCCTTGAAGGTTGACATGGAGTTTGTGTGGCTGGTTTCTGTGCCTCTTGCAGCATCACTGGCTCATGACAGAAAGGAAGGAGAATTACTCCTGAGTTGGATTTCCCTATTCACTGTTATTAAAGCTAATAATAATAATACTTAATTCCTGCTGTGTGTGAGTGCTGATACTAAGCACAAGAAAAGGACGTTTCTTGGTCTTGGAAGGGAGGGATTTTGAAGCTCTGGAAGGAGGGAAGTGGCCTGACTATCCCTTGACTGACCCACATCCCGTGTTTGCATAAGGCAATGTGAACTTCTGTCCCTTCTCTCTTGTCCCTGGTGCCCATGGGGATGGAGGAGAGAACTGACTGCAGGAGGTCCAGCTCAAACCTGGAGTTGTGACACCTCCAAAAGAAGGTCTTAAGGCTTTTCAGATGCCAGACCTGGGTGCTTTGCTAAGGAAGTTCTTCAGCTGTGGAAGCACAAGTCAAAAGGGAAAATATACTTTGAAAGTGAACTGGATAACTGCAATTGAAAGCATGAAGGGAGGGTTTAATGAGGCCATTAATAAATGACTTGGGCAGCCAATGGGACATTAGCCTTTAGTCTCATGCCTTGCAATGTTCCAGAGGAACTGTAATGAACACATAAAACGTGCCCCATCAAGCCTTTAGTGCTTTAGCACAAAACACTCCTGATTTTTTAATGTATGATGGAGAGCAAAGTGGTGCCTGTAGTGAACATCTGGAGCTACTAGTGCTGGAAAAACCTTATTAGAAGACAGATTCTTTTAATAAGGAAATATTGAACTATTTTCAGAATTTTTAGGAATAACGAAGTGCTTTGTGTAAAGGAGAGGAGCAACCTCCTGAACTTTCAACTTGTCAGCGAACCTCTGTGTTAACCCCCAACCCTGTATGCAAATGGTGGAAGGTGTGAATGTTTCCAGGAGTGTTTTGCTGCGTTAGCAATATGTTTTGATCCTGCATACAGCCACAGAAAACAGTGCATTGTAACAGCAATCATTACTGTTCTAGATCCTCAGATAGCGTAGCGCAGAGTGCTACAGAAGCCCCTAACTAAAGATTAAATTAGATGAAATACACTCGCAGCAAACTGGCTCCGTTGTGCCAATTAACTTTGGAAATGCAGCAATGTTTTATGGCTTTAGGAATGAATGGTACTTACTGGCTTCTTATATAACAGTTTGACTTCCTCATCCAGTCAGAAAATTGAGCATCTGTCAGACCATCAACCCATAAATGTCTTCATTAGATCTGATAAACAGACCATGGCAAGCCAGAAAGTTGGAAGGTACCACCCTTGTGCCTGGGGGGCTGGACTCACTTAACAGGCTTAAAAGGAGGGAGCTATGTAAAACAGGGAGAAACGCTCCGGGTGAGCCGAGCCGAGCTGCTCCGAGACGTGCCCAGGTGCAGCACTGAAATAACCTCTCTCAGGGCCATAAGGGACTCTGCCCCATCCCTGTTACCAAACAAACAAAACCTTGGCAAGTAACCGGTTCAGGAAGCTGTCCCCAGACAAATCTTTGGGTGTGATCCCAATCAAGTCGAGCTCGAGCCTACTGGCAGCTGAGATCCCTCTGGAAAGCACCGGGGCTGCCATGGATGTGAAGGAGCTTTGTGACCCAAAGGCCGTGTTTTGTACCAGACTATAGTGGTTTTCTGGAGACCCTCTTTGCTGAGCCCTCCTCTCCCTTTGCCTCCAAACACTGTGCTCCTGCTTTTGTGGTGCTGCTCAAAGAATCTGCATCACGAGCCAGGAGCATCACCCACGAAATGTTGCTTCTCCTGGCTGAGTTTTGGGGCTGTCAGAGCAGCCTCCCCTTTGAGCAGCCTTTGTGCCTGATCTCGGTGCAACAGAGCCCGTGGCATTGGCAGCAGAGATGTTGACAATATTACAGTACAAGGTGGAAGTCCTTAATCACACAGAGATGCATGGATGTTTTATTTGCACTAAAAGCACTAATAAGAGTGAAGAAGACACAGGCAGGTGAGTTTTTAAATGCTGCTCCTCTGAGTCTTCCTTCAAAGTGAGAAATTGTTTTATCTTCCACAAACTCCTACCTTAGTCTGTGCTCTGACAAATCTTCTCCTTTAAATAAAGCTGCTGCTGTTGCACAACGTTTGGTCTTGCAAAATGCAAAGCCATCTGTTACAACCTCAATTACAGGTTAGAGGAGACAGAAACTTATTTGATGGACTGCAAGAGCAGGACTTGCCTTCACTGTGTGTCTGAGTGAAAAGACCAACCTTTATGGCAGAGGCCAGGTCAAGAATGAAGAGTTTTGATCATTAAAGTAATGTGAAGAGGGGGAGGAAACCCCTAAAAGACAGAGTTTTAGTTCCTGCTTGGTTTCTAAGTGAAATCAGAACTGAGACATGCAGCTAAATATCTGTGTATAGTGGCAGGTACAAGCCTTTTTGTCCTCTGAAGTTTGCAAATGTTCCTGAAGTCCTGCTCTGCATTTTAAGAATTTTACCCTTGTGCAGAAAACCTCAAAGCAGTGATAGCCACTTGAATTGCTGCATATGTTGTTATTGAGACAAAATAATTTCATTTCTGAGTTCATTCTTTGGCAGAAAAATTTGGTGCCACATGAGAAACAAGGTGACAGGCTACTGATTTTTATTTTTACTGGGAATCAATATTTTGGATAGCTTAGTCTTCATGAAGCCATAATCACAAGTTTAACTATTTTTTTTTAATTCAGAAGTTTATAAATGTTGTAGTTGCAGAAAAAAATCAAACTAAGTATGTAGAAAAAGCCTATAAAAAGCTTCAAAATATATCTTAAAATTAGAACCTCTTTGTTTTGATTTCCCTACATGGACTCTCAGAATGTACAACCAAGATTTATTTTTGATGCTCAGGGTTGTCATTAATGAAGTTACTCTGCCAACTAACCCAAAACTGTTTATTTAGCAGCAGATAAATGTATTTTTAAATTATCATTTATAATTGGGAATAGGAAGCCCAGGTGCCTCTACTGTCTGTTCCCTGTGTGAGTACTTGGCTCCAAGACCTTCTGCTCACAGGGAGCACGTTGGCTAAGCTGGGAAATGTCTGTCCTGACCAGAGTAATCCAAATCATGGGTTCTTTTCCTCTTAAGGTGAGGTGAAAGCCAAAGCTCAGATCATCATGAAGTTCTTCCCTTGTCCTGTCCAGCAGCCTCAGACAGGTTTGATTTATCTCTGCCCCAGTCTGTTGGAGCAGAGGGAGGTTTTTGCTGTGCTTGGGGAAAGAATCTGTGTCAAACCTGAATGTGCTGAGTTTAAAAAAAAAAATAAAGAAGTAGGTGAAAGCAGTAAATATGGCAAATATGCCAGTTGCTCCTACTCTGCTTTTCTGTTACATTCCTGCTATACAATAGTGAGAGCTATTGCAGTGAGCACTGTTGAAAGATGGGGGATTTAAGAAAGCTGTGATGGCTCTGTTGGATTGCTGCCTATATTTGGACTGTATTTATTATTCTACTTCTATAAAGGTGCTTAAGCATTCAGTGTTGGGTTTAGACAAGAAATAAATATCTGAGCAGCTGTGACTACATGTCTGTTGGTGATTAGTCATCACTACAACTCTTAAGAGTTGGATTTACCAGCAAATTGTTAAAATTCCCTGAAATGGAGAGTAGCATAGGGGAAAACAATGAGGTTTATTTTGTTGTGTTTGGCTGGAAATTTAACCTGAAACTATCCAACAGGCCAAGAGGAGAGAGATCCTAACCTGGCACATGAGAATGAGCTGTTTAGGATTTTCCTTCCTTGCAGGTGCTATTTCCTGTAGCTCACCTGTCAGGATCCAGGGAAAATGCACAGAGAGAAGAAAAAGATGTTGAATGGTACTTGCTGGGGAGAGCAATGAGAATTGTTAAATTCTTGGGCAGGGGGAGCCTGATTCCACCTGCACTGCAGTACAGGAGTCTCTAAGTGTTCAGCATGTTGTGGTTTTTTGGCTGTTTGGAGAGGCAAAGCAAGACTGAGCCCTGATTTTTGACCTCGGGCAGGCACTGCAAGGGAGACTTGTGCATGCACTGATTTATATTTCTGAAAATATGAACAAAATGGACCTCAATATATTCTGTGTATATATCACAGTGCAACTGCAACTTCTGTAATTCTCCTTGGGTTTGCTTTGGTTTTGGAAGCATGAAACATCACCATTTCCTCTCAAATGAGGGAAAGATGCTTACAGTCATAGGAGAAAAAATGGCTGCTTTGTGTGTCCCCCAAAAATAGTTCAAGTGGAAGGCAAAAAAAAAGAACTCTTACTATCTCTCCTGACCCCTGTTGAAGGAGAGGATTATTTTTCTGCTCAAACAAATCCCGCAGCCAAGTTTTTGCTTCAGTCCAAGACACAGGACAGGGGACTAGGGAGTAAAACAGTGCAGCCAAGTGTAGTTTCTGAAAGCCATTCCCTCAAACAGCTTGGTGAGGGAAGGCCCATCCAGCAAGGAAGATGCTAATTGGCAGCATGGGGAAATGGGGATTTGGCTTCCTGCCCTGCCTCACACAAACTGGGTAACCTGGAGCATTTTGCTTGCAGGTGGGGCTGTTCTTGTCCTGTCCCTTAGGTGAAGTGCTGAAATTGCATTTCTGGAGAGCCACTGTTGCTCTGTCCCTGAATTTTGATGCCTGGAGCTGTTGATGGGAATAGCTCTTCCTTTGTCCTTTCTGCCTTGCTCATGCAGGGGTGTTTAAATACATCACCTGTACAACACCAGCAGGGATGAGAGAAGACATTAAAACTGAGATGTTCCACATGCAGGGGTGTGTGAGAGAGAGTCAGTGCCCAGTTAGAAGAAGGCTTATTTCAGAGAATCTGTCCTCAATGGCAGTGCAGGTCCTGTTAGCTCAGAGGATCAGAAACTGGGGCTGCAGCCAACAGGTGTTTGGAATAGTAAGTTCTTGGGTCACAGGGAATGAAGTTTTGCCTGAATAATATTGTCTCCTGTTGCTAATGAACCAGTTACAGGAAAACTCTGATTACCTTTTGTGTGGTTCTGGGCATCCTGAAAATTACCTGCACAGAAAGCAGCTGGTGCAGTTGTAATGGGCTGTGGATGAATGGTACAACCCCGTGGGATCACTCCATCACTCACCTTGCAGGCACTGCCCAGGCAGTACCATATGGAGCTTGCTCTGAATCTTGAGTTCTCCCAGACTAAGCAACATGACACCTGAAACTTATGCAATCCTTCACCTAATCCATGTGTGAGGACATCCTCGGTGTTTGCACAACTTTCACTGTGCAGCAGTAAATGGTTCCTTTTATGGTGTCACACAGGAGGCTCCTTTGAGTGACAGCCTGCTGGATCTGCATTTTGATTCCAGCAGAGAAAGCTGAATGCAGGGGGTCCCTGTTGTACATTGGCTTTCTGAGGCTTTTTCCTCCATCTTCTACCCTGAACTAAACCACATTTGATAGGAGAAAACATAAGCCAGGGGTGTATGGGGTGGGAAATGTTTCTTTCAACTTTGCAGACCTGAGAACAAGTTGAGGATTCAGCTGACTCTTCCTAACTGGAAATCTTTCTGTTGACCCTTGCAGGGGGCTGAAATGTGGTCTGACTGTTTTTATGTTGCCTCAATTTTTATTTTTCCTCCTCCTGGTCAAGATTTTCAGCTTCCTATGAAGTCTGGGAGTAAATAAAGGAGTTACAGAAGTCTGAAGGTGAAGACTTTTTTCCTGAAGTAAAATATTCAGCATTCTTTAGTAACTAATAGAAAATTGCACAAAAGAGGAGTTGGAGCTCTTGGATTTATTTTCCATTGATTTCCCTTTGTATAAAATGAGTCATAAGTAACCAGATATTAAAAGTTAGAATGAAATTGGTTGAGCTACCATGATTTCAAATACAGTGTAGAGCAGCTTTTTTAATATGAAACCCCCCCCAGCACTGAGCTTTCAAGTGCACAGTATTTAAGGCCCATCTTCTTCCATTTATTTTGGTAGAAAAAGATCTTTCTTGCTTCTCTGGGGAGAGATTTGCTCCACAGTACAATGTGATGGCTGGCAAAATGCTTAGAAATTCAACACCTATCAAACCATTGGAAGTGAACCCTCAGTGAGGACAGGGAAGTGCATCCCAGCACAACAGGTCTGATGGGAACTGTAAACACACAGGTACACCATGGAACAAACTGAGTCTCTGTTGAAGGATATTTGCTCTTTTCCTGCTGTACTTGGCTTTTTGGCTTGGTTTTTTTGTTGGGGTTTTTTTTTAGTAAGGATGTGGGTCTTTTTTGGCTTGTTCAGCTTTTTAATGCCTGAACAGATTCTCAGATCTGAAGTAAGAGCCACAATTTTGTGTTTTCACATAGTTAGAAAAATCTCTGAATATTTCAAAACTCTCAGGCTTAAAACTGTTGAAAGAGTTTCTTGAAGACGTGGTACAAGAATCAATGAGCAGGAAAGTGCTTATTGGCATGGTGTTCGATGCACATGTGTCACTTCTGTCTTTGTGAAGTTCGTTTTGTATCTTTTTAAGGCAGTCTAGAATGTGAAAATTTAGCAAATTCATGAGTGATTTGGGCACTGATCAGTACTACAGGATGCCTTTCTGTGTGTAGCCAGGGTTGGGTTATGTGGGTGTAGGATCCAGATCTGTTTTGATCAGCAGCTGAACTGGTCTGGCAGTTCCTGCATAGGCTAAATTTTGAGGTGTATTTGCTGAATGCTGCAAAGTGAGAATTTCAAATCTGATTTTTGATGTTTATTTCCCCCCAGTCCTGCCCATTCAATGCAGAGTTTGATAGTGCATCAGCAGCTTTTGCACTAGATTTTTGTTTATTTATTAAAACCTCCCTCAATTTGAGAGCTTCCTCTCTTGTAAATCTAGCAAGAAAAAAAATATAAATTTTTGCAGCATCCTCCACAAAGCCAAAGAACTTTCATCAACCCTCATGACTGTGGGCTATGCAGAAGGTACATGCACAACCCTGAGAAAAGAATTTGTGAACTTTGTGAGCAGATGAAAAGCCTGGTAGACATGGGGCATCATGTAGGATTGTGGCAAAGCAGTGGCAGGGTGGTTGGGTTTGACAACTAACAACATTGTAAAGCTTTGACAGGATAAGAACTTACATGTGGTGTCAATCATTCTCCACATGCCACTTCCAATTTGTCCTGCTGGAAGAGGACACCCGTCCCCACTGGCATCTGAAATGCAGCTGCCAATGTCACTGCCAAGGACGCCGAGGAGCAGAGCGAGGGGTGCTGCTCACGGGGGCTTGGGGCTGCCTGTGGGAAGAGTGAGCCTCAACGGGGGCACACGTGGCCCTGTGCCCTCTGCTCTGAAGGATAAACTGGACTCAGGGGAGAGCAGTAGGTGGGAGAGTGGCTGAAGCTGTGGCTTGGTCTTTCTTAAAAGTCAGGGAAGAATAAGAGTGAGTTTGCAGCACCAAGGTCAGGACATGTGGAATGGGCTTGAGTTCATATTAGTGTTGCATGGCTGCTGATTGGGCTCTTCTGTACTGCTTCCAGCTTAACTTAGAGGGTATGAGCATTTCCTCCTCTTAATTTTAATTATATTTTCACTGTCTTAAGAAGAGCATAAATATTTTTACCATGTTTTTTTTTTTTTTAAGCTGTAGACAGTGTGGCATAAAGGGTCAGTATTTTTTGGCTTCAGTCTTTGTCCTTTCCTGTAAATCAATCCACAGCTAGGTAAAAACTTTATTTTCTTTTTTTTTAAACAGGTATCTCCATGGCACTTACAAAGCCTGGCTTTTAACAGGAGTCCTGTGGCTGATGAGCTGTGGTGTTGGAGAAAGTGAAAGGTTTAGCTGATGCTCTCTTATGGTTGAACATTTATCAGGTGTCTCTGCCCGTTGATTTTCTGATGCCTTTTAAAGCATGAAATTGCACTTCATTTTTCTCTCTGAGTTAGTTTAACTTGGGCAATAGGTTCAAACATTGAGTTGGCAAGGGGAGCTCACACATGCACCCCACCTATTCACCTGCCTGCCTTCTTTGTGAAACCAGAGTAAAATCAAGCCAGACACACCGGTCAGAGGTGAGCTGGCTGATGCACTCCTCCTCTGCTGCCCTCACCCACAAAGGGTAAAGAAGAAATGGGAAAGGAGGGTCTTGATGAGCTTGGAGCACTCCTGCAGAGCCTGGGAGGAAGTTTTGTTGGTCTGCTCAGAAACCCACGGCACCACAGTGCTGACAAACCTGCTCCAGACGCCAGAAAACCTAAAGAGCTGAACTGCTCAGTCTGAGGCTGCTGTGACTGTGTCCCCTCCAGCTGCAGTGAGTCGATTCCTTCATTTGTTTGCACAACTGTCTCCAGTGCATGCAAAGAGAGCTGTGTGCATGGGAGGTGCAGTTCTGCACTTTGGGAGCTGGGTTTCTGTGCTGTCTGCACGTATATGCTCTTGGTGGTTTGATTAAAAGGCTGCACATGGTAGGGAAGGAGGACTATTTTTGCAAGTCTGCCTATGCTATGGTTGTATTTCATCTCTCTTTTAATCTTCTGAGGAGCATATATACCAATATCTAAATGCTGGTGCAGTCCAGACGAGTTCTCCATCCTCTTGCTCCACCCACTGCTGTGGGTGTTGTATTTATCATGTTTGTATTGGGGGGTACGCAAGTTGCTCTGTGTCTGCTCTGCCTCTGTTACAAGTGGGATAACTCCACAGTGCCCTGGGGCAGTGTCTGAGTGTGTGCAAGTGACAACTGTTAGTGGAAAGAGTGACTCTGTGTGCACATGGGGCCAGCGTGACATGGGAGGCTCTGCTTCTGCACGACTCCGACAAGCAGAGCAAGTGACTGGAGAAGTGAGGGAGGAATTCACAGGTCAGGATTGTGAATAAACTCTGAGTGGTTTTGGATTCCTGTGAGAAAGAAGCCTTGACATCCACTGATGCTCTTCCACCTCTGAAAATGTTCTGTTACAGCTCTACGATCGTGTTCTGGTGAGAGGAATAAATAAAAGCTTTGGGATTGCCAGCACATGTAAAACTGTGATGTTACTTGATACGACCTTGATGTACTTGAGAGGAAGGCGGACATAAGTGTGAAGCTACACCAAACTGTATCTGCAGTGTATCCTCAGAGTTGCCTGTTGTTACTTTACCCTCAGCTATGTGAACAGCAGTAGTAAAAACATGCAAGCTGTGCCATCTTTGTGTGGGGCTGAGCACAAGTGCAAGCTCATAGCTGTGAAAATGTGCTATTTTGATTCTTTCTGCTTTATTTTGAACACTTCCTGACATACCCAGAACCCTACTGTTGCACAGGCAAGGCTCCAAAGAATGATGGGCTCGCCTCCTGTTTTTATTTGGAGTTTTACGAACTGCAATAAAAGAGCACCCAGACAATGCTCTGGGCACTGCAGATGATCTTATTTAAAAAAAATACACTTGTAAACAAATGGCTTCATCAGCCACCTCTGATCAGATCAAATCAAACTTGCTGTATTTGTTCTGTTGCTATCTATGAGCACATTATTTACATACATGCAGATCCAAAAGACTCTGGTAACAGGAATCGCCTTTCTGGAGGAATCCCATATTGTTTATCAGCACTTTCCACCTGCTGGGTTCTCCCAGTGAAATGTGAAGAGACTCTGAGTTAGGAGGACTAAACTCCTGCTTTGCACTGACTTTTGAGCAGATATTCCAGAGACTTGGAGCTCTAAGGAAGTTTGTTATGAAAATGGGATTATTAGAGAGAGAGTGATGTGCTGGGGTGGAACAGTCTGTGTTAAATCTCTGAATAAAATAAATTGATTTTTTGGTCCTTTTTTATGGTAAAACAGAGTGAAAATTTTAGTAGGAACAGGCACAAGAGCTGTATTTTTTCTTATTGAAGAAACTAAGGCTGCCATTCAACCAGAATGTTTGACCTGATCATGCAGAAACACATCAATAAAACCCCTAATGTGCAGAGCAAGCTTGTGACCCTTCCCTGTCTCTGGCATTGTCTGCTGTTCACAGGCATGTTGTCTCACATCTGGGCTCTGCATCTTACACAGAGAATTTCTAGAAGGCTCCTAATATTTTATTTTTCTCCTAGGAAATGCTGGAATAAAATTAAGAGAAGTCAGAAATGATCTGCAGTCTGTGTCTGTTGTGTGCACTGCTGACAACAGTCAGTCATTTTGTAGTGGTTTAATTAATCCCATGAAAACTCAATATACTCAGTTCAAAATTAAAATCAAGAACCAAAAGCTGTATCTGGAATGATCACATCCAATATTTTTCTCCAGATGGGTAAGGGTGATCTGCTTTTTGACAGGATCTTTTATATCATTCACATCTAAGTAGTTAATTTAATATTTTGTTGAATGATAGTCTATTTTAAAGGAAAAAATAACAACAAATATATTCTTGCTGAGCTCTGGAAATGGGTATGGAAGCTTCCAAGGAATTTTCTTGTCTGCCACAGAGTACATGGTAGAAATTGCTTTCAGCTGAGTCTAGTAGCTGCTCTGGGTGGCTGAGGAAGTCACATCTGAGTCCCTGCCCTCAGCAGAAGGGAACACTGGGTGAAGCCTTTCAAGGTGGACTGAGACAATCATACAGGCAAGGGTGTAATGGGCCCTTGGCTCCTTGGGCTGCCCAGCAGCCTCCAAGTTTCAGTAATGTCATTGCTTTTCTTCTTCTTTCTTTTTTTTTTTTTTTTCTAAAGTGTTTGCAAAATGTAGAAAAATGCAGCAGGTCCAGAAAAACTGGAAGTGTTTGGTGTAATTATTCAGAGCAACTGCTTAGCACAGACAAACCTACCACAGCAAACCTGCGCCTAGGAAGTGCTGCAAATGCAACAATTTAGTAAGAAAAAAGATGGAGGTTTTTAATAGCTGTAATCCTCCTTGAGGAGAAAGCAGAGCTCAAATATATGCCTGATTTATGGTAAACATAGTAAGAAGTTTCTTTATGAAAACTGGGGATCCAGAGAGAGCACAGTTTCATTGAATGCAGGGAAAGCAGAGGAGGTGAGTGAAGTGAGATGCTCCTCCAGGATCACACTTGTTGTCTGGAAAATTTATAGTCATGTATAATCCTGGCAGAGTTGGTGTTGTTATAGGGTGTCACATGGCAGTGTAGCAGAAGTGTGTTGAAACAAATACAGGAACATAACAGTGCAATGCCACTGCTCTAAAACGGCCTAAAACTCTTGAATAACAGTCTCTGGCTGTTCCATCACTTCAGAAATGGTGGCTCTTCTGTTTGCTCTCTATCCCCAAAGCATCAGGCCTGATATTCAAAAGATGGATCAGGCAATGGCCCATGTACCAGCAAAAAGCACAAAGTTGCTGTTGATTTTGTGCAAGAGCCCTTAGACCCCATGACAGTCTGGTGTTTGCAGATGATCAGTCAGTGCCTGCTGAGTTTGAGGGACACTGGCAATGCAATGTGATGCTTGAGACGCACTTTGATTTCCTCCAAACTCAAGATTTCCTTTCTCCTCCACACCTGTATTCTCCTTATGCCAATCCCATGTGTAGCATTGGGGCAACTGGTTACAATCCACAGTTTGTTGTAGAAAATTTTGTGTGTGTGCTCTATTAACAATCCTCATAACGTCTTTCAAGGTTCTTCTTAGCAAGGGCAAGTGCCTCTGGCATTTTGGCTCTCCTTCAAACCAGTCTTGTCAGCAAGAAAAACCATATGAACTTGGAGATTGAAATCAGTTGCCCCAGGGTACCAGGTCCGGTTTCATTTGAACAATAAAAGAATCTGATGCCTTTTAGCAGGCAGGTAGTTATTGCCTAGATGAAGGAAGAGTTGTAATAGTAAATCTAGAATTGCATTCAGATGTGACATCAGCTGATATATAAGTGCTGTATGTCTTGCCATATCCACCCACTCTTTCTGTATGCAGGGAAATCCGAACTGAGGGAAAAGTCAAATGTTGGGCTGGCTCCCCCAACTGTGCTGGTAATCCTGAACTTCCTCTACATTTGCAGGTTAGCTAGAGGGGCCTGAATCCTAATGCTGTGCTCAGTTTCATATGCTGCTTCTATTAACCTACAAAAGCTTGAGTGTGTCTGTGTTTCCAGACACAGAAGACTTGAGGACACAATAAATGTTTCAAAGCCCCTGGAAAATTACTCTTGTGGAAAGACTGTCCTTTGTAGATGATGTCATAGTTGTTATGCCATGATCATCTCCCATGGTCAAGGTGCTCACCAGAGCTCAACATTCAATTGGTTGGTTCCTACCAAAATTGGGACACATTCATCAGTGGGTCCATGTTACCTCTCACTTATACAGAATAAGCCAAATTTGCCCCAGCAAAGGAAGGAATCATGGATGGTTTAGTCTCTGAACCTCTTGCTATTATACCACATCTACCACAACAGGTATGACTTAGTTTTATCCAGATAATTCCATAATGTCACCACCACAAAACATCAGCAAACTACCAGTGGGGACACAGGAAGGCAAAGGTGGTATCCCTCTGCTGAAAGACAGATTCCCAAGCAATTCTTTGCCAAGTACACATTTGGTTTGACTTGTGCAACTTATCTGTGTGACTCTGAAAATGACCCACTCAGAAATAGGGCCAGAAGCTCTGGAAGGGCTGTGGGTGGCGTGTTAATTGCAATCCCAGTGCCCAGCAGGACCATAGCTCTCAATGGTACCAGAGCAGCTGTTGATGGTGGCTGTAGTTGCTGTCCTGGACTGTTGATAAAGTGGAATGTAGGGGAAAAACCCTGCTGGGCTGCAGTTTAACAGCTTCTCTTATGAATAACCCTCCTGAAGTGCTCATTCTTCTACACAAATACAGTGGAATTAGTCTCACCCATGAAGCTTAATCAGCAAAAAGTGAATTTAGATATGGGGAAGGAAACTGCTCTCTGCCATCCAGCACTAGCTGGGCTGTAGCTGCCAAGATAAATAAGTTTGTACATCAAGACATCTCCTTGGGTCGCTGTCAGTGTCCAGAATTTAGTATCAGAAAGAAATGGAGTTTTACTTTTCAGTCATCTCAGGCCTCCAAAATGTTTTCTCAGCTTTTAGGCAAGTAAGGTGAAAACTGGGGGCACAGATTCATGACATGGGGCACCCCAAACTGTGGGAAGGCTTTTTTTTTGGTTGGTTACCAGATGCATGTTTCTGACTTCTGTGGACACAGAAGTAGAAGAGCCAAGCTCATGCCTGTCTGCAGAGTCTGTGCACTGCTGTGGAGGACTGTTAAACTGAGTGGTGTTTCTTGTTGATTTGCTTTTGCTTTGGGTTTTTTTTTTTACTTAGGGAAAAAGAGGAAAATGTGAACTGCCATTAGTTAAAAAGAAAAGCCCTTGAAAGCTTTTATTTTGATATAATCAAAATGATTTATGATGCTTTTAATTTCCAATTATTTAAAACTCAGATAAAAAAATCTTCAGAAAGAAATCTATTACAAAAAGAAAAAGCTGTAAAATTTTAGGAGTGAAAATTACAGTGAAAGAAGAGTGAAATTCCACTTTTTATTGTGGAAATATTTGCACGAGAAAAAAAAACCTGTCTAAATTCATTAGGAGATTTAATTTTATTGGCAATCTACAACTTTGATGGAGTAGTTTTATCAACATATCTTGAAAGCGTTTCACCACCTATCTCTTATCTATGTGGGTTAATTTTTCTTGATGGAATTGTTTTGTCTTGCCTGTGTCTTCAAATTGATAGCAAGCTGATTCTTTCCTCAACCTACTCCCTTTTGATCTGATGCTACATTTGTCTCAGTCACAGAAAATGTTGCTCAACAGGATATCAGTCCCTTTGACCTTTTCCTGGGATACACAGTCCCATGAAATGCTGTCCCACACGTGCCTTAAAGTAGGAGTTTGCAATCTTGCAGATTGAGCAAGGTAGAGCTGGGCTGCTTTAATCTTTGTACAGCTTTAAGCAATCCAGAGATGACATGACTTCAGTGCTGGATTTGCATGTGTTTGCTTCACTGTGGTTGGTAGGATCCATTAAAACAATGTAAAGTATGTTCAGTGGAAAGTCTTCAAAAGGGAAAATAAATTTCAAAAACCCCAAACAACGAAGTGTTGTTTTCTTCAGTGACAGAAGAAACCTCATTTTGCATCAAAATAAATCACCTGGCGTTTTTCAGTAGAAAAATAGGTAGAAGGAAGAGGAGAGAAATTAGTTTATTCTTTTTATTTTGACATAAAAATTAGTTTTGAGTATTTGCATAACAGATTTTTTTTGCCTTTGGGAGCTCTCTTAAAAAAAAGGATACAAGAGCCCGGGTCTATTTGCTTGAGGAACTGGGAAAACACAGCCAGAAGTTTTTTGAGGGATGGAGCCACCAGACCTTCCTGGTATTTGTGACAGGCCAATGGAAAGAAACACAGCCCAGAAGCTTTTAGGAGACAGTTTGTCCACCTCTGAGTTTGCCAGTAATTTCATGTGATCAAAACACTTAATTTTTGTGGTCACCAAGCATTCAGCAATGGATATAACAATATTTACATCTTTATTGTGTTGTTTAGGTAAAACTATTGTCTCCTCAATTGACATTAAATTGCTTTGACACAGAGGATCTTCCACTGAGACCATCAGTGTACAGAACTCTGGATTCAAACCCAGTGAGTGACACCAGTCTTGGAAGTTTACAAGAATTTCTTCAGAGCTACTTCAAATGTCCCCCTCTTGGTACAGTTTCAGCTGGCTGCAGGAAGTAATTCAGTCTAGGACAGGTAAAAGTGCAGGTTGGTAACTCAATGTGTAATATGTCTGACAGCTTTTTTTCACTCACTCATTTATCAACCTAAAAGCTAAAGCAAATAGGGATGCAACCTGTAAAGCTGTTGAATAATTTTAGGGAGCTTAACCACATGTTTAGCCTGAGGAAGAAAGAGCAGTTAATTTTATATCTAAATTTTTAATTTTTTTTTTATCCAAAGCAAAGGACCCTCCTTTTTCCTGAAGGCAATTTCAAGATGTTATTCAAGAATGAAAATTGATAATTGTTATAGCTGTACTCAGTTGATCTTAATTTTAGTGAAGCTCCAGGCTAGCAAATATGAAAATATCATCTTCCTGGCTGATAAACTGGTAAAATGCATCAGTACAGGATTTTGATGAAGTAGCAATAGTTAATATTGGTTGCTTAGCAAAGAGCAGTTATAATCCTGGCTTTGGAGTAAATCCAAATGGGGAGGGAGAAAGAAGTCATTCAGCAACAGTGTGAAGTGGTTTTTTTATATGTGCAGACACACACAAACATTGTTAGACAGCATAAAGTGCTCTCGTAGCAAATTGTTTGCTCTCCCTGCTGATGAGATGAACCTCCTTGAGCACAAGGAGGTTCCAGTGGCTGTGCCCATACCTTGTCCAATTTAAACATTGGATCATAGACCTTCCCACTGAGTAGACTTTTCACCCCATGTCAGTATACTACTTACAGTAATTTGTGCAGGAAAATACCTTTATCTCACCTGTATGAAGGGCAGGGAGCTGTAGGGGAAAGCTCTTCAAGGTGGCTGAGCTGCTGAAACACAGAGACTGGAGGTTTTGAGGTCTGTCTTGAATCAATGAAGTCATGAAGAACAGGCCTCATGTGTAAAAGGATTGTGATGCCTCCCTGCACATGGGGCTTCTACAAATCACTGTTAACACTTGTACAAAAATAGTATGTTCTTCTCACTAGGTATAGTTCTGGAAATGCAGGGCTGTGGTGCCAGTCTGGGGCCTCTTACATTGGGTTTGGATCACCTAAAGGCACTGTGATAAGCATTTTGAAAAGGCATTTTCATGAATTGTCAGGTCTGGTACTTGGTGCCATCTGCTCTGCACCACTCAGTGTGAATAAGAGAGCAAGGAGTTTGACATGACTGGGAAGTCAGAGCCTGGTGTAGGAGGCCAACTTCAGGTGAAGAAAGAATTTGGCTGCATCATCTTATGTCTGACAATATGGTTCTCTGGCTCTAATCTGTATTTTCCTGTGGTGTCAGGACTTGCTGTGTTTAAAGTTTGAGCAATTGGAAGTGAGGCAGTATCTGTTTTGTCAGATCTGTACATTGGACATGAGGGGCATCAGGGATCATTGTGTTCAGTCCTCTGATCTTGAAGATACAGCACCATCTGTGTTTTCCTTAGAAAGTGTCATTTTAAAATGAATTGGGACTTTTCCAATCCTCCCACCAGAGTCACTGCAAAAATACGAGATGTTCTGCTTCATCCTGGGATTAGGAGCAAATGGATGTCAAGAAGTTGGAGTAATACCTCCTGGGATGCAGTCAAGCAGAGTACTGGATCATTTGCAGGAGTATTTAATCTTAAAACTTAGTTTTGCAGTTGAAACTGCTCAAGAGACAGCAGAGCTTTCCTCCACTGCTAATTCAGAGAACATCTTTTGTTAGCATGGAAATCTTTGAAATATCACTGGCATTGGGATTTTAGGTCGTATGAAAGTAGACTGGTTGCAGTCTGAAGTTGTCTTCCATTCCACAGGCACCTGTTTTCTTCAGGTGTATATACAGGAATTTGTGTTTTCATAAAATGTAAGTGAAAAGCCACCAACTGAGAGTATTTTAGCAACTTGAATAACTGGTGTGATGAAAGAAACCAGATATTATGGGTTCATTCTAGGACAGGAAAATATTTATGAACTATGAATTTACTAAAGGTTTTCAAGTACTTTAAACAGCTGCTGTGCAGCTTACAGCTGTACACAAGTTTTATTTGAATATATATAACACTACTGCTAACAAAGATCACAATCAGAGATGAACCTTGTGATGCAGCATGGAGCTCCCTGGGATAATAATATTTGCAGAGTAACTAGAGGGATAATAATTTAAAACACATGTAGCCCACTATCACAAGTCAGCCTGCAGCAAGTAAAAGCAGAAAATTAGGGACATGTCGAGATACTGTGGTGATAAGTGGATGGAGAGGCAAAGGTGCCAGCTCAGCACTGAGTCACACTGACTGTGATTATGCACAGTTATGCAAGCTCATGAGACTACAAGTCCTACTTATAGAAGAAGAGGAGGTGAGAAGATAAAATAAGGCCCTTAGAGGCAAAGCAATACAGGGTTCTGTCAATGACTTTGTGATAAAGGAGCAATGTCAGACTCTGGGAGTAAGAGCTGAGACTTTCCTCAGTAAATGGCAGCCCCATCATTCCATTCTCCATTTGTCTTTCTTCTAAACAGTAACTTGGAGATGCTTTTACCTACCCACAGAGCTGGTCTCTAACTTCTGCAAGCTCATAATTGTGAGTTTCCATAAAAACATTAAGGAAACAGGAAAGATAAGCAACTGGCCAAAAGCCAAACAAAGAACCTGAGGTGGAGCCAGGCACAGAACCCAGGTCTCCAGGCTTGTTTAACTGCTTTTCTTATTTTCCATCACTTTTCTGTTCCCTGTCAGTCCCTCTATTCTTGTTTGATGTATAGGGGACTTTATAACCCTGTATTTCTTACAACAGTTTGAAAGCTCTACAGGAGTGAAATGCTCCTGATTGTTTCTGTTCAAAGATGGGGGCGTTTCTAGACATGTCACATCTGAAAAGTGAATGACTTTTGGCATATAGTGCTTCGTTTTCAGACAGGAGGGATGCATGCAAGGAATATCAAATAAGTGGCTGAAGCCAGTCTAAGCATACCATGGTTTTTTTCTATACTGAAGGCCTGCAATGGGAATTTTCTCTGCCTATCTAGACAGGGGAGCCCCCTTTTAGGTATTATCTGTTATATAAATATTGGCCTTAAAGCTGGTTTCATAGAAAGTTGAAGGCAGTCTAAGAAGGAGAACATATCCTTTATGTGTTGGATAAGCTAAATGATATCAAATAAAATGAAGGATTAAAGCATGCTTGAGCTTGAAGCAATAGATATAAAAAGGACAGGAATTATTGTTTACTTACATTTTTCAGCTGGGTGTGTGCAATCAGTTTTGCTGGGGATTTATGTATCACATCAGTTAGTTTACAGCCTGTGCCAACTCCCACAGCCTGCACCACACGAGCAGCCTCTGTCCTGAGCTGCCCAGCAGCTGTGGGTGCTTGCCCAGGTCCCTGCCACCCTATAGAACCTTTTTTGCACTTTCCCCCTGGTGCGCCCTTGTCTTTTCTCACCATTTCTGCCAACTAATTCATGTTTTCTCAACCCGCAGGAAGGAAAGATCCTCAGAGAAGATCAGTTTTCTGCTCCCCAAAAGCTGCAAACCATACTCCAAAGTCCAGGTGACTCCAGGCATGGATTCATCAATGGCTTTGTAGTTAAGCTCTACCCAGAGCTGTCTTTTTTCCCTTCAAATTTACTGAGATTGAAAAGCTTTTCTCTTGTTATCACAATATTTCAAAGCCTGAGTGCTAAGATCTCTCCTAGAAATCGTGTAGAGAGAGCTAGGCTGGCATCTTCAATGAAGACATTGCAGGGATCCTCACAACACACTTGATACTTACTCCACATTGCTCATGAACACTAACAGGGTCCAAGCCAGTCTGAGTAAAATAACAGCAAAATTAATGAAACAAAAAAGATCAGAGGTCTTGAGACAAATCAATATAATGAGACTTCACAAAAAAAAAAAATTAGAATCATGCATAAAGGTCACCCAAAGAAGAGCAATGGGAATGATAGTGACACAGTTGGAAATGCATATATATTTACGACTGTTTAACCACAGCCACATAAAATTATGTAAGAATTGCTATAAAGAGCTTAAATAAACAGAAAAGATTTCAGTTTACACACTGTGCCATGAAGTGAGCTGTCTCAACAGTGCAATTCTGTAATAAATCAAGCCCTTACAAAGTATTTCATGGTTCTAATAGACAATAAGTTGGAACAACTCTCCTGAGTCCAACTTCCCTCTGTGTTTCATCAATGAAACTGGTAGTTGGGCTGGGCTTTTCAAGTGTTTTGTTTGTGATAGTTGGAAAGTTTAGGTAAACTGCTGATGTAGCAGGGATTACACTCAGGTTTCCATAGAGAATTCAGACCTTGGTGCTTTGTTTTCCAGTGTCCTTTTGAATTCCTGCAGCAGCTGCAAAGCAGAGGTTGGGCTGGAGGTTGGGATTAAGGGTATGGCTGGGCAGGGGTCCAGATGAGCTGGGTCAGAGACCTCAGTCTGGGTTTGCTTGCTGGCATCTACAAGTAGTAGTGTGGCACACTGGGTGCACAGAGGCTAATGGCTGATTATTAAGACAAGAACTGAGGCTTTTTGAGACATCACAATGCTCAAAGAAACATCCAAAAAATCATCTCTCCCCCTTGTTTCTGTTTTGAAAAATTTACTTTAGAAATCTTATCTGAATTTTTGAGTATCAATGGAAGATCTCCATCTCCTCTCAAGCTTTGCACCACCAGGGCTGCAGCAGTGCCCAAGAGCTTCGGAGGAGAGTTTCCTTCCAGTTTAAAACAGGGAAAAGGACAGGTGCCTTGGCTTCTGTAGGAGGGAAGCAGAGAGTGCAAGGCTGTGATCAAACACGAGGGATGTGGGGCTGAGCTGTGCCAACAGCAGTGGTGGTGGGAGCCTTGCAGTGCAAAACAGCCACAGCACAGGCAGAGAGGGGCCACAGGGCTGCCTTTTGTTCCATAGTTGTTCCCTGTAGAGCTGTAACTACAGTTGATCCTAGTTGGCTTTGCCTTGTATTTATCTTTCCAGAAAAGCAAGCCCAAGTACTGACAGCTCACAAGTACCTGTAGATGAGCTCCTGGAGTTCATACAGATTTCCTTCAAGGACCTTTTTATTTGCCCATGCAAGTAGCTGGCTTAGTTCTCCTGTCCTGCACTTAAGGAGGCTGCAGGAAGAGCAAATGCCCCTGGAGCATTTTGTGGTAGGGGCTTGGTTTCTTTAGGTGAGCAGCAACATGCAAGTCCAGAAGTAAAGGCTCACTTAGAGCATTTATTTTGCTTTGTTTCACACCCACTGCTCCTCCTCTTAACCGGATCAAACTTCACCAAGCATTATGCAGAGGGTTGATACACAGAAAAATTCTTTCAGAATGAAAAATCTGTTTGCTGGTGGGCAAAGGTAACGTAGCAACTCTTGTGTGCTTTGGTAAAAAAAGCAATGCATAAAAGGTGACTCTCTTTATGTTTTCCTGGGTGATTCAGGTTGGCTGGGTGTGGCTGCTGGGGAAATTTGATCCACCAACTATTTACATAAACCAAAAACTGTTTGTCTAAGCACCAGGAGACAAGGGCTAAACGGGATGAAGTGCTCTGAAGAATTCATTTTGCAGAATGATCCCTATTTGCCATCCAAAGAGGCAGGCAGATACTTATATACCTGGATATAAATTTTTGAGGACTAGTTAAAATCCTTTTTCTAACAGCCTGTTCAAGCTTTCTATCCTCTGCACCCTGGATTGCTGAATGTCTGGATGGAGAGAGAATGGTGCAGAGTGCATCCTATCTTCCCAAAATTATCTCTTTAGGCCTTCCAAACAAATACACTACAAAGTAAAAAGTTGTAAAAATTTCCATTTTGTACAATGCTTACCAGAGCCACTGCAGAAGTTTTATAATCATGTAATTTACCATTCTGCTGGTCAAGTGGGTCTGGTTCCAGCTAATACTGGCCATGTAAAGCTCTTACATGTAAATGAACAGGCAGAAAGGAGTTCAGAATTTAACATTAGGTGCTGATTTGAGTGCTGATAAACTGCTTTGATCCATTGAGTCATTCCAAATGAATGCAAGCACCTTCTCCTAGAAATGAGTCACCCCTGGAGATGGGGGCCAGCCTGACCTAGCTCTTGTCCGTGTAGAATATGTAACACTAAGTGTTTCCAAAGCTGGGATGTATTTATCTTCATGATATTATGTGACGTAAAGAAATGTTCTTTGTTTTATTGCAATGGAGCTGAGGTGGGAAATTTGGAAATGTGTTGAAGCAGCAAAGCTTTGAAATTAGTGGGAGCTGTGATATCTGACAGAATCCCAGCTCACATTTCTGTGAGAGTTAGATGATCTGCCCACGATAACTCATGAAAACTGGAGTTAATCCGGTGTTCTAAGCACCAAACTTCCTTGCTCCAGATGAAGTTTTGTTATCCTTTGTTGTTCTAAAAATCGGATGAGAATATGTTTATGCTTTCTGCATGTGATTTTAGTGCATTTGTAGAAACAGTATTTCTGAAGTCCTTGAAACAGGAAAAGGAACCTTAAAGCACAGAACTGTAAACTTTGAATATTCACTTGCATGTGAAAAGCAGCTTTTCCCTCCCTGCTCTCTGTGGTGTTATGGGTGAGTGGGAACAAGACGAAGGGTGACTATTCACGCAGCAAAAACAGGGTTATTTTTAGCAAGGGAGGATCCACTTTGCAAGAGTAGTGATACAGGTACTTGAGGCCTTCTGCTGTGGTTGTGATGGTGCATCTTAGGCTACAATCATGGACCAGCTCCTGCCTTGGCTTGTGCTTGCCCTCCAGAGGCAAAGCCAAATCTCAAAGTACAGCTTTCCTGTGAGACACTTCTGCTGCCATTAATGCTTTATTATGTTGAAATACATAGGAGAAATATTTTAAAGGCCCAGACATTTGACAGAGCAGAGGTCCATGTGTGAGAGGACTGATTTTGTTCAGTGTAGCTGTACGTGTCTTCCCACAGGTGAGTCTGGGAAAGGATATAGCACATTTTCCCCAGGACAGCTCCATGCATTTTCTATTCCTGATCAAGATCTATTCATTGGGCAAGTGCTGTTTAATCAAGCAGCAGGAAAAGGGTGTGTGCTGTCTTCAGAAGTACAAAGAAATCTCATTCAAAGACAGTCCCGTTCTTAAAAGGCTGGTGTTTAAATTAGACCTGCCCAGACAGGTCTGGCATGTTTAGTGTGACCCCCTTTTACTGTGGATGTTCCGGTTATAACTATCTTACTGCTTCCAGTTAAAATAAAAACACAACTGCCATAGAAAACACAGAGCAAATCAGGATCCCAACAGTTGCCAGCCCTTGTTGTGAGCAATGGTTCACAATGAATGAGTGCTACTGAAAAGAAGCTGCAAGCAAAAATTTTAGAGAAAGTACACAGAAGATCAAATTCGGCAGAGAAACTTGGGAGATGGTGTGCAAATGAACAAAGGTGGCATGGGAGAAATGACACATCTTTTTGGTTTATTGCAGTATTTTGGCTTTATAGGTTTTCTTGCCATTCAGACCTGAATGTAGTAAAGGCTCTGTGACTGCTTTTGGTCCTTGAAACCAAGCAGAGTGGGTTTTTTAGCTGCATTAACAGGAGAAACTGCAGATCATTGAAAGTCAGAGGAGGAGGGTTCTTGGCTTCTCAAGATATTTTTCCTTTTCTTGCTCCTTTTTGTGGTTCTACTTCACACTTGTAATATATGAGTCCTAAATGTCACCAAGGCTTATTTTAATTATGCTTCCATGCTGTGTGTTATAGCTTTGCAGGTTATGAACAGCTGAGATTGTGCTGTGAGATGTGCAGCTTCTCCTTTCTAGTGTAAGGGCAGACCACCCTGCTTGCTCCTAGAGCCCATATCTTCCTCTTTTTCCCTGTGAAGTGTCTTGCTTGGTTACACTTTTCCTCTGCCTACCTCAATGGGCTGGCAGAGGGGGCAGATGCTCAGCCCAGGTCCTGCAGTGAGTCATGTGTGGAGAATGAATGATCCATCTGCACACACTGTGCCTGTCGGGAGAGGCACATTCACACTGTGATTCCCCAGAAACCACTCCCAGGCTGTGCTGCTTGTGGGGATGAGTGCAAGTCCAGCACTGCCCAATTTCACAAAGTATTTGCCGTTCCCCTTCAGCCCTGTGTCGTCAAAGAGTCTGCAGAGAGGGCAGAGATGTTGGTGGCATGGGGGATAGCTGTGGGGTACCACTTGAGGCAGCTTTGTAGTGCTCAGGGCTCCCTTTCTTCCCCTTTTTAAGTTGGTAAAGTCTAGGGAGGTGTGTTATCTACAAAAACACCTTATCCTGCTCACACAGCACAAGAGTGAAGGTGACTTTTCTTTTGATTGGTGGCCCAGGGCAGAAATACAGGTGTCATCCTTCAACTGTTTTCTGTCCTGAGTTATCACAAGCTGCTGGGGCCGCTCACCAGGATTCACTGCAAATAATTTAAGGTCTGAACCCTGATGGACAACAAGATGAGTGGTTGCAGCCAGGAGAAATCAGGACCTGTTTCCAAACATCTCATAGGCAGGAAAGGGCAGGGGCTGCTTTATTGATGAAGAAAGCAGGGAGCTTTTGCCCAGTTGCTGAGTAGAATGAATCTTGGTGGGATGATCAGTGCACAGGGTGATAAGGGTTAAACTATCACACCTTCCTATGGATAAAAAGGAAACACAACCTTGTACATGTGAGGGTACAGTTGTAGTCCTGTGTTTATAAAAGAGAATCTCCCATCACATCTAGAGATTTCAATATGCAGGCCCATTGCAAGAGAGGAGGTCAAAGCTTTCCTTACTTATGTGAACTTGGTGTTGAAATCTTTTGTGAAGTGGAGAAATTGCTGCCTCGTGGTTAGATTTTTCCAGATTGCTGCATTGCATTTGCAATGTCTAATTCCCCACCTCATTGTTGGGGAGTATCTTTGTCATCATCTCTCCTTTGTGCCAATTCCTGCCAGCTTTGAGAGGCAGAAAGGAGGTGGGAGGTCTGCAGGACACCAAATAGCTGAAGCTCTCTGGAGTGTTGTTGCTTTCAGCAGAAAGACCCAAAGGAGCCATTTAGGAGAGTTGCTTAGTCTGTAGTAATTTGAAGATTTGCCACTCTAATTCCTTCATTATAATCCTCTTTAAAAGCTGTATTTGAAGTAGATCAGGTCCAAGACAAGGCAGTTTGACTATTATTGCTTTCTTACTGTTAAAATTGCGTGTGGTACTGGAGTGAGAGCAAAAATGTAATGTAAAAATCACCACCTTCTGTTTGAAGTTCTCACGTAGCAAAACCTCCTGTTGTAGATGTGAACTTGCACACACAGGGTGCTGATATGGGGGGTTTTAATGGATTTTGGCAAAATCTGATGCATAGTATTTCTTTTCCCCAGTAGTCCCTCTTAAGCTGTGATCAGGGATGGGGTCCCACAGTCATATCTCAATCAGTTCAAAAATCTCCTGAGGGCAGCAGTGGTACTGCTCTGACACCAAACCTAAGAACTCAGCTATACCTTGGTAAAATTTCTTTATTCTTGTTTTGTTTGTTTGTTTGATTTTTGTCCATCTTTTACGTTTTGTAAAATACGTACAAAGATTGAAGTTTTTCCATACCAAGCTGGGGTGGAGATATTTGCTAAGCAGAAGTCCCAGCTGTTAAAAATGCTGGAATACTTTCCTGTTCCAACATCTGAGGCATTTGCCTGTCTCTTCTGCTACTGTACAGCTGTCAGCAGGGCAGTTTATCAGGCTTCCAAGGAAAAGCTCTTGTCAGAGTGGGAAAAGACCTAAATGTACCTGTATAGGGAATCTCAGAAATTGCATAAATGCATCCAAATGTTATCTTCGGGCTGTGAGGCTTTGCAAAGCATGAAAGAATTACTTAATGCCATGGAACAGCTAGCTGGTTTTGTTTTGCCTAAAAATGTGTTAGGAATATTTCTGATGGAAAGGCCTGTTCATTTCTTAGGGACTTGTAGAACAGATACATTTACAAGTATGAGTAATGGGAAACAGAAAATTTCTTCACAATGCAGACAATCCTTTCATGTTACATCATTCAAAGCAGGGTATTCACATGGGGATATATTCAGGCAAAACTCCCCAGCCAGAAGACCAGGCTCCTCTGCTTGGCTGTGCTTTTAATGTAGGAAACTTTTGGTTAAGATTTGTGGGTATCTTTCACACAATGCATCAAAGAGCTGAAAAGTTGAGGATAATCATTCCCACACATGGATCTACGTGTGCTACATACACTACAAGGCCTTCTGGGTTGCTTGCTGCAGTTGAAGCATTATCCTCACATTTGCTCTTGGAGATCCCCAGCAGTGTGGACAGTTCAGCAGAGACACATCTGAGATTGCTGAGCTATGAAGCCAAAGTAGAACTGCAGTATTTAGAAATTTGCAGAAATAAATACAGTACAGAAGTGTTAGGAACTAATTTTTTTTTATTCTGGATAAATTTTTTTGTAAGACAAGTTAAAATTTGTTTGTATAACACAAGTATATTTGAAAGCTGGGGGAACCAATAGGAACATCCAGCTCTGCTGTCTGTGTGTTGGAATGACTAATATGCCATAAAAAAACAGTTCAGGTTTCATATGATGATAAATGTTGTGTTGGAGGTGGAGAGAAGAAAAAAAAATGCAGATTGTAAGCCTTTTTTTTTGGTATTGTGTCCTGTTTTCCAATAAGGTGTCTTGTTCTCAAATGTTAACAAGTCTCTTCGGGTTTCACGGTGAGATTACAAATACCTTACAGTCAGGAACTGAAGTTTTTAGAAAACATGTAGCACCATGTGAATGCACAGAAATCTAGAAACATAAATTAATGTGTAAATGTGCAGAAGGCTTATAGTTAGTCATGCAAACCCTGAGCTTGTGTACGATGTGTGGGCTGAGGTAAACGTGACACAGCCCTGTGCCTATCTCTGCCCTGGCTGCTGGCAAGGTGTCTCCATCCTGACATGCAACAATCTTCACATTCCTGTCCAACCTGAAGCCAAAGTGAATTTAATTAGGAAAACTTTATGCTAAACTGTCCTGCCTCAACACATGAGAACGAGCGTGCGAGGTGTAGGCAGAGCACACAAAGATGATGGGATGTGTGTCTGGAGAAAATCCTTTTTCTTCTTCCCCTCTGAGAATGAAAGGGTTAGTAGTGAGAAAGGATTTTTTGGTAGCTGTTTAGAGAGATGGGCTGACCCACCAGAGCCTCAGCAGAGCTGGCCAGGCCCCGAGTCAGGACCCCCCTGTGAGTGTGTTGAGCCAGCCATGCAACCAGATGCCACTGCTGGCAATGCTAAGGAGAAAAAGCATCCAGGCTTTTGGCACTTGGGTCTTGCATCTGCCAAGCTTTTCCCCCATAAATGGCCCCTGCCACTCTATAGAAGCAAGTGTGCTGAGGGAAGGGGCCAAGGGGAATGAGCTCCTTGCAGCCAGGAGGAGGAGGAGGAGGTCGTGGGATGTGCCCAGCGCTGCCCTTGCTCACAGCATTTCCATTCCAACCCTACTAGAGTTCAAGGGTTTTACACTGCTTTTGGTTAAACCTTAAAAGCATAATTGTTTGGAGAAATTAAGCATTTCAGTGATATGTTTTTGATTTGCTCACTGCTTTGCTGACATCTGGGTCCCAGGTTGTTTAAGTGCTGCCAGCCATCTGGGGCAGCCAGTCCTCATTGCCAATGCTGACTGATACGGCTGCCCAGCCTGGTACAGGAACTGTGAGCTGTGCCAATCTACTTGGCAATCAATTTCTTAGCAAACAACTGACATTTAGATTTATTTTTTTTTTGGAGGTGCTGATCGTTTCCAGGGCAAGAGAGTGAAGCTAAGTTATTTCTCTAAGATTAATCTGCACACACGTAATGCTAATTACAGTGTTGCCAGCATTCAATTTCATGCATCTTGTTATGAAGAGATGCTGCTTTGGAACATCATTAATTAGCAGATTACCTGGATTTTGAACACTTAATCTGAACTATCAAGACATTGTGTATTTCATTTTCTGTGTTGGCCCAAAGCAGTGTCATCCTGTTGTCTTTGTCTAGGATTGACATCTGACCTGAACATGTAAAATAGCAGAAGCTTGCCCAGACCTTCAAGGATAAGTCCTGCTGCATAGGTGGTACTTGTCTGGCACTTCCCTTGTACTTCTGTCTGTCTTTGCCACATTTGCTTTGGTGTGTTTCACACCCAGCTGCTGCTATGGGTTGCAGGTGATCTGTGGAGAAGAGATTGGCAATGGGGTGGTCACACACTGGAGGGACGGGATGTCACCCACAAGGACATGGTGAGGTGGGACTGTGGGAAGTTCAACGAGGCCAAGTGAAAGGTCCTGGGTCTGGGCCATCCAGGCTGGGTGGAGAATGGACTGAGCAGCCCTGGGGAGAGAAGGATCTGGAGGTGCTGGTGGATGGAGAAGCTCAACGTGAGCTGGCAACGTGTGCTCACAACCCAGAAACAAACCAAGTCCTGGGCTGCAAATACTGGAACTGGAAGAGAGTAGGGTTAGAGTAGATATTGGAAAGAAATTTCTCCCTGTGAGGATGGAAAGGCCCTGGCACAGGGTGCCCAGAGAAGCTGTGGCTGCCCCATCCCTGGAAGTGTCCAAGGCCACATTGGAACAACCTGGGATGGTGGAAGGGGTCCCTGCCCATGGCAGGGGGTGGAATGACATGAGCTTTAAGGTTTCTTCTGACCCAAACCATTCAACAGTTACATGACTTGCAGTAGTGTATTTTCAGACCTCCAAAGACACCGCAGGGCATCGTGAATTACTTCCTTTTACCCTTTCCTGGCAAAAGTTTTGTGATTAAAAATATGTGGAGTACTAAGTCTGTTTGTGCTGAAAACTTATTGGAATAATCTAATTGAAGAAACAGGATGCCAAAACGTTAACAAAGACTTTTTTTCTTCCCCATCTGTTTAATCAGGTGTCTTGGTATAGAAGGTGCTTTAACAAAAGGTTGTGCAGATGGTAGGGAAAACTTTCGACTGTTTGACTAAAAATCATTTCCTCTCTCAAAGAGGGAGCTCTTTCACAGATCTCATTAGTTCGACTGTTATAACTTCTAGGAGTTGCCACAGGGTACAAAATGCCTGGATTTGGTGGCAAAAATTTA
Organism: Serilophus lunatus; assembly: GCA_013399895.1. Taxonomy (NCBI): domain Eukaryota; kingdom Metazoa; phylum Chordata; class Aves; order Passeriformes; family Eurylaimidae; genus Serilophus; species Serilophus lunatus. Next base: position 141,652 of record VXBA01004031.1, read on the forward strand.
TAAGAAAAAAAATCAGTCAAAGAAAAACTAAGTGAAGGCCTAAATAGCTTTAGTTTTGTTGCACACATGCAAAGGAATTATGTGCTCCTTCATTGTTTTCCTTTATTTGCCACACCATATTAACACTAATATTGTTTTGCCACCTCTGTTGTACAAGCTGGGTGGTAATTGTGATTTGTAGTTATGCACGGAGCCAATGCTGATTCACAGGGGCCCTGAACTGCTGCTCACTGGGGGCTGTTCTCATTATCTTGTGGTTTTGCTGCCCTGGAATCAGCTCTGTGATGGGAGCTGGGTGCTGTACGAGCAAAAAGATAGTCTTGAGTCTCAAGGAGTCTGCAGTCTCAGACAGCCTGTGTGTCTTACTCCAAACTGTAACGTCTGTCTGATTTTGCTGGGTGACTCACACAGTTTTGTTTTGCCATATTCAGATGACACCTCCTCCTCTTAGTGAAAACATGCTGGAATAGCCTGGCAGCATAACCAAACAACAAAAGGGTGCTGCTGATGGCTGACAGCTCTGACAGGTGCATTTTAAACAGGATTCAGTTTTGTCATCGTGCATATAGAGGAGCACTGGCAGTGGAAAAATAAGTAGATTTTTAAAATGTGGTTCTGTAACTCTGCCAAACGGGGTTTCATTGAGAACTCCAAACATTGCTGTCTTCCAAGCAGGGTAATTCCAATGCAGATCTGTTTGTTCTGTGGGGGTACTTCAATATTTCATTCTCTAGCAGAGTTTGCAGAGAATTTGATGTGGCTGGAGGGGAGAGTTTGCCCATTGTGGTAGGAGGAGATGAGAATGACTCTGGGGTTCTTCAGCACTCTGAGTGTTCTGTTCTGGCCCTGTAGTTTTTCGTCACAAATTGCTTTGACTGGTTCAATGAATTTTGTCATTGTGCAGGTCACTAATATTGTCATAATCCTTGTGTTAGACTTTTGCAGACTTTGGGGTGTCATCTTAGTGCTCTAGGAACTCAAAGCCCTGCTAAAAGCAAATCCCATAGATGCCAGTTGTTTTATTTCTTTCCTTTTGCCATAGCCTCTATATGAAGGCTTCAGGGTAAGCACCACAGGTGAGAGAAATTTAGGTTTTTAGGATTTTTTTTTGGTCCAAAATTAAATTTTGCTGTCTGGAAATATTTATTTTGTGAGGTAAACTTACAAGAACTTTAAGATCACTTGTTGAGACACAGATGAGCCAACAAGAGATCATCTTTGAACAACCATGGGGAAAAACAAATAGAAGAAAACCAATTTAGTGTGTTTCATCTGGTGTAATTCTGAGGTGTTGGGTGGTTTTAGGACATGCATTGGCTATGGAAGGGTCTGCCTGAACTCCTTATGTGCTTATTGAAACATTTTTGTTAGAATAAGTGATGTGTTAGTTTTGAAAATGGTAACTTCTGTTCTTCCCATAGTTGGACATATAAGTCTTATTATCTATCAAATGGCTACATCTCCAAATGACCCTAAAATTTCTGATGTTGATTAGTTTCAAATTAAGAGAGTAAGTCAACATCATTAGCACCAATATGAAGCTTTGGTTGTCATTTTAGGGTGATCATTTCAGCCATGTTCCCCTCTTCCTTGGAAGTTACAACAGTCTCTGGGTGTGAAATGGTAGAATTTTACATATATAAAATTAATTTTTTTTTTTTTAATGCTTAAGTTGAATATCTCCTGAGCATGCAAACTAGGCAGTTAAATTAAGGTAGGGACCATAGGATTTTTGTTTGGAAAATTACATCTAGTACTTTATAACATTGGCTACGTGTTTAAAGAAGTCTCAGTGTATATTTTTACATGCACAATTCACAGCTGCAGACAGGCCTAACTAGCGTTTGGACTTGACTTTCTTCTTGAAAAAAATCTGACTCTCAAATGCATTCTTTTCTTGTGAGGCTTAGGAATATTGATTTAATTTTTTTTAATGACTTGTGTGTCAGACCACCCTTCATTTCTAGTCCTGAAATGAAGTGACAGTGTGTGGATGGCTGTGGAATAAGTGATGTCTTGGTCCTGGCCCAACACAGATTTCAGGCGCAGCACTTCTGCTGCCCTTGCCAGCCTCTGAGGCTAAAAGTCTGCCTCTGTCCCAGTATCTCATCTGCTTTCTCACTTGGACTCAAAGAAAAAAGGTCAGCCCTTGACTTTACAGGTCAGTGCAATGAGTGGCAACAAACTAGACTGAGGGGGGGAGGAATAAAGAAGCCTCAAAATTTGTGTGTTCACTTCAGACCCAGACAAGACACAGTTCTAGGCTTGTCCTTTGTGCTTCCAGGGTCTGTTTCCCTCCCTGATCTCCACAATGTGAGCATTTTGCTCCCAGAAGGACTTCAGCAGAGCCAATTCCCAACAACCTGTCTGACTATCCATTGCCTGAGAGCTTCCACCATGGAGCAGCACTGTCCTGTATGACCAGGGGTGCAGAGAGGACTTGGCTGTCTAATGAAATGTGTTATTTTAAGACCCAGACATCAGTTTCACAGCTTTCTTCATGACAGTTCTGTGCCATTGTTTTATCTTGATTTCCATTTGCTTAAAATTCTCCTACTAGGAACTCTGGATATATATGTGCATGTATGTATATTAAAAAACCACATCCATACTATGTCAACATACAAAATTCTCATTTCTGTGTTTTAAAGTCTGCCAAAAAAAAACCTTCTTAAAACTGAACATAGACAAATTCTTCATGTGAGCCCAGGAGTGTTGCAGACTCTGTGATTACACCTTTTATTCTGCTCAGTAAAATGAGGCACAGCTTGGCTGAAGATGTGCTGAAGGTCCCAAAGCAAGTCTGGCAGTGCTGAGAACCCCACGTAGGTGTTTTGCTTCTCAGTACATTCATGTGACCAACTGTTGCCTGTGGAGCTTCAAGCTGAGGAAGACTTTACAAACAAACAGGAAAGACTGAACCCAAAATTTTACAAGGTGCTAAGCCAAGGTGTATCAAAAGAAATCAATCTGAGGAAGGATGTGGTGTTTCTGATATTTTTCTGGGGAGCAGTTCAGATGCCTTAGTATTTCCTTCAAAATTTATGTGGGTTAATCATATGATTAATATGGAAATTAACAGATTAAAATTGTCAAATCTGTGAGGAGAAAAGATCAAGTGTGTTTTGAGATGTAAGAGAATGGCTAAGATGGTAGGGCATGGACTTATTCTTGTAGCTTAAATATTATTTCTCCCAAAAATCAAAGGAGGGGGACCAAGTGTAAAAAGCACCATGTGATGATTGTCCCATCCTGTCAGGCAACTAATGGAGACTCAGCTCTTTGCTCTTATCCAGCCTTGGGATTAGAGAATAAACATGTCTGGGATTTAGCATAAGCAGTGGAAGGCTGGTTTCCCTGCTCTGGTGTAGGTGTGCACTTTGCTGCTCTGGGTTGTTGCCTGTGAGCAGCAAATGGAGTGAGCTCTATCCCTGTCCTGTCTCCTGGGGACACCACTGTGGGAGCAGACTTTGGGTACAGCACTGGGACCCACAGCAGGACACAGAGAACACTCTTGAAAAAGCCCAAAGACAAAAAAACCATCAAACATTAGTTCTCTGTAGTTATTTATCTACTAGTTGTGCCCTTGAGTTCTCAGCACAATTTCTACTGAGATGCTGTTCCAGCTTTGCACTGTAATTCTGCAGCGAGGGGAACTGATTGAAGTTGTTTGTCCAAGGAAGCTGCATTACTCCCTAAATGCTACTGTACTCACTCCTTCTGGGGGGATGTTAGAAAGTGCTTTCATAGCAAAGGTACAGTAGGATTATGCTGCCTCTATTAGAAGGAAAATAAACATAATCCTTTCTTTAGTACAAAAGTTTAACGCTGGAATAGAACAAATTAGTGGGAAAACGATCTGCAAGAGGATTTTCCCTGCAATATATGAAGAACTTGAGGGAGGAAAATTCATTTCATGTGTCAGGGTGGGAGGCTGGGGAAGGGAAGGATACCAGGAGTTATATTTGCAATGCTGTTGTTTAGCCAATTCCAATCACACCGTGGTCAGATACCAGAAACCTGAATTGTCCTGACTTCCTGGGAGTTAATTTATATTTTGGTGGAGTTCAAGGAGGACTTGTAGGACAAGCAGAGCAGCTCTCTATTAAGCTTATGAAAACTAAGACTTGTGATGTATTTTGTAACATCCACACACTGGATCCAGATCTCAGATATCCTATTAATTACAAATTTTTGCAATGCAGGCAGCCTGAAGTGACCTACAAGAGACCAGCACAGGGCAAAGATGTTTTGGGAAATATTTAGCCACAGATGAAGCTTTGTAAAAGGAATTGGATGAATAATGACACTTTTTTTTTTCTGCAATGAAATGTCTAAACACTGAAATTTTAAGGAAATCAAAAATTAGCATAAATATAGGCTTGGCAGAAAACTTATTCTCCAAAATAAGGGAAGGAGTTAGTGAATACCAAAGTACTTTCTTTTTTAAATTAAAGTACTTGGTTTTCCATTTCAGAAGGACAATTTTCTTTGTTAAATAATTGCCGTAATTCAAAGAAATATTTTCTTTTGGGTAAAAAAGAATGTTTGTTTGAACCAATTATGCAGGCACGTGTGTGTACAAATTTTCATTAGGCAAAAAATTGCAATAAATAGAAAGCTTATTCAAGAGGCTGTGATTCATATATAACAGAAGGTTCTAAAGGAAAATTACCAATGTTTCATCTATTTGCATATATTAGTTCTTGCTATTTAGAAATGAGTAAAAGGCAAATTTATTTTCTGGAAAAAGGGGAAATTGCTTATGAAAGCAATGGAGATTTTCTTTTTTCTTCTCTAAATGCCCATTTGGCAGAGAGACATCTTGGGTGAACATGCAGGGTTTTATTATAGCTCTTTTTTGTTTGCTTTGTTTGCCCCAAATATCTACAGAATGAGTAAACTGCAGGATTTTTTTCTCCTCTTGTGCAAATTACATGTGAGCACATAATTACCTGTTACAGTAATTACTTAGTTTCTACACAGAGGTAGCAACTATATGCAAATAAAGCACACAAATACCTGAATATTTTGGTATTTGTGTCTCATGTGCATGAAAATATGCATCACAGTTTCTATGTAAAGGCAGCTGATGATCATCTCATTTCTAGTGAAATGCAAACAAGTTCAAGCAGCTTATCTCAAGATCTAAATTCAATTAGACTGCTGTAATGATCTGTCAAGAGGGTATTTACATGCAAGGTTTTCTAGATATCAAAACCTTTATATGTTGTATCAAACACTTGAGCAAAATAATTGTGAATTAGGAGTATTAAACACAGTCTGCCTGGGCATTGTGAGATTTCCTCTCAAGGATGCTCCCACAGATCCTCCAACAGAACAAGAGTTATTTAGTGTCCTCCCAATGACTCGTTCCCCAAGTAAGGATTAGACAAGGACAGGCTTAAAATTCACCTTCAGCAAGAGTCTGTGCTTGAATGAGGTTCTCTTGATCTGGGTTACTTCAAGTACTCAGTAATGAAAATGTGCCTCTTGGTGTATTTTTTGGTCTCCTTAAATCTTTCCACCTCTGACATCTCAGACAGTGAAGAATGTCATAGTGTTTCTGAAGCTCTGTACATTTTGATTTACCTCATGCCATTTGGGTCTGATTAAAAAAAGATTATACAAGAGATGTCAGCCCAATTGGCATCATTGGAAGTGGTGGATACTTGGGATTGTTCCCTTTTCCCTGAAAATGCTGAAGTCTCCCCAGGATGAAGGCATGGCACCATTACAGAGGGAGTACATGTCTGATTCATTCTACATTGTTTATCTTTTAAACACCACTAACCATAAATTAGTTGGTCTTCTGTGGCCATAAATTAATAGACTCCATTAGTGAGCAGCCAATTACAGGATGGTTATTTTTCCCTTCCACCTCTTTGCATCCACTGTGTTTTCCTTGTGTCCCCATAGAGCAGGCAATGCAGCCAGCCCTGATCCCTCATGGGACTGACCCTATTGCTGCTACATCCCTTCCTGGAGACTAGGGACCAGCTCCTTGAAATATTGGTGGCTTTGCTCTCTGTGGAATCACCCTCACAGCTGTGGCAATGCTCACCCTCTAGGTGTTTCCTTGTGGATGTGTCTGTAGTTATCTCTCAAAATCACCTTCTCTGTGGTGAGGTGTTGTTTGTCTCTATTCAGACCTCTCTAGATCACAGACTGTGACAAAAATTGTCTAATTCGTGGCAGGTCTTTCATACCTCTCTGTGTCTTGTCCAGGCTCTGAAATGATTTTATTATGAATCCCTTGGGTAAGAGTTTTAAGGTGACCTCTCCTTTATGGAGAGAGACTATTTACGGGAGCATGGAGTGACAGGTCAAGAGGGAATGGCTTCACACTGGCTGTAGGTTTAGATTAGATTTTAGGAAGAATCTTTCCCTGGGAGGGTGGGCAGCCCTGGCACAGGGTGCCCAGAGAAGCTGTGGCTGCCCCATCCCTGGGAGTGTCCAAGGTCAGGTTGGAGCCCCCTGGGACAGTGGCAGGAGTGGAACTGGATGAGCTTTGAGGTCCCTTCCAAACCAAACCATTTTATGGTTCTATGATAAGGAAACTGTGTTGAGGTGTCTGCTGGGAACTCTTGTCCCCAACATGTTCTGAGCACAGCAGTTCTCAGCCTCTATGTGATGTCTGGTACAGCCTATGTCTATTCATGGCTGCTTTGAGTCAGTTCTTGCCTTACATTGTATAATATTTAGAGGAAAGGGTCCATTTCTTTACCCCTGTGTTGGTATATCATCTAATCCAGTGAAGTGTAGATTAACTAATAGTCCTAAATACTCCCAAGAAATACAAATAATATACAGAAACAAATTCATTCTGGATTTATGGGTTAAGATTTCCTCCCCATACATAACACATGAAATTTATCAACAAAAAATTAATGTGTAATTAGATATCAAGAATATTTTTTCTGTTAGGAAGTGTCCTAGACAGGAACAAGAAATATTAGTTGATTTCTATAAACCAAAGTTATTCCAGGTCTTTAATGCCTCCTGAATGATTTAGTAAATTTAAATTAATAAAAGGTATAGGGAAAAATTAATAATTGCATAAACATAATTCTTCCATATTTTAATTCTTTGAAAGGTTTGGTATTGAACATATAAATGAAAAGCTAGAAGTCTTTTAAAAAGATAGTATTTTGTATTTTTTGAAAGGGTAATAAAAAATTTAGATGAAGAGATAGACCACAGGCAGATTTTTAGATTCATTTCAGTAGCTTGGGCATTTGTGGACAGCTCTGTTGTGGCAAGCTGGCCAAACACATCCTGGGCATTTATGGGAACGATGCAGAACAGGGGCAGTGCGGGAGAAAGAGTTTCTTGCAGACTCCCGTTGAGAACTGGTCCAACGGGAGGAAAGGATGCTTTTAAGAGTTCTGGGAGGACCAGTCCCCTAAAGCATCTGCGTTCTTCAAAAAGAATGCTTTGCAACCTGTAGCACAATCTCATTCTGTTCAAACTGCAGATTAGAGGGAGGCCTGAGATTGGTCGGTTGTTTGGTGGCAGTCTTGAAAAGAAATGATTTATAAACACAAACTGTAGCTAAATTTTGAAGGGAACTGGATCTGCAGGCATCAATGGCATGATTAGAAACACCGTGGGGAGTACATGCATAAAGCTTCTTTTAATTCTCAGCTTTTCAAGCATTTAATGGCTTGACAGCAACATTTTAATAACAGCCGACTAGGCCCAGTTTTGGCACGCACTGCACACGGAAACAGCTCCTGGAACTGGTCCATGGAACAGTGAATTCCGTTTCTGCAGGCTAGAGCTCATGTGGAGATAGAGCACCGAGATAGAGCCCTTGGAATTCAGGACACTTTTCCATTGCCGGCTGCTTGGGAATGTGACGTGTTCTCGTAACATCCCTTACCAGGGGCTCTGCTGAATTAATTTCTCAGCACACAATTTCTCCCTAAACCCACTTCACTGAGCTGCACTGAAGAAAGCTGTCTTACAGCAGTGCAGTTTTGATTCTGGAATGTTGTGGTGTGCTCCAAGCCTCCCTCAGTGACAGGGCAGAATGGACACCATGTCTGGAGACCCTTTGAAAGGACTCCTGAATTCCACAGCTCCTGACAGTAGTTACTGCTTTAAAAAAAAAAAATCAAGATTTCATCCCTCTGAACCTTGATTTTAACCTTTAGAAGGGAAATGGCTTTAGGAATGATACAGAAAGGCATTTTAAATCCAATTGAGTTTCAAAGGACTCTAAAAATCCTATTTCCTGATATATTTGATCCTTTCTTGTGTTGTATTTCATACACTGATTTACAGCTCTGAGAGAAAAATCTAAATATACTGATGGTTATGCAAAGTGCTACAGGAGCAGTATGTACCAACAAACAGTTTATTCAAGGAAAGTGAGAATTGGGAATGTTTAGACTATTAAAATGGAACTGCTACTTAGGCCCTTGCATGCAATGAGACTTGAATCTTCCCTCATAGGCTACATGTAGGCTTAGACCAAACCAATTATCTTTATAATGCTTTGCTACCTCTTTGCTTGTTGATTATCTTTGCTTTTTCTTTTTTTACCTAAAAAAAGGAAACTGATTTTTAACACATATATTTTCACTGAAAAGAAAATTCCAGAGTTTTTTATAAATTTGAAATCTCAATCAAATTTTGCCTATTTGTATCCTTTTCCAGAAGGTGGCAAAATATACTGCTTGCTAATAAACAGCTGACAAAACACTGCAGTGGGAATTTAATTCACCATGTATTCCTCATTATTATAGTTTTTTGCATTTTAAAACCTAAATAAGCTGTTTTCATTCATCACATTTGTATCTTAGTGTAGCAGCACTCACCCAAATTTATCCACTGACCTTGTTAAATATATGTGTGGGCTTTTGCAGGCAAGCATCCCAAATATAGAAGCCAATTGCAAATGTTGTTTGACCAAATGGTCTTACATTGGCTGGGGAATTCTGCTCATCTAGGCTGCACCAAATGCTGGGAAATGAATTAATTCACCTGTCATTTGAGTGGAATAGCTGCTAATGTGGAGCAATACAGGCAAGCAGGGATAGCAAAGACACCACAACTCAAGTTTGGTCTGAGCTATGCCATGAGAGTAATTATGTACTTTAAATTTTGCTATGTAGAGGTTTCTCATCCTCCTGGCTGTTTTTTTTTCATCCTGTCTGAGCCCTGGTCGAAGCTCATCTGTTTCCCAGAGCTGTTCTGGCTCAGGGCTGGCTCAGCTGCCGTGGGCGACGCTGCACCCTGGCACTGCCAATTCCCAGGGACTCAGCATGGCATTCCCTCAACAAGTTCAGTCACCAAGTTAGGCATCTTTTAATCTAAAGAATCAGGAAGAGATTTTAATCTAAAAAATTGGTTGGAGACAAAGATCTGCACCATTTCTTTAACCCTTTGTTGCCTTTCCAAGCAAGTAAAACAAATTGTTTGAGAAATTTAAAAAAAAAATATGGATGTGGTTAATAATTGTGCAATAAAATGATAATGGAGAAGTTCTTTTAATTAGATTGATTTTTTCTCGAGCTGAATTTTTAATGGAGATGTTCCTCCACCCTTGGTTCCTGTGTTGCAGAAGAATAGAGAGCAAGGGACCCCCCTGGATCACTGTGCAAGCAATCAAACATAAGATTTTCAGTATTAATAAATTCCAAAGCTGCAGTTATTTATGCATGTGCTTACTTTTAAGTATATGTATAATCTCATTGCCACCAAACATATAAAGCTCCTTTGAAGGTTGCTAAGTGGATTCAGATATCCATTAGAAATTGGAGAAACTTGGGTATCACTTGTTACTTTGGGCAAAATAAGCCACATAACAGAAAATGTATTGAAGTCCGAGTGAACTGACTTAAGAACTTTTGAAACTCTGACTTCAAAACCCATGTAAAAGAGAGGGGAGCACCTTTGGATCAGATGATATTCTTGCTGATAAAGTATGTGCTTACTCCTAATATCAGCAGTGCTTTCAGCCCATTGTTTGGTTCTCTTCCACCGAGTGAAAGTCGCACAAAAGGACTCAAAATGTACAAAACACAAGCACTGAAGTTGGAAAGACTTTCTTTTATTTGTAGCAGATAAAGGAATATCAACATCCTCTCAACTCACCCTTGCCTTGGCAACAGTATATTTTAAAATACAAGGGATTTTAAAGACATTTTTCAGCGCTTCCATTTGGATTGCTCCTGGGATTAAATGCATTAAGTTGCTACTCTGATGATTGCAGTGGTTAGATTAGTGATCTAGGTGACTGGTTTTGAGATGAAAACATATATAAAAGGAGGTTTTTGATGTTATTACGTTTCACTGCTCCTTTCAAGGTGGTAAAGCCCCACATTTCAGTGTAAAGATATTTATTGCAGAAAAACCAGGACCAAAATAAACAGATAAGATTTGAACAAAACTGATCACTCAACAGCATCTATATGTTCCACAGACTTTAATCCCTCTTACTAGAGAATCTTCTCTGAGTTCAGTGGCATTGTTTGTTTTAGTTCCCTAAAAAATGCACATGATGGGAAGAGGTATGTTGATAATAATGTGCTGTGAATAGCATGAAGGCATTCTGTGCACAGCGTATCATATCATCCATCATTAAGTTTTTCTTCTCCCTCTCTTGCTAATGGCAGTGAATCAAATATTTAAATGCATTTGTTAGTCCTACGTGCCACTGTAAGAGTGCGTGGAGCAGGGAAGGAACAGATTGTGTAGTACAAAATTAAGCTATATAGTGCATTTTAAACCGGGGATTTAGTAATGGACACGGAGCAAATGAACTCAGAAAATTAACATCAGAATTTGCACTTTAAATGCTTCCTAATTGGCACCTCTTGGGATCCGTTTTGAACTCACCCAACACGATTTTTTTCTTTTTACTGAAAACAGTCAGTTTGGGCTGACAGCACCTGGGTCATAGTGAATGAGAGATGATGATGTATTTGGCAGCTTTTCTAGTTGAGCACTGACAAGTCTTGTTCTCTAAAGAAAAAAATCAAAACATATCAATCCACATGCTCACTGTACTGAGGAACTTCGTTGTCATATCTTTCAAATTGTTTTAGTGTTTCAGCCCTGCAGAAGTGAAGGCATAACAGAAGGAGACAACTATATGCAGTTTCACTTTGTTGAAAACAACTGCATAAGGAAAGCAGAACATAACTAGCAGAGTCCTGATAAGGTCATGTCAAACAAATTAATAGGAGACAGAAAACAAAAAGTTAAAAATCATTCTTTTAAGATGATAGGCCAGCCAATCCAGTCCTTCTCTTGACTTACTGCCTTTTCTGTCCCCAGGATCCTACACTGTCTAGGTCTGAGTGTATTTACTAATCCTTTTCTGGAGTGTTTGTGTGTGTGCTGACCCAATCTGCCATCCAGACCTCATTAGAGCTGTTAACTGTGATCCAAAAAGCCACCTCCTGTCCCCTCTTCCAGATGAAAGACAAGACAAGAAAGATGGTATATTGGTTTAAAATTATTTCTCAGTGCAGAATGCCTGGGTGTCCAGAGCGTGTACCACGTCCAGCAGCTCTGCATAGGGTTTAGCAGCTGGATTTGCTGAGACAAAGACCTGGGGCTGATTTTTGGTAGTAGTTTTACATCACTGACTGCTCAGTTAATGATCAGCACTGTAGCCTCAAATGGGACTCCCTGTGATGCCATCGCAGGTTGACCCAAGACCACAAGGATGTGCAGGAGGAAATCTCATCCCTCCTCTTGGGAGAAGGGTTGATTCCAGCCTCAGTCTAGGGATAAATGCTAAGGAATGTGTGAAGCTTCGTGGGGAGAGCCCCTTGTGCTTTCATTGCCCATCTATCTGCACCAAAAGAAGGGAACATGTGCTAAAGCCCCCAGGGAGAGATGATTTCCAGCCTTAGCTGAATCCTACAGACCCCGGCAGTTCCTTAAATTCTGGCTTCTGGGTGGGTCACCCAGTGATTTTGTAATTCACCCAGGAATTCTGTAATTCACCCAGGAATTCTGTAATTCACCCAGGAATTCTGTAATTCACCCAGGAATTCTGTATTTTTCTTGCAACCAAACTTTGCAGTTATATTTATGAATACTTAAAGTCTCTGTTAGAATGAAGAAAAAATAGTTTTGAATAAAAATATGTGGTGAGCTTCTTACCATTTCAAACACAATGGGCCAAATCTCCAAAATGTATGGTTGAGCATTATTGAAGCTTAACTAAAGAGTAGGATAAATACGTGGTTTTTTTAGTGTTACCAGTTTTATTTGTTGTGAAGAAATTGAGAGTCAAGGAGCAAAAGAGGATAGAACAGTAAAAGGATATCTTGACATAATTGCAACACTAATATCTGTGACCTTGAATTTGTTCATTCTGCCTCTTTCTATTAAACTGCCCAAGGATTACTCATTTTAGGAATCAAATTTTTTTTTTCTGCATGGAAAATAATCGAGTCAATAGGTTTGTGTTTAAATATAGCCTTGTTGGCTTCCCTGTAACCTGTTGCTTAGTTCTACTGACTAAATGTCCTGAGGCACAGTCTTCTCATCCTTTTGTCAGTGGAATCTACTTAATTATTCACCTTAGAGCAAAGATGTTACAATTATAGCCTTCCCTTTGTGTAAGTAACCAAGCAGCTCTTTGACTGTTATGTTAACTGTTTTAGAATTAAAATATCTGCTTATAAATCTGGCCCCTTTATTCATGTGAATTCCTGGGACCGTGAAGCTGAGAAGTTGAGGTTTAATCTGATAACTGCTACTTTACAGATCACATAGATGAATCTAAAATTCTGATTAAAGAAGTGTGGGAAAACATCTACACACATATTTTATTGGATTTTTTTTTTCCAAGGTTTTCTATGGGCTTGGGATCTGGCACTATTTTTCTTCTGTAATGATTTACAATTATCTCCCTTCTATCCTCAACAATATGTGTGAAAAAGCTGCCAATTCTGACAGTTCCTGGTCCTGAAACCTTCCTGCAAATTTCTGTTTCCTAGTCCTCTCCCTTCTAGCAGAGAAGGGGCTTGGAGTGTATTCTCTGTTTGCAGCACAAGTTTATTTACATACTTACTATAATTTATCCCTATTTGCTCTAGGTGGGAGGGGGGCCTGCAGAAATGCTGCTCACACAGATCTATAATCAACTCCAGTTGAGTAAATTAGTGATAAAATTATTACTGTGTTTCTACTGCTCTGCAGTTCTGGCAGAAAGTTTTTGTGTGTGTGAGAGCACAAAAACAAAGTTTTGAAGCATTTCTTATAAAAGACTCACAAGTGTGACAAAACACCTTCAACTGGAAACTCTCAGAGTGAGTCTTCTCTGTGGATTTTAAACCCCTCATGTTCCAAATTTAATTTTCAGGCACTACAAACCCCAGTTTGGGACCTGAAGGAAATGAGGACTCAGCACCTTGGGGAGGACGGCTGGTCCCTGATCGAACAGTGCTGGATTCATTGGAATCATTCTCTGTGCTCGTGACATCGTGCCATGCTTTTCAACCCCAAGGTTGGTTTTTGTGTTTAGTATAAAGGTCATGTTAGGATTAAAAACAATGAACAGCTCACAGCATGTCCAGTGACCCTGTAAGAGAAATGGTAACTCATTTCACAGTAAAATAAACGTGTGCTAAGCACAGTGCTGTGTCCAAGAAGTGGAATTTTCTAATTATGTAGTCATTTTGGGAAGGAATGTGCTTGTTAGAACCAGGCCAGGTGTGCACTTGTGATGGGAGGTGGGAATGCTGTGTAATTACACACCTTGAATAATATAAAGTTTACAATAGCCATACAACTGATGCAGCAAGATGTAAATACAACAAGTTAAAGTGTCTAAAAGGACACCTGTAATTTAGCCTACAGCTAGTGCAATTATATTTGAAAGTCTTGCATTAAAATTTATTATTGTGTTAAAATTGCCACTGTTCTAAAACAACAAAAAAAGGAGAAATGCTTCAGAAAATTATTTGAACAATATACTTTCAATTATGAAAGTTATTTGAGGAATCTTCCTTTGTTTTCCTTGAGAGAAGTCACATATTTCTTTAAATATTCTCCAATTCAGTAATTATGCAGCAGTCTCCAGTAAATGGGTTTTATACTTTTATGTTTGCCAAGGACTTGTATATAGTGTGTGTCTGTCCAACAACTCACCAAAACTTTTACCACATTGCAACAAATAAAGAACATCAGAGCAAATTTAAAGGGACAGAGAGAGAGGAGAGGAGGGGGTAAAAAAAAAAGGCTTCTGCCTTAGTCCCTGTGCAATCTAATGTGGTTTCCAAAGTGCTTTATTTGCAGGATGTAGAGATTTGAGCTGGAAGAGAACAGCAGGATTTCTCCAGAATTCCTGAAAAATGCTTCTTGTAAAGTTGTTCACCAGGAGGTCTTTTGAGCACTACTGGATGGCCCCTTCGAAGGGACACAGACTCTGAGCCTTCCCTTGTGTTTTGTGCCATTCCTGTCCCAAGGTGCCCGTGCTCAGCTGTGTGATGCAGGAGGGGACAGGACCTCTTGGTTTTGGCATCACCCCTTTCCTGGTCCCCTTGCCCAGTGCGTGCAGCCCCTTCTCTGCAGTGTCACTGGTCCCATCCTGAGCAGAAGGACTACCAGAACCCCTCAGAACCCTGGGCACTGCAGGTCCTGGCTCTTCCCCTCAGCTTAGGGCCACTCTTCCTAAAGCCCAGGGCTCCCTCTGCACCCAGGGGACACCCAGAGCCCCAAGGAGGAGCGAGGAGGTGACTCAGAGCCAGGCAGAGCAGAGGGATGTGCTGGGGCCTGTCTGGGCTCTCCCTGGGCACAGGAGGGGTTGTGCTGGGACAAGCAGCTGGCACAGGGGCAGGGAGTGCCCGGCCATGGCCCTGCTCTGCCACAGCCTTGCCCAGGCAGGTCACCCCCTGCTCTGGGCCACCCCGCACCTAGAAATGACTTGTGCGTGCAGGTGTGGCATACATATACATGAGGGCTGTTTGCATGAACAAGCACCATCCTGGGAGGGGCTCCCAGGGCAGCTGCCGAGCGTGGATAACTCCTGTGCTGTGTCTTTACAGCCAAACCCTTGTGCGGGTGTTGGGTGGGCAGTCAAGGACCTCAGCGTTAAAGCTGGTTTGTTTATTGCCCTTGTTCTTGTAGTTCTTCTCGCATCACACCAGAATTCCCTGTGATGCTCAGTTTCTGTTTAGATATTCAGCCCCTACCTGTCCTCCTTCAGTCACGAAATCAGACGTTCTCATTATAGAAAAGCGTAAAAAAATGCCCCTGTGTTCATCTGATTGAGGTGGGAGGTTACTTACTGCTCCGTTTTCCTGATTTATTTGCTGCTGCTCTGTGAATTAATAGAATAAGCCTTCAGGACAGGAACTTAGACCAAGCAATGCTCACAGCATTATTTCCTTCCCTGGCTGTTTGAGCCACCCACGAGCTTTCCATGCCTCGAGGTAGGAAAAGGAGTGTGCTGCTGGTGACCTCGTGCTGCCATCACAAGCAGTTACCGGTGACAGTATAAAATGCCGTGCCAGAGGGGTGAAATAATACAAATGAAGGCTTTGTACGTTACAGGCAGCGCTGACAGGTAACAGGTGGTTTGTGGAAAAGAAAAATGCATGTATCCCTGTATAGCTCCCTGTCTCTGGAATACAGCACGGAAAGGAGAGGATAGCTAATGCCAGGTGCCTCCTGTTTGCAGATACAGAGATCTGAGTGACCTATTTATCACTAAACTGTAATTTCCCCCAGGCACTGGTGAATGATTTAGCAAGGGCAGAGGGAAAGATGAGCAGCACAGAGCCAGGCAGGGTGTGATGCCCAGGAGGCTTGGGAAATCCAGGTGCCCTGAGCTACCTGTTAAGGACGTTTCCACGTCTCCAGGAGCTGAGGCTTCTCTGAGCAGGGGATGGGAACTTGGCTGCACTGTTTGATCATGATCCATACCCATTAAAGTGGAAAAATTATAAACAAAGGGCTCTTTTTACTCGTAATTTAGAAGGAAGTGTAAAATCTGGTGTGACAAGTTTAGTAAAATAAAGGCACAGCAAAGAGCCATTCCATGCTCACATGCATCCCATAAAGAGGAGCAGCTCCCCTTGGCTCTCACCACTGCCTTGTAAATTTAGGAAAATAACTATTTTGCAAAAGAGCGGTTCTTTGAATCTTCCTTTGCCCAATTATTATCATAATTGATTAATTAATTTCCTTTTTTCACGTTTGAATGTAGTTTTTTAATTGAATGGGACTGACACATGGGCAAATAGCCTTCAAGACAGGCCAAAAGATTTGTTGGAAATTAGGACTTTGTAGAGGAAATATGGAAACCTGCATGAGAAAGGGAGCTGATAGGAAGGTGGGACTATAGTGCCTTGCAGAGGATTTGTACAAAGCATCGTGCACAATCCTTGCTCTTTTGATCTACGCTCAACTCTCATCATCATTTTGGCTCCATTTTACAAGGCTGGGATTGAAAATTTAGGATGAAGAGTTGGCACCATATGACCATCACTGGAGGGAGGGTTGCACTGGTGATGTACAAAAGAGCAGCTCAAGTGCTTCCCCCCTCACCAGCTAAACTCATATTAAAATTGTGGCTACTTTTTATGTAAACCTGTTTGCCTGCAAGGAGAGGATCTTCATTGTGTCATAGGACTGAGAGAAGAAAGATGAGTTGGGGGGGTGGTGGTGTTAAGAAAAGGGAAAAGCTCTCAAGTTTTACTGTATTTGTGAAGAATGTTCCTTACTGTGAGAACTAAAGGGCTGCCTTTTAGTCTGTTAAATTTTTCAAAAAGGGGAGGTGACCTGGTTACCATGCAGAAGTGCCTTCAGGGTAAGGTGTGCAATACGTGTTTCTAATCTAGTGAAGAAAGACATAGGAAGAACCAACGACTGGAAGAGAAGCCAGTTAAGTTCACCTTAGAGGTAAAGCATCGAGTAACAGGGCATTAAGCCTTGAGGGGGAAAAATTCTGAAATGAAATAACAGTTTCTCATTCCGATCAAGATGTCACTCTGAAAGAAGCCGTTTATTCAAATACAGATGATTGAATTCGAAACAGATTGCCACAGATAAGGGGAATATCTCAAAATTTCAGGGGTGGCCTGATAGCCCAGTGTAGCTATCTGTGGCTTTTCTAAATTGGTTATGGTCTTAAATAAATTAGAGACATGTCGAATTGGAATAGCAGACCTCTGACTCTCTTCCTTTGCCCACTCTGACTCATACAATCTCTGCAAAGATACCAATATTTTAAGGGTGGGAAGGGAGTCCTGTGTCTGTAGTTTACCAAACATGTCACACTGGATTTTACACTTTGCTGTATGTTGTAGAAAATCTAAATGTAGCAGTTGTGGCCAGATTCCAGTCCTTTTACATCATTTAGGTGGATAATTTGTTCCACTGTGTTTTTCTTTCTTCTCAGCTGTACTCTCTCTTTGAAGCCTCCAGCTACTGGATTAGGGAGGTAAATTATAGTCTTTCTTAGTCTTGAATTGTGCCTCTTGTTTCAATTTTTGGAACTCACATAATTGATTCATTGCAGGATTGCTTGCATTCATATGATTAAATCACTGGAACCCCTTTGCACAGAAGCTGCTGTGTGAAAATTGTTATGATACTTAAAAATGATCTTTTAGTACTTCCTTTCTTGGGGCTACAGGAGAAACAATGTTTTCTCTGTGTCATTAAGTGCAAAAAGGTAGTTGCTCAGTTTCCAACGTGCACTTGTTGGCTTGGTGCTCCTTCTTTGATGCATGTGTAGGGTTTTGAGGGTCATTGTTCCTTTTTGCTTTATTTAATGATAGGTAGAGATACTTGTGTGAGAATTTGGCTCTGAACACACATCACAGAATCATAGATATGTCTTTATTTTTTGGAAAGTTTTTTACCTATCAGGTACCTCTGAGGTATCCATCAAAAATAGAGAAAATGAAAACTGATCCTTCTGACACTTTGGAAGAGGGAAAACAAGAGCAGATCTTTCCATTTTCAGAACTAACCATCTTAGGCTTTCTTTTAAAAGAAGGTGTCTTGTGCAGGTCACTCTCATAATTATTGAGAGCTGCAGAGTGCCATTCTGATCTGCTCAATGTGAATATCTCTTTAATGCTAATTAATGCCTGTTTGTGATGGACACCTGCAAACCAAGGTCTGGATTTTGCAGGCTTGCATTATTTTATTATCCATGTGTGTTTCTAAGGAGCTGCTCTGGAAAAATTCATACCATTAATGTACTTTTTTTATCTTACACACATTCAGATTCTTCTGTCCTAAACACAAATGTATTTAGAAGAAATAAAAATGTAAATGGAGAACGGGGTTGTGTTTGGTTAGTGAACAGAGCAGGAAGTGTGGATGTGCAAACACCCAGCAGGCACAGGGGTTAAACCTCTTCCTTTTAATTTCTACAGTGAGTTCTCAACATCCAGCATAAACAAAACTCAGCAAATTATTCCTTATGCTGTGCTCAGCTGTCCAATCACATACTCCTTTATTCCTTATTGTGCACATACTGCCTGAAAGTTAATTTAGGCAACTGGGGAAGGGCCATGTGAGAGGCTAAGGAAGTCTTAGCCACTGGGTGTTAACTTCAAATTTTAAGCTGTATTTGTATATGACTCACATAACTGGGAGGTTTTATTTTAATCTGTTCAATAAAGTGCCTAAGACCTGGAGGAAAAAAGTCAATGTAAAATTTATAAGAGAAACCTCTCAAAATTTTGCACATAGAAAATCTTCTTGGAAAGTCCTGATTTAGTCCTGCCATGTTCATACCACTCCAGAAGCTGAGGTTTACAATTGGGCTGGACCAGGAAGATGCATAATTCACCCTGGAGAATCTCAGGGAAGGAAAGAACAACGGGATCCAGAAACAACAGGTTGGCCCAGCAAAGCAGATGGTCTTTGAGGTGGCCCAGAGCTGTGCATCCAGTCTCACCAGTGAGCAAGAACAGGAGCTTCTTGAAGGGACAGAGTGGTGGGATGGGGTGGGAGAGACAAAGAGAATAAAACTTAAAAAAATATCCTGCTGTGGACTGGCAGACAACAAAAAAACCCAAAATGGATTAAGGCAAACTTTTGTCAAAAGGATTTTCTGCAGAAAAATGTAGCTTTAACCAAGTCTTGGGATAGTGCAGACTTTTCTTTTTCTCCTTAAAAAATAATGAGGATTTTGATGATATTCTATTGAAAAAAAAAAGATTAAGAGAATGAAATATTTTTGCTTTCAGGGTAATTTTTTTTCTTAGAAAATTCATATTAAATATGTGACAGCCAACACTAAAAAAAAATTCTTACTCCATTGAAACAAAATATTTTGATTGACAAAACTTAAATTTTGCTTTAGTATCCCCTTTTAAATTGCTGTTGATATTTCATCTTTTTATCCTGATCCCATATTATTATTTTAACTTACACATTTTGCCTGATAAAAATTTATTTATCAACAAGCTGCATTCATTGGTCCAGCTGAGTTGAGCCACTACACAGCACCAAATTTATTCTTTTGCTTCAGTCTTACTTGGCTCTATCAACAGCAGCTTCCAAAAATGCTCTTCTGAAACACAGAACCCACAGTGGGATTGAAAGCCCAACCAGATTCAGTTTAATATGGTTTTTATGAGCAGGATCCTGAGGGGTGGGTGCTCTCTAACTCAGAGGTAGGGCTTTCTGCAGGTGCTGTAACACAGGATTGTAAGTTAGTACTCACTCTTGTCCACTGGCTGTGAGCAACTGTATTTAGTTTTATTTTTCAGTGGATTTTCTCCTTCTTCATCCTCCAGCTCAACATCAGTTGATGTCTTGCTCCCCCAGCCAAACTCACTGTAAGCAAAGGCTTACTCAAGCACGTAACATGCAGCAGAAATGTCAGACTTCTGCCATCACCTGTAATCAGTCACAGCTCATATCAAAGTGGCTGCAGCTACACTATAACTGGGTTGGAAAGTGCATGTAATGCAATCACCTTCTGTGCATTTAATAAAGGATTCTATGATTATGAAAATTAATCCTTTAAATTAAGGATTTTTGACAAACTCCTCTTGAAGTGCTTTGCTGTTTGTCTATTCGTTTGCCATGTGTCATGCAAAAGGAACACGTAATTCTTGCCCATTTAAGAGAAAAACCCCACAAAACATCAATAACTTCCCAGTGTTTGGAAGGCATCTTATTTCTCAAGTTAACGTTGTTGTAAGTTGAGATGTTATGGTTCTCCATGTCAGAGGCCAGAGACAACACTCAGAGCCTGGAGGGAAGCATGATGGGCATCAAAGGAGGTCTAGAAGGACCTCATGCAACCCCTGGGCAACTCGTTGTGCATCCATGCTTTAACAGGAAGCTTTCTTTGTTCTAAGATTTACATTTTGTTTTCTGCAGCAGGCTTTGTTTCTGCTTGAAGAGTTCTTCTTCTCCATGGTTAAAAAGTCTCTTCTTGCTTGCTGCTGGCTGTGCAGTGCCCGGTGAATGAGTTTTGATAATTTCTGTTGGGATTAATTAATTAATTGCAAATGTCTTCAGGCTAAATTGTGAGTTTGCATGTCAGGATGCTGTACATAATCAACAAAATCACTCAAGGGCTTGACATTAGGGAGGTTACATGGAGATTGTGAGAGGAGCACATTCATTCCATATTAGTCAAAACTTTGTATATGTTATTTATAGACCAGTTCCTGTTTTATGAATTCTCAGAGTCACAAGTACAGATTTAGGCTAATAACAGAAGCAGGAAGATAATTCCATTAATTGAGCCTATTGGATGAAACTGCAAAAAATGTTAATAGGATGACTTACAATTGTAATTGGGAAGTAAGACTATGAGATAAAGACCCACAGAAATATTTCAGGCTAGATGGGACACTACTATCCCAAACAAATGAGCACTAATGAAGCATTGTATGAACTTCCAGAGACTGGCTACACCAGCTGAGTGAAGGCCACAGGATACGTTATAAAGTCGGAGAAAGACCTTTAATGGGGATGGTGTCATCACTAACTGACCCATGAGAATAAAACATTGCATGAGGCACATAAAAAGCACTTTTAGAATTTATAAGCCTGAACATTTTTGCTTCTGTCCTGATCCTAGATTATAGCCTTATGTTTTTATTTTTTTATTTAATTGGCGTGCCCTGTCTTATAAAAAGCCTGTTCAGAAACCACACTGAGTTAGTCCAGAAAAGTTGAAGCAAACTCAAAACCAGAATACCTGCAAGCAGGATACCTTTAGTGCTGCTGTCTGTGGTTTTATTTGTCACTAGTGTGTATGCTCAGGCTGGCAGAGGTAGTTAGAATTTTTGGAAGAAGGCTGAGGAGAAACACAAGTCTCAGCTATTTAGCATGGCTGTCCAGAAACTCTACACCACCTATAGAAAAGTTAAACAATTTTTGAAAAGAGAAAGAAAAAAAAGTTTTTCACAAAACATCACTAAGCTTTGAGATAACCTAGAACAATTGCACATCTGTCTGTGGATTCCATCAAGCTCCTCTGCAACTTTATTGTCCATGAGCCACAAACTTGCAAAAGTGAGTTCTTGCTTCCCCTTCCTTTCTGCTGTGGATCACAAGAACTGTCCCCATTGCACAAGAAATAATTTAAGTGTTCATCAAAAAGAGATTCTGAACTTGCTCTTTTAATGCTCAGTGGTACAGCCTAAGACTTTGCAAACTCTGTGTTATTTGCATTTCTGGCTGGATATTTTGGTTGCCTAACCAGGTGCACATGGAAATCTGGCATGCAGCAAAATGCTCTAAGCATGCGTGAAAAGCAGCATATGGTTGGTGAGGTTGGACAGTATTTAAAGGTTATCTTTGCTGTCAACATTTAAGGTTTTTGAGGAAGTGGCTGTAATAACAGCAAAAGCAAAACCCTGCCTAGTTGAGTTGAAAACTCTGCTTCAAGGAATTAGCTTTGTCTTGGCCTTTGATAACCAGATTTTGTTAAAATGGATGTAAAATAGTAATGCAAAAATGGGTTTTGTTCAGCCTGTGAATGCTCTTTCTTTTTGAGCACGTGACTGTAAACTCTCATAAGCATTATAGGTAAGTGGGAAAAATGCAGCTGTCGTAGGGACTGTGTGTTGTTGACTAGAATTGGCCAGTTGTACCTGAAGTTGTTTGATTTCTATGTATATTTATCTTTTATACAGTTGGAAATTAAACATATACTACAAATGTGTTAGAGCAGATATTTCACTAAATCAAAGAAGTGTATATAAATAGATGCCATAGTAAAATCTGCTGTTAAAATTTGAGGTAGAGACAATATTCTTAGATATTTTCCAGGTTCATTAGAGATCCAGAATGCAGCATCACACCTTGATTTCCCTGTTAGCTCTCTAGAGCTGTGTTTCCAGCATCAGGGCCTGCACAAGCAGAAATGGGAGAAAACACCTACTTTTCAGCTCTTGCAGTGTAAAAGGGATGGAGCAGCATAAGGGATTCCCAGGAAGAGGAGGGGGAGGATGCTTCCAATCCAAGTGCTGCAGAAGGTGGCTCTAAAACTACCTCCAGAAGACTTGTTTTACACATTGTCTGTGGGGTAGACATCCCTTGAGCATCTTTTGAAAACGGTGCCATCCTGATTCCCAATGTAATTTTGGGATTGCTCTCTCCTTATTACTGACTTGGTTATGAGGCCATAGTCTTTTGTTCTTTCTGATCATTCACCTTTTCACTTGATCCACAGTAACGTGGAGGTCTCCGTGCTGGAGGAGTTGGAAGGTAATCTGTCTCTTCTTGGTCCAAATCTGGATCACATTCACAGTTAGACCCTCATCCTTTAATCAGCCTCTGTTTGCAAAATCCCATCTTTCACAGTATTCCACAGGGTGGGATCTTTTTGTTTTGTTTTGTGTTTTTTTTTTAATTTTATTTATTGTTGGACTTCATCTGGTACAAAGGTTTAAACTACAGAAGTAATTTAAAATATTGTGGCATTTCCTTTCTTAATTAATCCCAACTGTTTTCCTTGGTAGTACAGAAAGTATCAGTATGTGATGAGGACATTATGCCTTCATCACTGGGGCAGTGGATTCTTCCTGCCGAGTCTGTAAACAGCAGACAAGCCACAGAGTTCAGCCTTCATGTTCTGGTTTTCATTAAGCCCAGACTAGAGGAGCACCCAGCTGTGTCTTCCTGTAAGGTCTGTCAGTCTTCCAAAGCTTGTTAACATGCTAATATAAAAGGAAATAGGGCTGACTTCAAGGAATTTACAACTAGTCTTAAACTTCAAAGACTAGAGCTACATCAATTCAATAACAACAACAACAACAACAAAAATCCTATAATAAAAGTTCTGTTACTCTATGAGAAGAGATCTATGCACTGAACACTTAAGCCATAATATATGATGCCACATTTTTTTGTTGCAAGTTGCAACATAAAGCCTCTTGCAGTTGTGAAACTTCGTTCATAGCTGGTAGGTTTGATCAGAGACAAGATAAATTGCTGTCCAGCCCACAGTTAGAATATCAGGAATGATGCTGTCAATCTCTCCTTCCCTAAACCTGTTTTCTATGTAAATGCTTGCAGTGGGATGGTGAGCTGGGTTTGAGCAGTAGGCAGCATTCTCAGGTGGCAGGATTTGGATGAACTCCTATGACTTCAAGGGAATTACTCCCATTCTTAGCATCTGAACACTTGGCCCAGTCTGAGGAAACATCTGCAGTGTCGTCTGAAGATGTTCAAACAAGGTTGGACACATTCTGTTGATTCTCATGGAGAAAGAGAGCACTGTTGTGTGGAAGCCAGGGTGAGGCACCTTTCTGAGCTGCAGAGTGATTCATCATTCTCACTCTGTGTGTGCAAATGGATGTGCAGGAAGGATTATATAAATGGAGCAGTGACACTTCCTCAGTCTCCAGCAATTGGAGGATCAGAGACTTCCTGGATCAGGATCAATACCATTTATATCAAGAAGCAATCCATCATACTTTCCCCCCCCCATTTCCTACTATATCTCTTCTTTAGTTAAATGAACAACATGAAAGATTCATGGCAAATGTCTCCCTCACCTCTTGGAGTGCTCTGCTCCTGTTGGAGTCTATAGGAGCTTTCAGGTCTTGCAGGCACGTGGTGGGATGAAGCTGCTCATCCCTGAAGGTCTCAGATGGTTCTGTTTTGTCAGTGCTGAGAGTAAGCTGCTGTTTTTATCATCTGTAGATCAAATCCCTGATAAAGCAAAAACACCACTGACATTCAATAACATACCACTATTTTGATGTTGGAGAAGATTTCCACTAAAATTCTCCAGGAGAAACCTGAAGAATTTAAATGCATAGAAAAAAGGGTTGTTGCACAGCTAGGATAACTATATATTGAAGGGCTTTGGCAGGGACCTGGAGCAATAAATGTGTCAGATGACACATCCTGGAGTCATTTGAGGAGATTTCTTCATGGCCTTATTTTTTAATTGAGATTGAACTCTTTATGTCAAGGAACTATAAAAATTTGTGTGTATTAACTTGACCTCAAAATTGGTTTCTTTGGTCACCCGGAAATATTAAAAGCAACACAATGCTGGGGGGGGGGAAGGCAAAGTAGCATATTAAACTCAGCTGTTATTCACACTGTTCCTTCTCTGACAGCTTGTTAAAAATGTTGGGAGAATAGGTGCTGCTGTTCGTTATTCGGTGCTAATTAGAACAAACTTACACAGAATCAAAAGTGGTTTCTAAAGGGAACTGATTGTTTTAATAGGAATTAATTGAAAATCCAGCCCATAGTGGTGAAGTGGGACACAGGGAGCAATGGCACACATTTAGACTGACTTACCAATCTGACTTATGCTCATTGCAAATGGAGTTGTGACTCTGCCCACACTGGAAAACCCCAGGGAGGAGGAAAACTATAGACCTGGATGGCTGGGCTGATGCCAGAACCAAGCACAGATGTGTCAGGGTTACATTTTCCAGCTTGTTTTTTGCCTTGGAAGAGTTAACACAGAGATGTGAAGGGTAACAGGTTGTATATCTACCCTGCTGCTGCTGGGTCTAGAAATAGTGTTTGCAAAGTGACAGCAGCAAGGCCAGATATCCCATAAACTAAGCTTTGCAGGTTGTTTCCCTTGTGCATTTATATTACACATGACTGCAGTTTCCATCCTGTTCAATTGGCTGAGTCCTCCCATGTGTAGGAATTTCTGTTTGGCATTGGCTTGTGTCGGTCTTATCAAAGCCATTGGAAAACAAAACACTTCAAGACAGATAAAAGGGTTCTTAATAATAAAAACTAAACTGACCCATAGAGCCTTTCTTTCCTTCACAGCAAAGCTGGGTGTTTAGGCAGTGAAGTGCCATTTTTTTCAATGTTCTTGAAAATCCCATTTTAAGATGAAAAAAATGATTGGGAGGGCTGCATCAGTCTTGTTAAATTCCTGGGAATGGAGCTAAATATGATATGGTGTGTATCTATTGCCTTCTGCCAAAAGCACCTCAATTTTGTCAGAGAAAAATGGTAGGAGACACTGTGCCATAAGCTGATAAGGTCATATTAAATCAGCTGTCTGTTGAGTCTCACATATTTTATATATAGTCATCCCCTGAGGGTGTTGTGTTCAGACCCTTGGACAGCCAGCACATAGGTGATGGCTGACAAGCACAGCAAATCAGCTGGAAGGAAACCACACTTTTTTTGGTGGAGGAAGGGGAGAAAAAGTGTGCAAATTAAAAAAAATCAAGATGACATCATGTTGTAATGATGTTTGTGGCATTATGAGCTTTTGTAACAACAATGGAGAACTTTGCACTGAAGCTTCTGAGGTGAGGAATCCACAACCCCGCTGAGACACGGGGGCATGTTTGGGAACAGCCCCCTTCCCTGCAGGATTAGTAACGAGGAACAGCAGGAAAATAGGAAATTAACCTTAAAAAGGAATCAGGTTCTGCAGTTAAGTTATTAAAATTATCATAGAATTCTCTTAGAAAAAAAAAAAAGGTGCTGAATATAGCCTTAAGAATCTGGCACATTCTCGATGATGTTAATCCATCTGCTGACATTTCATCTTGCTCTTATTGGTTTTGTTTCCAGTTTTTTGATACCTCCAGCATTTTAGATGTTATGTTATTGAAGTCATGGGTCTTGTAGAAAACAAATTACCCCACAGAGTTAATTGCACCCATCTCACTCTTTATCTTGTTGAGGTGAATTCCTTATCTGCATTTCATTGTGGAGAAAAAAATAAATCTGCAATGGGAAACAAACATACAAAAAGGGAGCAGAAGTTGATCTCCTCTTGCTGTTTTCCCAAGATCAAAATGAACATGATGAACCATTATTACCTGTCAGGTATTATCTGAACCCCAAGTAATGTGGTCCCTATGTAGATTTGAGGAAACCTTGTGCTTCTATGGCGAACTATAAATAAAAATTTCTTAGTTGTATTGTTATTTAGAGGGGACAGTTTGAGATTTTTTGGTCGGGACAGCTTCCTTGGTGGAAAAAGATTATATTAGAGGAAGCTTGGTGCATTTATCATGCTGAAATGTGGAGCTAAAGGAGAAATATACCTGAACTGATAATCTGAAATTCCAATTTCAATGCTATAATTTCAAATTTTGACTGAAAACATCTTGTTTTTCCTGCCTTTGCTCTTTTCCCTTACCGTCATCTCTGCTAGATGTCATATAGAATATCCACATTTATTTTACTGGTACAACATTGTAAATGTTAAATGTGGTTTTTTGCTGATTTTGGGAGGTTTTTTGTAGTTAATGCATTGTTACAGACAGAATAATACAGGGAACCAGAAGATTAATAGAGTGTGTTGAGCACAATTCTCAAAGTGCTTCAGATTCCCCCTCTGAAACAAGCATGTGCTTGTGTGCAGTTATGCTCATGTAGTTTTGTGGTTAATGTCTATAAGTTATTTCACTTGATTGTGAATACATGGATTCACTGCTGGAATTAGCGGAGTGTGTGGATTGGGGAAGTCAAGGCAGTGGGGGAATCTGTGGGGAAAACCCAATGGACTGGCTTAGCTGAGACTTCTGAAGTAAGTTCCTTAATTTCTTTGTGTTTTCTCTTTTGCTTCAAGGTTTTTCTTTGTTTGTACGTGTTTAATTAGTATCTCAAAAGCATATGCAAACTAGCTGTCTGGCTAAAGATTTTGGAGCACACGGGAGTGGATGAAAGTGGTTGAAGAACACAAAGAAGCACCTACAGGGAAAACGTGCTTTTACCTCCTGTCCCTTGATTGCCAACAAGTCAGACTAGAACCTGGGTTTGCTGAAGCCAAATATAAACCTCTGCTCCTCGTGGCCAAGGTTTCCCCTTGGGTGAAAATATATGTTTGACAAAGGTCCAGATCCTCGTTTGATTGTAGGGTTGTCCCACATGGATGGCTGGGATGTGTCCATAGACCAGATTATGTTGTGGGATGATTTCCATCAGCAGGATGGCCAGGAGGCACTGCTAAATCTGGCCCTCAGAAATACTAACTCTTTGCATGTTCCACATAGGTTCTCCCTCTTGCTTACTGCATTAGGAAGCTGTTGTAAGATCCAGCTTTGTTAGAGAAACACATTCGGATAAGGGGGAATTCAGTGATTTATTCACCGTATGATCGCGAATAAATGGTGTCTGTTTTCTGTGCATGAATCATAATTGACTTTATTATGGGGTTCTCAAAGTATTCCTCATTTGAGCTGATTTCCTGATTCATTCTTTGTCAGTAGATCAGTTGCCAGCACTTCATTGTGGGTTTACAATGTTAAATTTTAAGCTCTTTGTAATGGGTGTCTCTGTCAAACAATGTCCTTCTTTTTCCTAATTGGAAAAGGGGTTGATGCAAATACTAAAAATGTACCTGAATTTGAAATTCACTTTTTAAAACACTTTTAAAATACATTATTTCTAGGCAGATCTTGCCTCAGTGCAACAATCTCAAAGCCTGTTCTCTTCCCTTGTCCTGATCAAGCAACATACCAAAGTCTTGAATGACTTGTAGGGTTTTGCTCTGGTATTTGCACAGAGATTGAAGTGTAGGAGCTCACTTGACGAATCAGTTTGGAAAGCAACTTGAATGCAGTGAAACAGAGTATTCACAGGCTTATTTGCAGCTTTCTCTCACATCTAATAATAAGTGTAAGTGTGGATCACTTGAGCTGTCTCGCTCTTTCCCACTCTCTGCTAATTCTTCAGGGTTTTCTTTCTTTCTCTGTAAGGCTGCATGTTGGAAAACAGGACATTCTCAGGCTAAATGCACCTTGCACACGTAGAGTGTTCATCTCTTGTCACATAATTAGGCTGTGACTCAAGAGACTCTCTGCAACCCACGCACCAGTTACTTGACCCTCTGGAATTCTGCCTCCCTTGGAGCAGCACGGTTATGTGGGCTGACAGTGTGCTTGGTGTTTCTAGGATCTTCTCTTTGGCTTGGGTTTCTCTTCTGTTTACTGTGTAGATTTGTGAATAGGTAGAATTTTTAGGATGGAGGACATACTCTATAAAAATGAAATGGGAGTTTTTGTCTCTGGTGTATACATCAGCATCCTGAGACATGAGCTTATCTGAACTTTCCTACTCCTGTCCTTCATGGGCTGATCAGCTGCTGAGTCCATGTATTGATGGCTGTAGGGAAAGACCATGGGATTTGAAACACTTCCAGGTAAATTGCTGTATATTCCCCACCTTTCATTTCTTCTTTTCTGGGTTAGGAATAATAGTATTGTTTTGTGAAGTAGGATGCAGAAATCTTTCCCTAGCCCTTTGTGAGTCTTGTGTAGAAATTGAAATACAGTAAATCCTTAATAGAATTAAGGAGTTGGAAATGTTTTTTCTGGCATGTATATGTAATTGGCAGTTGACTTGGGTTGACAGTTTTCATATCCAGAGCCATAAAACCAGTAGTATCTGCTGCTGCAATAGTATCTTTCCCTTTGCTTCATGTTTCTTGCGGGACGATTTCCACAAAGCCTTCACTGATGGAACAAAAAGCTGTTGCTGCAGCTCCTTTGAATATTTCCAGCTCCAATTAGTAATGGTGGTGATTTGACTAAGGAAACAAGTTCATGCATCTGATGTCTCATTGTCCTGTCAAGGTCATGGTACTGTAGGAGACTCTTAAACAGAGAAGAAGTGGTTGAAGCTCCGAAGATGATTGTGATAGTCAGTGATTCTGTGAAGCACAATATTAATGCTCTGGACATTATCCATTCACACTAATCCTGGGATCTTCTACCCCATTAGTAATTAGTGGAATGTCAGCATATCCTGGGAGGTAGGTAATAACCCTGTGCCCAGATATAGTGATAACTAAATATAGCAAGGCTTTTGTGTGTACACTTCATCAGGGGTCAGCCACTGACCACTTTCATTAACATTTGAAATTCTTCCATTAACAAGTGTAGACCAAACAAGTTTGATTAGAAAAGTCATCAGAGGATAAGCAGAGTAATTTAAAGTGATTTAGAACACGTGTTCAAGGTGGTTTCCTTGACACGCTAGAAAAATAATCAGATTTCTTTCTTGGTATTCAAAGTGTTGGAGAGGAAAGGAAGAGGTGAGTTGAACAAAGACATTGAGAAGGGTTTCACATCATAAGTGTGGAGATCATTATTTATCCCGATTTTAACACATGTTCCTGAGTCCTGGTTTCTGAAGGACATACTGGAGCATGTCTCCAGTAATCTCTAATATTTATTTATGCCATATACAGATGGACAACATGAGAGTTTGGGGAGATTTAAAATTCCCTCCTCACTGTTATGGTGAGTGTCTCAAGAGTGATCCCAGGTGCAGGATCCTCTCTCCTCCTTTGAAGACTTTCTTCTCTTCCTATTGTAACTTCTCTTTGAGTAAATATTCAACTGAACACTTTCTGTAAATGAAGGAAAGAAATCCATGACAAAGCTCCTTTTTTTTTTTTTTTTTTTAATAGCATTATGGTTAGTTATCATTAAAAATCTGCTGAACAACTAAAGACATTCCCATAAACAGCCAAGGCATTCATCCAGCCCTGGTGCATTAGCAGCATCACTACAGCACTTTATGTAAGTAACAGTGCTCCCAAAAATGTGGGACATGGATCAGTAGGCCAGCTGGTAAAACTCCTACATTTTACTTCTTGTTGAAAACAAATTTCTGAGCAATTTCAGAGAGCAGGTCATTGGCTAAAACAGCTTGTGAAGTGGCTTTCAAAGAGAAGAATACCTCTACGTTCACTGGATGAATTTTGGCCAGCCCTGTCCACTTTGCAGATTGAGAAAGTGAGGCATAAAAAGGGTGACTTTCTCCAAGCTCCAAGAATGAACTGGTGGCAGAGGAGGGAAATCCAGGTGCACAGGCCAGGAGCCATATGCTCCAGCCTCCAGTCTCTTCTGGATAGTCCATCTGCAGCATTTCACTTCAGCCAGGGAATGTTGGTCCAATGATGCCACATTTTATAATATATATAGAAAGCCTGTACATTTATATATATAAAAGTTAAAAGATAGGTGGATTTTTTCCATGTTAAATTTATAGGTAATTTACATAACTAATTTGTAAGCCAAAGTGTAAATGATGCTCAGCTGAAGTGACCATTTTGACAAGCTAGTGCAAACATTGTCAGAACATTGGCAGATCTGCTTTGGACAAGACTGAGCTTGACAGCTTTTTCTGTGTGCATCTGGGTTTTCTTGGGGGGGGAGTGTGTTTTGATTTAAGAGCTACTTAAGAATATGGCATTATAATGATCTGTTGTTTTTTTTTTAAATTATCTATCTAGCAATGTCATTTAAGATATTAAAAAAGCTGGCATGTAAACCAGAATGCTGAGGGGGATGGGGTGGAGGTTTCTGTGCTTCTTGTGCTCAATACTGTCTAAAAAAAGCAAAACTATTGTGAAATGAGGGATGCTCTCGACCATGTGCCATAATAATTCAGCTCTGGTTAAAGATAATGAATTAAAGCTTGTAAGATGCCTTGCACCAGTGTTAGATATGGATGACATGGATAATAAGGATTGGGACTGAGGAGATCAGAATTTTAAAGTCAAAGAAGTATTCAAGATTTTTTTTTTTTTATAATCTTAGAATACTAAAATTTTGCATACATGGCTTGATTTTTTGGAAATTATAAAAGTCTACAACTGGGTATAAAGCCCATGGAAATTCATGGTGTTCTTATTTTTTAACTCTTTTTGAGCTTACAGATCATTTTCTTTACTTCCATCATTTTCACACGTCAGTCAGTTTGAACAGTCTCTTCCTGACCAGCTTTGTCTTTAGGTGTCATCCAGCCCAGTGCTCCCAGGACATGGTGGGAACCTCTCCTGTAGCTTTAAATTGAGTTCTGGCAAGTTGGAATTCCAAAATGTCAGTCCTGGCATGTGTCTGCTTACACTGGCATACAGGAAACACCAGATTATTATTTCTGTATGGAAAAAATTAAGTATAGTTTTTATACAGAATGCAAGTTAGCTTTGGATACTTAGTGGCAGATAGCAAGATGGGGAAATTCAGGGTCAGACAAATTTTTGCATTCTCACATTGACCAGCTGGTGTGGTGTGTCTAAATTCAGTGGCTTTTTAAAGTCAAAATACACAGAAGATGGACAGATGATAATTTTGCCTGTGGACCACTATTTAACATTGCTCTTCTTGATGATCTGCATCTCCTTTAATAAAAAGAATATTTAAGAAACCATAAAGAAAGCTAACCCAATTCTCTTTTAATGCAGCATGTAATTAAATCTTTATTGAGATTTGAGGGCTGTGCAACCACAAAAGAAAATGAAGCAAACAAAAAACCTAGGAGTGATCATGTCTTTATATCTAGACATATATTGGGAAAAATCTCTGCATAGAAAGAAAATGTAGTGTATAAGGTCAGGTAAAAGATTTGGACTATTCCACAGGTCTGGTCTGTAAATGTTAGGTAGGATTGCATGTGGTAGGATTATGGAATACAATGGACAACAAGATTTCTCTGCCATGTGCCTTAGACATTCATGCCTGCAAAACTGATGTCTGGATATTCCTGGCCTTCTTTATCCACTGTGACAATTAAAAGATCTAAATTTTGTGTGGGTAGCATGGGACTTCTTCACAGCATTTTAAGTGGCCGTGACTGTTTCTATCTGAACGAGCTCTCTACCTTATTTCTTAGTGATGCATTTTGAGGACAGCCAAGCTGTGGTTCAGGAGACTCGTGTAGTTCACAGGTGGTTCATGTTGTGGCTGAAGCACATCCCACGGGCTCCAGTGAGAGCTGCGGGAGTCCTCAGCTCTCCAACAGAACTCCCACCCTATGAAAACCTCAGCAAGTGGTTCATGCTCAGAAACACCAGCTTTCATATTTTAACACAGGGTTTTGGTGGTATGCATACATGAATGTGCCCTGCCAATTAACCCACGCTTACAAACCTGTAAAATCTCACCACTGGCTCTGCTGATTTGCACCCAGTAACGTGGATTATTAATCTTCTTCACACTGAATAAGGTCCGGAATTGAAAAATCATTCGTTTTGCCACAGAGGTGTTATATACAATAAATGTTCTGGATAATGGGCTTGTGTTTCAATACACAGAGACAAGCTTGGGTTTTCAGTAATGTTTTTTTTTTACACTTATGAAGCTGATAGAATAGAAATCTTCCCTTTCACTGCCCTAAAAATTCACTGAGAAGTGGGAGAAATCCCCCTATCCAGAATACAAGTTATCTTGTAATTTTGCTAACGTATATAATTACTGATGTGGGTGTTCCCACATCTTAGAATGAAAAAAGTGCTTGCCAAGATTGAAAAACTGTAGTAAGCAATATAAATGATTTCTCTCACACACCAGCATTTCTTGCTGAGACAAGTGAACTGGAACTGTGTTTAAAACCATATAATTATACTCCTATATATCATTTATTAAATCAGATTTCCCCCACCCTCTTTTCTTTCAAGTCACTTCTGAAAATGCTTTAATTCCAAGAGGTTTGCTAGCTGGGGTCCTCCCCTGGAAGAATTTTCTTTAACAGTGAGAACCAGTGGAAATACAAACATCTAGACCCCAATACTGCCATATTGTCCCCATGCCATTATTGCTCTTGAGTTAAATCTTTACTCTAGCTTTAGCGTCCCTGAAATCTGCTTGTGCCAGGTATGAGGTGCTGCCTGCCTGGGGACTATCTCAGACATCCATGGGGTGTATGGAGCTTTTTGGTCATCCAGCTTGGGTTTCCTTCATGGCACAGACCACATTAGTTTCATTTCTCCATTCCTTCCTCAGGGCCAGAACTTGCCTGTTCAGTAGTCCATGGACTGTAGAAAGATACTTGTGGATTTCCTTATTTCACACTCATTCCTACGCTGTTTAAAATATAAAGAAGCTGACCCAGTGTTTTCACACCCATGAAATAGAAAGATTAATAAATGATTTTTTAGCACACAGATTGTATATGCAAAGGTCCAGTGTGCAAATCCTGACTTGTTTATGCCTCAGGTTGTGCATACAAAAAGCTATTTAACTTGGAGCCAATATATCTTTCTTTCCAGCACCCACACCTCACTCAACCCACCTCCTCTGAGAAAGCCTGGGGAAAAGACTTTATACCACACTCCAAAAGGCTGGGGAGTAAGGCTGGTTTGGACAAAGGGACCATCTGAATTTGAATTGGTACCTTTGCAATTCTAATCCAAGTAGAGGTTCCAATTGTTGGCTTATAAACACTATCCTACATTGTGAAGCTTTAGTTGGTGTAAGATTGTGGGACCATTGCTGTTGAATTTGTGGGGGAGGTGGTACCACATTCTTAGAGGACCTTTCCTCAGTTCATATGGCAAACTGCCAATTAAGATGTGGTGGCATTTTCTGGGACCTTCACTACGTAGTTTGAGAGTCTAAGGACCTCCCAGAATTGTTGTTATATTCTCAGATCCTTGCACTGCAAATCAGAATCCGGACAGTGGGGTTTTTTCAGGTTTAGGTGTTAATTCACACGACCAAGAGTTGTCAGTATGGCACTGCAGTCTTGTTTTATGAGGTTCATTTTTTCCTTTGGTCATTCTGTTAGTAACTGTCACTGAGAAAGGAAAGTTGTGGATTAAGGGTTTGATATATCAGGGGAAGAAATTCTTTTACCACTCACTGATATATGCCCATGATGAAGATGCATTAGATTTCAGTCTAAATTTCCTATCAATCTTTTCTATTGTTTTCCCTCTTCAGTCTATTCTTCCCTCCTATCCTAGGGTGGGTTTTTTGTCACTCTGCCTTTACTCCTTTTCTGTTCAATCCTTTTGAAGTCTTGTCAAGCAATACTCCAGTTCTAGTTGAAGTCTTTGGTCTTACAGAGAGAGAACAAAGCTCCAGCAGTTCCCATATGGTGCTGCTCTCTCCAAGACTCTTGACTTCCAACTCAAGTATTTAAGGAGATGTACTTTTTCCTTGGGGCTTAATTAATTTATTTAACGATCCTCTCTTTTTTGTAGTAGCCAATTTACCATGTGTTGTAACATAATACAATATGAAATGGAACAAAACATTGTTATTTGAAGGAAGATGCTGAGAAGTACGGGAGTTATTTATGCCAACTGTTATTCAGTGACTACATGAAAACTGTCGTGCTCAGGACTATCCTTGTTAAGGAAGTACTAATTCTCATGAAAAAAAAAAAGGTACAAACCCCACAAAATAGAAAGAAAACAAACCCAGCTATAAGAAAAACAAACGTGCACTGGATACCTACCATGATCAGAAATCTGCTGAATTTACAGCAATGATCATCATAGGAAGACTTGTAACATAGTGTTCTTTTATTGCATTTTATGCCTTTTATTAGTTTGCAAATCTAATTAGGAAGCCAATTGGCACACAGTATGCAGTGACGGAAGCAGTACCACCTATTCTTGTGGCAGCTTTGGTTTTGCTTTATGGGTGGTCTTTGTTTCTGAAGGCTTATATGAATACCACATATTAGCTGAGCTGGTTCTCCCTTGATGTCTGTGTTGTATTGTACACATGTTGTCACTGTTTGACACTTAAACAATCCAGATTCTTACCCAGCCCGTATTTAGTGCCATAATAAACTTCTGAGCATATGTTTTTGAGAGCAACAGTAACATTCATCACTGCAACATGACATATAAATAAGCACTACTGGAGAGTGTACATGTCTTCAGAGGGCAGAGCTGGACCCCAAGGTGTGTGCCAAAGGGATGTGCTTGTCTGCTTTGCCCTTACCAGGCTTTTTTTCTTCTTCTCCTTGTCTCAGTAAATCAAAACAATTATTGAAGAGACCCAAAAAATTCCCCCTGTACATGTGAAAAACACACGTCGTTACAAAATGATTGTAGTGAAACATTTCCTGTTTGGGGCTTTGGCTTGACAAAGAGTAGACGTAAGGCATAAACCATCCTCCCCTCTCTTCATCTCACTTGCTCTGTCTTTCAGTGAGGAGCTCCATCGAGGCCTGGTCTGAGCCCTGCTCTGGCAGATGTGATGCACAAACACCTCCCGTGAGTCTCCTGCTGTTGTTTTTACTAAATTCCCATGTTTGAATGGTTTTCTTTCAACAGAGACGAGGGTTTTTTTGGTGGGGTTTGTTTGGTTGTTTTTTGCTGTTGTGGCTGTTTCAGATGTTTTTTGAGATGACTTTGGTAGAAATGAAGAGGGAATCACATTTGAAGGGATTTGTCTTGTCCCCTGTTCTCCCTGAGCAAGAGCAGAGGCTTACAGAGATTCACAGCAGCACAATAGATTTAAAGTGTGGTCATGTCTTGTCTTAACTGGGTAAACACATTCAATGAGAGCTTTGTCTGAACAAGGACAGAGAAGTTGAGCCTTGAACAAGGAAATAATTTATGTAAGCCTTAATGAATATTTAATGTGGAATGTTAATTATAAAAAAAGAGGGTATATATTTTGATGTCCTCCCTTTAAGTGTCAGATCATCCAGAGTCTCCTTGGCCTGAGGACCATCAGCTTGCTAATTATAGATGTATATCAATCCAGTGAGAGTATCCTCCCATGAGAGTAATCTCTTTTTAAAGAAACAGGTGCTGTTGATGAAAAAGAGAAAATATCTTTAAAACTGAGAATTATCTGCCTTTATTACTTTCATTAATACTTGAATTCTGTATTGATGGATATTGCTAAACATGAGAAAAGAAACTTCTTAATGCCAATTGCTTATTATATAAATGTAATTATTAAGATTATATTACTATGTAAAAATGTAAAAATCATTGAAGTTACTTGGGCTGAAGTAGTATTTCCCTGAAAATAAGTGATGTTTCTGCTCTGTGCCTGTACATCCTTCCACTTGGACCATATGAAAGGAGTCCCCTACAAACTATTCACACCTCCTATGAGGGTCCAGAGGGAGGTTCTGCAGGTAAGAGGCAGCAGATGCAGTGGGTGCTTCTACCACAGTGAAAATGTAAGAAATTAAATTTTTTTTTGCTCAACACTAGCTCAGGCTAAGAACTGAAACAAAAATAAGGGTGAAGCTACCAGGTGCTGTTGCAACACCAATGAGGCATATGACTATTTTAA
Source organism: Serilophus lunatus (assembly GCA_013399895.1). Taxonomy (NCBI): domain Eukaryota; kingdom Metazoa; phylum Chordata; class Aves; order Passeriformes; family Eurylaimidae; genus Serilophus; species Serilophus lunatus. Next base: position 178,062 of record VXBA01004031.1, read on the forward strand.
GACTGACTCTTACTTTCTCTTTAAAACACATGTGTGTATCAGCAATGGCCCCTATACTAAGGGATATTCATTCATATCTGACCTTGGTTTGAATTTTCCCTGTCCTCATTAGGAAAATGAAGCCCAGCAACATTCACTCTTCTGTCTTCCCCAAAGCCACAAGGATTTAAAGCTGAATCTAGGCCTGGACTCTGCCCTGATTTCATGCTCTGCATATGTGTACAGTGTGTGAGAGAGCAGAGAATGCATCTGAGAATAAACAGCATTAGCTCTCCAAGAGAGATTTTAAAGTTTTAATATTATGGTTGTCTGGTTTGATCTAGCATCTGGTCATTGAATTGTATCATTGCAAGAAACATGAGAACAGCAGCATGACCATGAGGTATATTGTGTTACAGAATGAGGTTACACAGCACCAAAGCACCACCATATTTCAGTAACAAATGCAGCTTCTGGGGAGTTTTGTTATCATTGCATAAGCTTCACTGCTCCCTAGAAGATGACACTGATTCAGACAGAAAACACTAATTCAGTTCTTGCCAGCAGAGCCAATTGTCTCTCTGATTACATTAGACTGACAACTGGTTTTCAATGTCATTGTCAGCCGCAGCTTCTCATACGTGGTGCAGTGGAGCATGAACTGGGCTCCCTTTATTTAATTATTTCTGCCCATTTCTGTATTTGTGAATAAGGCAAATGTGAGGCTCCCATCTAGTAGGTAGAAAAATGTCAGGTGTTTAGGTTATAAAACTCAGGCTTCAGCAGTAGAGTCCAGCATCCTTTTCAAAGGCAGAACACAAATGTGTGTGTCATTCCAAAGAATGAATTTGAAGCTGCCATATCTTTTTTTGCATGTTGTCTGTCTAGAGGTAATCTAGGTTTTATGGGTTAAGTAATAATTTCCTTAAAAAATTTACTGAATATATTATTTTTTTCTTAATTAAGTTGAAATAGGAAGACTGCCTGTGAGTTGCCCTTTGCAGGCACTTGCTACATAAAATTTGCTGTGTGTTAGTTGATGTTTTTTGGGAGTATGAGCCTTGTGGTCCGTTCTATGCCTCAATGTGGATGAGTGTGAAGCTCAGAGGATGTCTGGCCCGTGCTGGCACTCCTGTCCTAAGTTCATGCAGAGTGTTGGTGAGGCTCTGGCAATGGAGTTGTCACCTGGCAGGCAGGGTACAAATTTTGGCCTCAGCCTTTCCTCATTTCAGCAGCACATGCCCCTCGTGGGGCTCTCTGTGAACCAAACCCCACTTGGTCCAACCAGCTGTGCAGTTTAATGGGGAGTGATGCCCTTTCCAGTGTGTCACAGCAGTGATGGGCTGACACCAGTTTTCTCTGTTGTCAGTAGGCCATGGACAGCTGATGTACAGCCTGGCCACAAGCCAGAAAACATGTTCTCTGCCTTTTTTTTTGCCTAGGCTGTGGTGTGTGTGTTATTTGGAGCACAGGACTTCTAGTGCAGCTCCAAGCACTGTTTACATACGTATCTAGAGATGATCAGCTTGTTCTCCCTTCTGCCTCTCTGTTGTGTATTATTCCATGAAAGGGGGATTAGGTTGCTATAGGAAGTCAGGAGCATCTGCAGAGATGTTGCTCTTCTTCCTTTAATGTTCTCTTTTCTGTGAAGGTTATAAACATTTTTAAAAAAAATATAGCTGAGACCTTCTACCAGATGTTGTTTCTAGAGGGGTTGTGGCCTTCAGAAAAGCAAGAGGCTGGCAATGAAATTGAGAGGTATCGGCACTGAAGGTTCCTCTGCTAAATAATATACTGCTAAAATACTATTTTTATGTTAGTTTTCTATGCTTTTATTAATAATACCCTAGAATGTCTCGAAGCAGTAGGTAGTCAAGGAGGAAGCTTCATGAACTCGCCGTTGCCCTGTGAAATGTAGCCCCGTGAAATGGTTGCTGCCAACCCTTTGTGATTCTTCCATGCCTGCAGAATAGGAGATTTATGTTCTTCATAAACATGTCTTCTTCTACTTCTGAATTCTATTCTACTGCTCCCATTGCCCAAAAGTCAAACAAAGCTAACCTCCTCCAGGTCCCAGAGTGAAAAAATGCAAACACACTGCATTTAAAAGTAGATTTAGCAACTCCAAAGTGGGCGATTTGGTTCCACCCATCAAACCTGAGTTCTCTGATCTGAAGTCAGATGGGTGCTACTCCTAGTGAGATGTGTGCCAAATCTAATTAAGCTTTGCATAATGTGCATCTTGGGTGATTTGATTTATTAGCTTTGTTTGAAGAAAGTAATAATAAAAAAAGAAAATGACTTAGTAATAAGCTGTTTGAATTCCCTGTGCAAGTAGGCACAGTCCCTGCTGGATCTCCCTGAAATGCTCTTGAGGTGCACAGGTTACCCACTGACAGACTGATGCAATGCTGGTGCAAAGAGGGTCTCTGGTCTGGAGTCCTGCCTCCACTGCTCCCCTGGCTTTTGGCTCAGCAGAGGTGGTCAAGTGTTCCTTGTTGTGTGTAATGATTTCCATTGTCACAGCTATTGTAAGACCCAGGAAATGATCATTTATCCTCATTTGTACCAGTGGAACCCCGTGCACAGGGAGGCCAGAGGTGACTGTAGTGCAGTGCAGCAGGAACACCTGCATTAGCACTAAATGCTGGGATTCACAACTGGAAAAATAGCCCCAGACCCCATGCTGGTGTAGCAGGGCTGCTTGTGATTCCTGAACTACTTCTTGTGTATCTTCTCTGCTCATTCTAAGTGTGCAGCACAGACAGGATCCTCAACACCTCAAGTCCTGTTGGTTCTGGTGTGCCAAGCCATGGTGGTTGGCCATGGTATTATTTCATATCCTGTAGCATTCCTGAAGCTGGGTCTTACTTCCCATCCCAATACTGGCTGTCTATCTTGTCCTTGCTGCCTTGTGCTTCGTGGGTTATGGAGCAGGGTTTCCTGCAGGGCTCCTGATAAGCCTTGTCCTGGAAAGGAGAAGATGTCCTTTCCTCCATCCCTCAGAGCACTGGCTTGTAGGTCTGTTGCAGCACGACCCACGAGGAGCCTGTGTTTGTAACTAATCACCATTGTGGTGCTGGTGTTTGTCACACAGCACGGAAAGATTCAGTGGAAAACAGCACACACTGAATGCTATGGATGCTGCTTCAGTGGCTGCAGTAACTGCCCCAGGATTAGTTGGGATGGCAATTGCCTTGGGCTCAGACCAACAGAAATATTTTGGCATATAGCTTCTGATAATTTGTATGTGAATAAGGGACAATACATCTTGAGACATCAATATTAGTTCCTCTTTTCCCAATCGCATTCCTTAACTGCATCAGGGAAAAAACAGGACCAAACATTGTGAATCTGCAACTTCTATTCAGTGGCTGTTAATTATTTCCAGGGAAAACATCTGAAACTTGTACTTTGCATTTACAGTGAAAACGAGAGCCTTGAGGACCAGCAGTTCACTGTGCTGTTGGGTTATCCTGGGGTCAAAGAACCTCTTTGACAGCCTCTTCTAGGAATGTTCCTATTGGAACACGAAGGGAGGTGTGTGTTTATCATCCCTCTTCTTGGGATCATCTCTCCTAAAACCTTCCAAGGGTTAGTGCTGTTTGCAGCTTGGAATGTGAGAATTTAGGTGTAGGATCAGATTTATCCTTAGTTGGTCACAGAATCTTGTGCTGTTTTATATGGACAGGGAAGATCATTAGGATACAAACCCACAACTGTGTTTTGTGCTACTGAAAATAAGCAAATGATACAAACATATGTCTGAAGGATTTGATGAAACATTCCTTTTTTTTTGGAGGTTTATGTTAAATGTGTGAAAAATCACTTATTTTGGAGACTATTCATGGACTAATGTGATTAAATGCAAACGACTTTTGCAGTTGAGTGCTTTGTTAGAAAAATAGACATAGTTTTTTGGAAAAAGCAAGCTTTGAAATGTTTTTCTAGCTTTAATGAGGAGAAGTTCTTTTCTCCTTTGTTAAAAAAAATTAGACAATTTTCTTTCCACTAGAATAATAGAAGAATAAAGGAAAATAGATGGATTAGCACTAGGTTTATGTGAGCTAAAATTAATACAAATTTAAGTTTCCTTGAGATGCTCCCTGTGTTTTTCATTGTGACACTTGCTTTGTTTTGGGTTTTTACTTTTTTGTCATGGCAGAAATATTCACCTAAAGTGCTGATATTTAGCAGCTATCAGTAAATATCACTAAAAACATTGAATACATGCATTTTCTTAGCAGAAAACTGTTTGCAGCATTTCACTGAAGCCAGGCAGCAGAAACAAGCTATGCAGCCTGTAGTGTCTAATCAAGGTGGTTTGAATTTTGAATATTACTATATTTAATATTTATTTACATACCTTTAATACATCCCAGAACTTATCTGGCAATTAATTTCAAATGCCACATCAGTGGCAGAGGTGATTTCATATATTTAGCCAGTATTTTTTTTGCCAGAGAAACATGTAAAATGGTTCATTGTGGAAAAATCCCTGTTTCTGTGTAGCTAGATATGAAATGAAAATTGGAAGAAGAAATTAAAAAACTGTTTTTATGCTTTCCACAGCTTTGTAATAGGGACCATTTAGCCATTCGAGCTGCAGAATTACTCTGGAATATGGGGAAACAACTGAGGGAGCTTCAGGAGACTGTGGAAGTTTTCTGTGGCTGTGGTGATGAGGAGAAGAGTCTCACAAAATCTGTCTTTGCAGTTATGGTGCCTCCTTTGTCCTTAGAAAACACAACAACAAGGTGAAAGCTCCTGTACTCATCTCCTTGATTTAACCCAAAGACAGAATTTGGGATTTCCAACGGCACCTGGGAGCGCGAGTGCTCCGCTCCCGTTGAATTTTAATGCGTTTTGAATGCTTGGCTCCTTCAGGCTCCTCTGAAAACCTCAGCTTTGGTTCATCTGCCTGCTTAGGGCCTGGACTAACACGGTTTAACCCAAGGGGCAAAAGCTCTTTGATGCAAGTCAGGCGCTCTCTTCCAAAAAGCCGCCTGCATGGCGGGGAACGGCAGCGCTGTGTGTGCACAGAGGGGCCTGGGGAAGGGGCCAGGGGAAGATGGGTTTATTTTTAAACTGGTTTGACTGACTTACAGACACAATGCAGCTTAGCATCCCGCCTCTGCTGACTCTGCACACTGTGCTGGGCTCTGTCTCACGGTGACTCAGAGGCAGCAAGAGCGCGATTACGGCTCCTGGCTCAAACGTCGAGTCTGTTGGGAGGAGGAGAGAATAATTCATTAATTTATTTGGGACACTGGATGGCTTCCTCACTGTCTGCAACAACAGGGTGTGAGCAGCCCCAGCTCCAGCTGCTGGCACACGGGTTTTGCAAAAGCCAAAGTTCTCTCTCCAGCTCCCACCGGCCAGAGCAGCGGCAAAGGTGTCGAGCTGAGCCTCCTGTGCCAACAACCCTGGGCACAGGAGCCAGTGGAGGGACTCAAGGGGCTCTTCATGAAATTATCACAATGCTCACATGTTCAGTAATTAGAGATTTAGTGTTTTCAAAGACTGCTGGGGGAATTTTCCGTAGTGCAAAGTCTTTTCATTTTCACTGGGTTGAAGTGTCTGGTGGGGCAGGGAGAGGAGAGAAAGGGGAACCTGGTAGGAATGTTGTGCTTGAGGTGTTCAGCAGCCTTGTACTGAGCTGGTGAAAGCTGGTGTGGCCCCGAGACTACCTGTTAATTGATGAGTCAACCCCAGAAACCTGAAGACTTACATTCTTCCTCCTCCCAGTACAAACTGGGCAGTTCCATTAAAGGACACACTTTGGGAGTATTGCAGGATGGTGCACGTGACAGAAGTAAAGTTTACTATGATTTATTTTTTTCATTGAGTAACATGTCCCCGAGTACCACAGTATCGAGCGTAATAATGGAATTTTTTAATTATTTTAATGTTTTTATGGTCATTGCATTTCAGACAGATGGTCCTTCATCCTGACAACAGATTCATCTTTGCACTTCAGCTCTCTCAGGGAGCTTCATGGCTGTGAATGCAATGTTACAGGGGCAAAGGCCAACTTACAATTTTGTACAAGCAACTAAATTTCCTTATTTTGTGAGATGCAATTATCATAAATTGAAATTACCAGTATATGCATTATTTAAAAGTAAGTATTACAGGGTCACTATCCTGACTGGGAATTCTGTGTACTTCCACAGTATAAATATTTATTAATTATAAAAACAATAGTACCTCAGTCTTTTGTTTGCTAATTGTTTGCACTAATAAAAGACCCTGTGAAATCCACATTCCTGTGCACTGCAAGGGCTAAATATGAAATTAAATATGCATTCCAAACATTATACTTGCAAGTTAATAAGGATAGAGTACTAGGAGTAGCCAACTAGAATATTAGGAGTATTTATAAAGTTAATTTTGCTACCAGTCTTAATCTCTGCAGAATTTGAAGGTCAGTTTGGCAGTTGAATGCTTCTAATGAAAAATACTTGGTAAAATCTATTGCAAATAGACAAGTTTTTAAACCCTTTTATTTACCAAAGGCAATATTTTAAGGCACAGTTGATCTTGATGTGATCAATGTGTGTCCATTACAACAGAGTCATTTTAAAGCACTCAGTAGCCTCAGAAGTAGTTTTTGGTCTTGTGTTGGTATTTTGGTTATGGTTGGGAACGAAGCACTGTGTTACAGCAGGAAAACCAGCCAAAACAAAAATGCAGATACAAAGATGTGTCTTGGCTGCAAAGTCGATTTTTAAAGCTTGATTTCAAGAAGTACTGAAGAGAAAATTACTTCAGGGCTATATACTTTAAATATCAACTAGGATTTTTTAAAAGCATCTATGTAGCTTCTGAACATAATTCTACTCGCTTCTAAATGAGACTGGTCCTGAGAATTTTTAGGAGACTCTTCAAATCTACTTTAGGAGGTTAAAAATAGCTTATTTTCATATCTTAAGGAGCAAGATATTAAATTTTGAGAAGCTAGCATGAGTGATCAGTGATAATTGCTCCCATTAAGTAGATGATTTTTTAGCATCTAAGCAAAGCATTGGATTCTGTTACCCAGTCATTCCATGAACCTACCTGAGGAACAAGCTCTTACTAAAGGCAGGTTCAAAACATAAATTTAATTTGTGAGTCAACTTGGATGAAGCCTGTGAGAGGGATTTGCACTACTGTGGGTGGCTGAAGCACCAGGTCTCTCTCTCTAGGTCTGAAACTGTATTAAGTTTCACCAGCTTGTTCCATGGCTGATTTTCTGGGGCTAAAACATGGCAAAACCATAAACACAACCTGGCGTCTCATCCTTGCTTGGCTTGCACAAGAATTACGTAATTGTACTTTTTGCTGGGAGGAACTATTTTGAAGTGATAATGGTTTTCTTAAAGAGATGCTGTGAAGATAAGCATCAAGTATTTATTTCCATAAAAACATCCATTCTCAGCCGTGAGATGAACACCACCTTTGTTTATTAAAACTGAGGATTTCTTAATAATGTGATTGACTCATGAGTTGTAGGACCCTGCAAAGAGGAGATGGCACCTACTCCCTGGCTACTGTGTAATTACAATCTGGGATGAGGGATTTGATCTTGCAGTCATGCAAAGGGAATTTTGTGTGTGCAATGAAGTGGAGCAGAAAATGAAGGTGATGTCAGTTAGCAGCAGGATGACATTGTCTTTTTTGTGCTAGAAACTGGAATTTAACATATCTACCCATAGACTCAAAACTGTAAATGAGCACAGGACTAGCACAGTGCATGTGTGGGTTTCCATTGACAGCTCAGTGATTTTTTAAAAATCAGAGGCCTATTGGTTTAGATTAATTTACATTCTTCACACCTAAATCATGTTCATATCTTGGAAAAGGAGCATATTCCAGAGGTGAGAAAGACCAGTGAGTCTCTTCACCTTCCATAGCCCACGATTCTCTGTCTTTTAAAAAGTGGTTACTTTGGCATAATTTAGCTATTCCCTGTAGTCTGAATACATGACACAATCTGTCCTAGAAGTTTGTAGTCTTGCCAGGGAGCTATCCATATGTCTGGCAATTCATTAATCACAGTTCCTACATCATACTATCTGTGATTATTAAGGAGAAAATCAAAACCCAACTGGAAAAAACCATAAAAGTCTCCTATATTTTGAATTAGGTTTCCTCTAGATAGGTGATTTTCATCCTCTAAATGGGCTGGGTGCACTGCTTTATGAAATGTTTAAGCTTTGCCAGTATCAGCTTGCTTTTTTTCAAGTTATTGATCCAAGTGCCTGCACTGCTGCAGATCTGGAGACCACAAGCCAAAGATCACTGGTTGGGACAGGTCATCCGTAGAGCTTTGTAGTTTTGTGCACTGTGTTTTCACCAGTCAAGGGTGCCAGGGGTTTGAAAACCTGATGAATTTTAGTGCCTTTATTAGTGAGATCCAAGGTCTCAGGTCTTTGGCACTTGAATTAGGAGGAAGCACCGTATTCTACTTTTGTTTTCATTTCCAAAGATCAGTATCAGAGAAATTGTCTTCCCAAAAGCCCTCTTCAGGACTGCAGCCACCTGGAAGATGTGCATCTTTAAAGGTAAAGCCACAGCTCAGCAAAAACTATCGAAATCATGATAATTTTCCTCTAACTTGAATTTTAAATAAGACTAAAACTGTGTTGTTGTTTTTTTTTAAAATTCATTACAAGGTCTTGGACCATACATTGACATGTACTAATTGGTGCTTTGTTTTGTCCCAGACAATTTTAATTTTAGGGAAAAAATTAGTCCTGAAAAGTAATATTAAAAAAAAAAATTCTAAAATATTTTCATCAATTGAGAAGTTATGGAAAAGTTATGCTTGATTTAACCCAAAGAAAAACAGTTTCTTTAATTTTAAGCACTTAACACTCATTTATTTGACATTGAGGGAAATCTGAGAATGAACGAGTGCTTAGAAAAGAAATCAATTATTTTAGCAAACGCTGAAATGAAACGTTCCAGTTTTCAGGGAAGTATTTCTGTTTGTTTTGGTCTCTCAAAGGAATGCTTGGCTGAAACTGGCACAAAGACACGGAGTGATTCAAGTTTGCTGAAGGTGCAGTTTTAGCCTTAGTGCTGGAGAGCCATGGAAAGCTCGGTGCCTTTTCATGTATGTTCATGCAAACGCTTTATCACTTTATTTTTTCTTGTCCCTTCAGATAGAATACTTTCACTGCCTTACCAAACCAACATCATTTACACATCAAAACAATAATTCATTTTCAGATTCAGCCCTTCATTAAAAAGATAAGTAGGGCTTAATTGGCATCTAGTGCCTGTGCTGCTATTCCGTGCTAGAGCGGAGTTAAGTGGGGTTTCTCAGACAAGGGCCTTGGGCGAGCCCTCTGTCTGGGATGAATTTCTCCCCAATTAAACTCATTTGTTTTCACATTCACATAATGGCACCTGAGATATGGAATGTCTCAACCACTTCCTTCAGCTTTTTTCTGAGGGTGGGGAATTGTTTAAATCTGAGCTGCAAACTCATTACAGTAGAATATACCGTGCAAATAAATGTCCAATGTGCTAGAGGATTATCTGATTAAAGAGGTTAAATTATCCTCTTATTACTTTAATAGTTTATCTTTTCTGAGGTTCAGGTAGAATGATGTTTTATTGAAGATATGCCAAGAGGTGGAGTTTTGCTTTGGATAGAAGTTGTGTTTGAAGCTGAATCAGAGGTGCCAGATCTTATGACCTGCTCATGACAGAGTGGGGTTCTGTTGATGGGAATTGTGGAAGATTTACCATCTCAGAAATTTTGAGAAAGACTTACTTTTCAAAGAGCTCTGCTGCATCTGAATTGGAACTGGTCATGCTCAGAGAAAGAAACCCAGACAGTTTAGAACAGAATTCAGAGAGGCTTTGCTAAGCAAAATCTAACTACTAAGATGTCTTGCAGGATTACCTAGAACGGAGCAAAAAAGCTCTGTCATCTTATCTGAAATATTTGACCATTATCTTTTCAAGGTTTTGAATTCCTATAAGTGAAATTCAAGTGAGGAAAACTGGGCTGATCTACACTGAAACTCTTATGAATTCTCTGTCTGATCTGTGGACATTCCAGGCCAAGCTTTTAAAGGCCCTTGAGTTCTTAATGATACCAGTAGATGCCCACAGGCATTATTGTCCTGTCAGAAGCAGAGTATTTTTGGAACCTCCAAGGAGAGATTGGTGTTGAAATCAAGTTTGTTTTCAAAGTCTTTATTCTGCACTTACTTTTGAGCAGCTCTCTCCTTGCTGAGAAAGGCAGCATCCTCTGTTGAAAGCAAAGGATGACAGATCCTGGCTTCTGTTATCATTTCTCTGTGTTTGAGACTAGGCACAAAGTCCAAATTCAGGGCCAAAAATATCACCCAAGCCCCTCTTATCTGCTCAGTTTTCTTTCAAACCAAGAAGGATGATTCTGAGTCATGTTTGTATTGTGCTTTGAGATTTCTGTCTAGAAAAAAAACCACAAAAGATTTATATTATTCTTCTGATGAAGAAATATCTTGATGGGGCTCATGATCTTCTTTCTCTTTTCTGTTGAAATCCTGCATCAGGAAGCATAATACAAACCTCTGTCCCATTAGGATGAAGATGTCCAGATTTGGGACAAGAGAAATAAATATACTCAAATACTGTGTCAAGAAGTAAATCTTTCTTCCAATGTGGAATTTCTCTGCATGTTAATAACCACAAGAATTAGCAATGGAAAGATCTGGTGTTGCAAGAGCAGTAACATGGGAAGATGTGGAAAATCATCTCTGTCTCCATCCGGCACCAGTAACGAGCAGAGAGGACGCGATGCAGCCAAAACTGAGCTGCAGTTTTGGTGGTCAGTGCAAACACACAGCAGCACTTTCTGTACACCTCTGAGATGCCCTGGGTGCACAGAGAACAATGTGTGTTTAAAACCATGGACTTGTATGGTCTCAATCTCCAGCAAAGAGAATCAGGCGGGGTGTCTTTTCTGTAGTGTTGCGTCTACGGTGGCTGCAACTTAATGTATCACAACAAACTGCACCTTAATAAAAAAAATAAAAAATTAAAAAGAGCAACCATGCAGGCAAGAAGAAGCATCTGCATTTGCTTTACTGGATCTTTTTGTCAGGCATTGTGATCAGGCTGACAGTTAGCCCTGAGGAAAGTTATAAATTCTGCGCTGAATTGCGGTACAATCTTTCACCATGGCATTTCTGCCCTCTGGCCACGCTCTGGTTATCCATAATTGTGGCAGATAATGGTTTTTTATGGCTGGAAACATTCTTTGCAGGCACAGGGACAATAACCAGGGCTGAAAATGTAATTAAAGTGAATGGATGAACTTTCTTAAAGAAACAGTGTAGATTATTACTGGAGCTTAACACCTACAAAGCCTGAGGCAAAATGGCAGCATCTGAAAAAACTTGTATAAATTTTAAATGTAGGGCAAGCTTGAAGGTGGATATTAGATTACAGAAGGAAAACTGAGACGTTTGATGTAACAGATAACTAATGGCTTAGATCATCTCCAGAAATATAAACTAATGTAACTTATCTTCCTCTGTCAGTTGGAATAAGTTATTTGTGTTCCGTGGCACCTTGTTTTCATGGATCTATGGAGAAGTTTGTTTCACGTTTTGTTCACTTGTGCAGCTGTAAAAGCATCTTCCTTAAATAATTAGAGTAGGAAAGAGATGGTATGTCCTCTTTGTAATACCTATTTCTTATCCTGGAATGCAACAGATTTAGCACCATTAAGGATCCAGAAATGAAGTTTTCATTGAACAGTTCTGTGAAGGCACAAATAAATAGAAAATTTCAGACTTCTATTTATTATAGCACTTCTGCTGCAACTCTGAAAGCCAAAGGAATCACAGCACATTATCTGCTTCTGGTTTACTCTCCTCTTGGGGCTATTTTAGTTACCTGCTGGTTGTTCCTTTCCCAATGGAGATGCTTCCTAACTTCTGGAGAACATCATCATTCACCTGTATCTGCTGAAAACCAAAACAAGACAATGCATTAATTATTATTAAGAAGGAGTTAATACTTCTAATAATTAATTTACTTATTCATGAGCTGACAAAGGGCTAGTCTTAGACTTGGCTCTTACCTTTCCTCTTCTCCTGCATGCTTGGCTGGAGTTGGAGAGCCTTCACTGTTTTGGGGCCAGCAAGGCACAACTTTAGTGCTGCATGGCCTTCTGAGATGACATTTCTGGGCTGCCTCCCGTTTGCATGAATGAAGTCTGGTTGCACAATTTAGAAGCAGTTTGCTTTCTTCCCCTGTTCTATTTTTAGTGCACAGCTTTATTCCCACAGAAACACACTGGGACAGCAGCACTACAGGTAGCACACAGCCTGTTGTGGCACAAGTGGAACAGCTGATTTCCCCACTGACTGCAAATTAAGGCAACTTTCTGTGTGGGATAAAATGAGAACTGGCAAAGCTGCTTTTATGTGTTTTAAATAAGCTTCACAGTTAAGGATAAATTATGCTAAACTAGAACCACAAACAATTCAGGCAGCTGGGCTTTTGCACACCTTGTACCTGCTGAGTGAGCTTGGGCTTTGAGTTATGGGCTTATTATGATCAAGCTGAATTTTGAAGCCCTGTGTATGCGTTTGGGTTTTCTCAGCAAAGTATTTTCTGTTTCAGTTCATTGCAAAAAAAAGTAGGTCTTGTGAGAAAAGCATCATGGACCAAAGAGGACCAGTTTCAGTAGAACAAGTGAAAATTATAATATGTTGGAGGGATTATAGGAAAGAGACCTTAAAGCTCTGCTACAACATGTTCTTGGCGAAAACCTCTTCCCAGTTGTATTTCCTGGTTATCTGCATCAGAGATTCTTCCTTTCCTGAAGAACAGAAGAAAGCCACATGGAATAGAGTGTCTGGGTGTCATACAAGTGCCACTTGCTTGTATCCCTGAGTTGAGAGACAAATACTCAACAGCCCTGGTATAGAATTGGCTGCATGTTGCCAAATTCCATCACCAAGTCATTCAGCAGAGGGAGAGGGATGTCAGTGGAAGCAGAATCTGGCTCCATAACCTTCCTGAGGCCACAGCAAGGATTTCAGGCAGATTTGCTCTTCCACCTATCATAATGGTTTGGGCTTCCAAAAGCCTTATGATGTCAGGGAGCCTGTGTATTTTCAATTTATTAATTTATTTGTCCTAGTCTTCAGGTGAAAGATGATCCCAGATACTTTCCTCTTGTTGTGTTTTAGTGATAGAATGAAGAGGGAAAATTAGTCAGAGAAAGGAGATCTCCACAAGCAGGCCTGAATTTTGTAAAAGAAAAAATTCTACAGCAATACCTGAGCCCAAAGAAAATGGTAGAAAACCTCACTTTGGTTTTCATCTGATGGCTTTCCTATTATTGATGCTCTGATCCAAAATGTGGATCAGGAATCTGGGCTTGGTAAAAGGTTCTCTGTGATTACACCACACTTGTAACTTGGAATTTTTCCTCTTTAGAAAGAAGGGAAGAAAAGAGAAAGGTCAGCTGAGATACTGCCAAAAAAAATCTGTGTCCTTTTTCTGTATTAGTACAGTCAACTTATACATGGCTGATTCACATTGTGGCATAAGTATCACTGACATGATCCCACCTGACAAGATCATGTGATATAGCATATTAAACTTAAAGAAAAGAATCTTTTAGATCAGATGTCCTCCATCAATTTCAATTTCCAAGTAATATAGCTTAAAGAATTTGGCATATGAAAGAAATTCTGGTGTCTATCTAGAATAAGTAAGTTTGTGTGTCATAGTTACTGCTCAGTGGAGGGATGAGAAAATTAATTTTTAAAAATTACAGTTTTTCTCTGGGGATTTTTAAGAAACATTGGTAATTTTTTTTAGTTTAATTTTTCTTAATAAATGCAAACCAACTCAACAGACACACCAGAACAAGCAAAATGCTGAGCAGAATGTTTCTCTCAATTAACCACGCTGTTTATCTCCACCTGTAGCGTGCTGCCACATGTTTTTGATTAATATAAGCACACAGCTCCTGGTATGAATTTCTGTACACATAGAAATCCATTTAGCTCATAAGAAAAAAAAAGGTTCAATAGTAAGAAGATAGAAAAATTGCATAATATGAATAAAATGACAATATAATAATGCTGAGGATAGAAAATATTTTGTGGCATTTGTATGTAAGTTTTTTTGTCTTTTGAGGTGTGCAGAAAGACAGCAGGAAAGGTGACTTGTACTTGGCAATGTACTGCAAACAGCTTGGGCCTGGTATCAGGAATGGGAGTGGAAAATAAAACCAGTAAGTTGTCTTCAGGAAGTGGGAGAACTTTGTTTTAGATGCATGGACTAATATAGAAAAAACTAATGGACAAGGATAATACTGTTCTTGGCTGAGAAGGTTTTATTTTTGGGTGTGTTTGCTGGGTTCTTCTGTAGTTTCCAGGTGGGAATCCTCAATTAGTCCCACGGATTTTGGATGGAAAGAACTTACTCCCATCTGCTGATGAGACTATAGGTGTAAGTGTTCTTATCCTAAGTATAAACTTAGAGTAGCTATATTTTTAAGTGTTCTTCTAAAATCTCTTCATAAGTGCTAAAGGCAACTTTACCCTTTATTCAAAAGTCTGTTCTCTTTTGGAGCACTTCTCCAAACAACAACTTCAGCTGGCTTCTCCGATTGCTTCCTGTCCCCCTGACAGCCCAGGTCACATCTGGGACTGTGTTTAATCACAAAGGTGGAACTTTTGACTGAAGAACTCTATTTGTCTGTAAAATTTCCTCTTCTGCAAGATGCTTTCAAGTGCTGATGAAATAATTTATGCAAGAAAAATTTAAAGGAAGTTTTCCTTTCATCTGTGCTGAAAATAGTTATCTACTGACAAACTCACACAGATTTTTTTAAAAAAAATATATAATAAACACCTATCTTCAAGTTTATTTTTACAGAATAATTAAGAATCACCTCATATCTATGATGGGGAATGGGTGTGGTGGACATTTCCTGCTGTGGTGGGAATGGCACAGACTTTCCCATCAATACACAAATGCCCAACAGCACAACAGCTGAGGTGTGAAAAACCCCAGTCTGGCAAGGAAAAGACCACACTGGAATGGTGAAATAGCTGAGAACTGAAACAGAATTTTTCCAGCTGCTGCTATTTATTTTTTCATCTTTTCCAAAGCTGCTCCTCCCATGAGGAGGATATCTGAGGGATGAGGGAGAGAAGGAAAGAGCAGTTTTGTTGGGGGAATTCAGGGCAGCTCAAATGACAGTGTTGCTGAGGTGAATTGTGCGTGGAGCTGTGTAAGTGCCCATCTGCCACTTGTGGGCTCACCAAAACTCGGTATTTTGTGCATGGCTGGGGCACCCTCCCTGCTCAGGCTGCTGCTCTGCTCCTTCAGTGTGAGGAGATGCACCAGGAAGCTGCTAAAATCAAGTGTCAGACAAAGGGAATAATAGTAATGAAATTAATGGAAAAGAAAAGAATCCTAACAGGTACAAAACAAGCACCTCTGAAAATCAAGTTATCTGTAGGTTATGGGCTGCAGTGCTGGAGAGGCAGTGAGGCATCTCTACAGTAGAGATGCTTAGAAAGATTCATGATTATGAACATAGGCATTAACCACAAGTGGAATATAAACCCTTCATTTAGCTTGGGGTAAAGAAAGAAACAAAACTGTTTCTTGATGTCATGTCAGGAGAGATCATGTCTGATTCTGATGTGCTGCAAAAGAAATTTTGCATGTGATAGAGCCCACAGTTCCTCCATGTCCTTTATGCCTTTTAGGCACAGAGAGGGGCAGACAGTTGGATTTAGCATAGTGCTATGATGATGCTAGACAAGGATGGAGAGAGGGGAAAGTTCTTTTGCTCTGGGCAGCTGGGAAGAAAACACAACTTTTTTACAGATTGGACTCGTGGTTGCTCCGAGAGGCAGCTGGGTGACTGCTCAGGAGAGTGTTATTGGTGTAGAGAGCCCAGGAAATTGGTTCAGGGCTCTTGATGGACCAGATATGAGCCCACACTCTTCTAGGAAACGAAAGTCTGTTCAGGGATTTTGAAAACAAACTCCCTAGGTTTGTGTATCTACAGGTGACCTGGGACTGAAAGGCAGGTCTGCTACAAAGAGCAGCCTCCTGCCTGTACTTTCTGCACTTGCCATTGTTAAAACACCCATTCAGACAGATTTTGCTCATTCCTTCACTGTTTAGGTGTGGAATTTGTAACTTGGCTTCCCTTCCCATGATCTGAAGAAAGAAGCAACTCACCTGCCTCAGAAAGATGCTGCAAAACAGGTGCTGAGTAAGCAAAAAAAAATAAAAATTGGCACATGTTTTCTGACCATGTTTCTGTCTCCCCTGGCACTTCCTTCTAGAGAGAGAAAGCTTACAATCAAAAGAGTTAAATGTTGCAAGAAATGCGTATTTCAGCTTTACATGCCTTAATTTCACTGTTGAAAGTTTCTTTGATCTTTTTTTTTTTTTTTTTCCAGTTTAGTATTAGTAGGAGAAACGTGTGCCTAACAACAACATTGCAGTGTGGCCAAGTCTTCAGGTAATTTGTTCAAAGTAGAAAGGCAATGAGAAAGAGGGTAGGAATAATTCCAGAAAGATCTGATCCCGTGTGCATTGACATCATGGAGAGGTTGCTATTTGTTTAAACTGGTTTTGGGTTGGTGATGTGTGGATTTCAACAGAAACTTTCAAGAACCCTGTACTCTGCAGTTGTTTCATCTGTAACAAATGATGCCAAGTTTGTGGATAAATTGTATCTTAGTTTGCACAAAAGATGAGTAAATAATTTTAATAAATGAAGGGTCATAATAAAAGTTATTTTGAAGCAGAATTATTTCAATTAACCATCCATTAAAGAACTATTTGTGTTTTCAGCTAGCTATAAAATCCTTACAGTAATTTCTGGGAAAAGAAAATCTTTAATATTTATTTATAATGTTACTTTATAATGTTTCTTTTAAAAAACTTGATTGTTATGTTTGAGAGATGAAGAATCTAATTTAGCAATATTTGCAATAAGAAACAACTTCTTCCTAGTTCAAATTCAAAATATTTCCAAGGAAGAGAGAACCAAGTGTTTGTCAGTACTTCAATTCTTTGTTGTTTTGATTTGTAGATTTTTGGGGAAGGTTACAGGGGAATGGGACTAAAAGGAAAATGTCAGAAATGTTCCCAATACTTTTGTGTATTATTAGAAAAATTAACTGTCGCTCTCCTGCGTTTGGAGTGGGGCGTTCAGATACTGTTCTCCCGGCACTGGGAGATCTACACTAACAAGCCTGATCCATGCTGACATCTAGCAGATCTCATTCCTTCACTTCCAAAAACTCAGAGGGAAAAAGCTGTAGAAGTCCACAGGGAATTACTAAAGAATCACAATGTTTGGAAGAAAGGCAAGGAAACTCCTATATGGGGTTCTGTAGTTTTGGATACTAAAGTCGAACTTGCATTTCAGTGAATATCAAAAATCATTTATGTCATGTGTGCACAGGCTCTGTGAGGTCCAAACACCAGTAAAATTGGTGAAGTGGTAGATTTATAAATACATCTGATAATTTTTCTGCTTTTCCTTGTGTAATTATAACATTTTATTTGGATAGAGAGATGCTGGGAGAAGTATCACGGCCTGCCTGTCCTATCCAAGGACTTTTTCTAGGCAAATTTATAGGGCTGGAAAAAGATACAAGGAGGGGAAGTACTTTTGATGAAGAATATTCTGATATTCCCTTTTTGCTTAGGAATAATGTAAAAGTGTTTACCATGTGTGGGAAGAAGGAAATTTTGCATTTAAAATGCCTTTTGTCACTGTTAGGAAACCAAAAGTTAATACAAAAAGAAATCTGAACTCCAACCAGTTTAAGGACCTATAACTTTATTCTAGTAAGAGTTGAGCAAGGACAGAATGAATGGGTGTTTTTTCAGTGGGAAGGTAAAAAAGAATTACATTAAAAAGAAAAAAAATTAAAGAAATAAATCAGCCCAGGACATTTGGATGCTGAACAACCCTCACAGAATTATAGCAGTAAATGCAGCAAAACTGAGGGATAACCAAGAGAGATATAAATCCCTGAGCCAACTTTTGCTGCTTGGAAATAGGGAGATTTCCTGGAGGTGAATTCACTCCTAATTTCCTTGTTCATCTCACATGTCCTTCAGAGTCTTTTAGGGCTGCTGATGAAGTCAGAGTGCTAGACAAGATAGAGAGTTGATTCACTCTGTTGTAACAATTCCTCATTGTCTGTGGCAAAGAATCATCTGGAACAAAATCTTCAATCTGATGTTTGTGTTTCAAACTCCATTAAAAAAACCTTAACCTTCTACTACTGTTTAAACATCAACCCTTCTAACCTATATAGGCAGTTAAACAGAATTCAATTCAGGCGGTAGCAAAATATCTATAACCTAATCCAAAAGAGTATATCCCCTTTCATAACAGAATATGGCTCCTGAGGTATTGAAGAAGATCAGCAATGACACTGCCATACCCTCCAAATGGTGTGTGAAATCCAGCCATTGCTCCATGAAAGTTTGGTACAACTGTGATTTGATAATTAAATGGACTGTGCAATTTGCTATTTTTTAAGTAAAATCTGCAAAGCAATTATGAAAGGGTCCAGCCAAAGAGGGAAGTGGGGAAGGGGTGGTAAAAAGAAGCTGAAAGAAAAGTCTTTAACTTCTGCATGCCTTAAAAAATCTTTAATTGGATCCTTTTAAGTGAAATGACTCAAAATTAAAATATTTCATTATTGTAATGATAGCAGCAGAGATGGAAAGCAAGGAATGAGTCTGGATTCTGTTTCTCCTAAGTGGTTTACAGACTTTCTGACTTAAAACAATGTAATACCTTTTTACACTTGGTGAAACTGCAGCTCAAGGTGATTTGCTGCCTTTATTATTTCTTACACTTTCTCTGTGCTGTAAAAAGGAAATTTTTCATGAATGTGATTGTCCTTTAACATATCTGCAATATTTAGGTGAAACAATCCCAAATTCTAATTACAGCTGCGTATATAATTACTTCTCTGGGCTGAAGGGAAAACGAGGAAGAAAATGGGCTGGTCTGAAATTACATTTCATTTTTCTTGTGTTTCCTTCCCAAATGTTTTAATGCTTTGTTGTATTTAGTGGTGCAGTGCTTTTCTCATTGTGACAAAACCAAAAAGCTTGAAATACAAAATAGAAAAGAAAAAATAGAAAAAATGGTACATTGCAATGGGTAAAAAAAACTCCATTTAAGCTAAGTGAAAAACATTGTTGTACTATTGTTTCCAATCTCAATTATAATCCTTAAATTTGGTTAGTATTAAAATGAAACATCATTTGGAAAAGTCAAAACATTTTAAAATTCAATGTTTCTTGCTAATAGAAAATACTGTATTTTTTTCCTTGACAATTAGTAGCTGTGTTTTTCAGGGCATAAGCTATCCATCAAAAAATGTAGTTTAAGTCTAAGAGCAAATATTACATGCTACCTTAAATATATTTGAGAAAAGAGAATAGGTAAAATCAGATCTAAGGAGAGACATGATAGAACACACTGTGTCAGAAGAGGAGGTTTAATCTCCAGCAAATGAAGGGCCTTGCAACGTTTGTTTGATTGCAGGCAGGACACCAGTAAATCAGTTACAGGAATCTGCTGAATTGTCTTTGATGAAAAAAGTCTCAGTTAATAAAACTGATTATTAGCCAAATTGCAGTTGGTTTGAACCAAGTGCTGGAGCATTAAATTGCCCACACAAAGCACAGTGAGCAATGCAACAGTGCCAGGAACTGCCCTGCTGCAGGACACGGGGTTGTTCATGCCAGAGACATCCCTGGAGAGGGATTTTTAAAGACTTTTCCCACAAAGGGTGGCCCAGACTGCTCTGCCTCTGCCTTTGTAAGACCAATTCTTCGGGACAGACCTGGCGGCTGAAGAGGAGGTGGAAAAGCAGAGCAGTTTTTCAGTGGCAGCACTGCAGGTACCCCAGGCACTGGCACTGAGGGCCAGGACAGCTGCAAACACACCAAGGACCTCCATTCCTTACTTTCTAATTCTCTGAACGCTGCCAGTCTTGAGTTTATATGAAATTTAGGTCATGCAAGATGCTAGTGCCCTCCACTGTCGCTGGTTTCTCTGAAAACCAGGAGTCCAGTCACTGTAAAATGGTCACTGAATATCAAAGGCACCACAGCACTGCTCAGTCAATCAGGAATTGTGTCTGCAGGCGAAAAGATGTCTGGAATAAATCTTAATTCTCTCAAACCACACTCAGTGGGGGCTGGAGTTTGCTGGTGAAGGCAAATGAAGAGGATTGCACTGAAGCAATTTGGAGAGCTCAAACTCTTCCCTCCCTCAGCAAAGTAAAAAATCTCTAGAAGGATTTCTAGGCACTGAACTGTCAGCAGGCACGGTGGTTTTAAGCAGATAAGACTTCACCTGTAGTACTGAAATATTGCATCAGCACAGCTGCTGCTTGAGACCTGGAAAGGAGGAAAGAGAATTCTGATAAAAGAGCTGCTTTTCTCGTTAGACTAGAAGAGACCTAAAGGTTCAGGGTGGGGAGGGGGGGAAATTAAAAGGGGATGACTTTTTGCTTCTGATTATCTAAAGCAGTGATGTTCTCTCCCAGGGAATTCCACATCTCAGTAACAACAGCCTCCCTAAGGATGACAATGACCATTTCCCCTCGGATGGGTGGGCACACACCCCACCAGAGAGAGGGGGGCACAGGAGCTGCTGCCTGCAAGTGGAACTTGGCAGCTGCTGGCACGAGCATCTTCCCTCCAGTGTGAGGCCTCTGGTAGCTGCAGCCCTCTGCTCTCTGTAAGTTTAATGGAGGAGGTTGTTATAGTTGTTGTATGAGGTGTGGCTTTGAGGATTTCTGTTTTCAGACTCTTTATTGAAATCCACTGAACCATGCTGTCTTGTCTTTCATTTATGTTTTTTATTACGCTTACATGCAAGGTTTTGTCATAAAAGTGTAGTTGCCAGGAGGCAAGTTGTATATGAAAAATGTTCTGGTTGTTTTATTTGAATAGCAGAGCATATGTAGGATTCCAGGATTTAATAGGCTGCTTAGGTGTATTTAACTAAGTTTTGAGTGTTTCAAATGCTCTGGGGAGGGAGCTGAGCTGCTGGGTGAGCAGTGCCTCACTCTGGGGTCCCAGGCTGTGGCTGGGGATCTGAGATGGAAAACCCAACCTCCCACTGAGGGTATAAGGGCAGGCTTAGAGTTAACCTGAGATCATGGGCAGGTTTGGTGCATCAGAGCCCAGTGAGTTTGATTTTAGACAAAGATTAGTACACATAAAAGTTTTACAGTGGAATGTCATGTTTTTCACAAAAGGGTAAACCTGTGCATAGGTACTACCCCACAGCCCCCATCTTCCTCCTTTCCTGCAAAGGTCTTTGGGATTATGACTGTCAACTTTTTCCCCAAAAGGGGAGTTCCCTTCTGGAGGCATACTTGGTGAATAGATTTGATGCAAGTGAGCTGCCCTGCAGAACTCCTGTGAGGCTTTGGAGTGGGATGCAGCCCCACCCTCTTCTGTCCTGCCTCAGCCTGACATGGATTCAGCTCTGATTTTTGTGCCAGAGCTGCTGGTCACCCTGCTGTGGGTTGTGTCCTCTGGTCTTCACCGTTTTGATTGTGAATGGTGACATCCACTTTCATTTAAACCTCTTGGCAACACCAACTAACAGCCGGTTTCTTTACTGACAAAACTGAGGGTGTATTCAAGCAGGGAGTCAGCTAGATATCCAATGTAATTACATACATTACTTAATTACATACATTAATTCTGAGTCTGTAAATGGCAACATTTAACAATGGTCAGATTTAAGCTTCTGGCCCACTAAAACTTCTTGTGATATCCATGCAGCTTATGGGCTGTGGGGAACTATGGCTCCCAGGACCAGGTAGAGGAAAACCTGTTCTTTTTAGAGACGAATTTTTGGAAATGTATTTGAGGGAATAGAGAAGAGAATAGTAGAGTTCTCTTTGAATGAAGTGGGGAACTCTGTAGTACATAAAGAAGCTGGAAAAGATCCATGAAAATCAACATCAGAGATAAAAGGAATCTAACCATTGCTATGTTAGGAGAACACAGTGAAACCCTGATGTTGGGCTTTTGGCAGGTCTGGGCATAAGACAACTGCTTACTGATGCATAGCCCAGGCAGATCTGGCATCTTCTCCTCTGGATCTCCCCTGCCAGCTGCCTCAGCCATAAATGGGATCCCACAAACATGTACAGTCAAGGATGAACAATGAGAAAAGTGAAATATATTCCAAGGCGTAAGAAAGAAGAGTGGGACTGGGAAGCATTTTTAATCTCGTTTTGGTACCAG
Organism: Serilophus lunatus; assembly: GCA_013399895.1. Taxonomy (NCBI): domain Eukaryota; kingdom Metazoa; phylum Chordata; class Aves; order Passeriformes; family Eurylaimidae; genus Serilophus; species Serilophus lunatus. The sequence goes on from VXBA01004031.1 coordinate 200,334, forward strand.
CTTTTCTGCATTGGGTCTACAATGAATTGGAAAAAAGACACTGGTCTTGGCTATACAGTAAATTGGAGATGCTGGATGTTTTCTATTCGTGCTGTTGGTTTGTAGCCACATGACCTCTGCTCAAATCATTCACCCTGCATAGGAGACCTGAGTTCAGGCTGTTTCATGGGGATCCCCAGCTCTGTCTGCTTCACCAGAGAGACAATAAGTGAGAGTGGAGGCTCACGTGGAGGTGTTGACCTTGCACAGTGGGTAACTCAGCCCACTGGGCATCTGGGGATGAGCAAAACTTGTGGTGCATTGGCTTGGTCTTGGAGGACAGACATGGACTTGCTCTCACAGTGCAGATCCTCGTGTAGACTGGTGGGTAACCATAGGCAAGCACATTACCTTGATCTCTGAGCACTCACTGGTCTATAAACTCAGAGGTGCTGCAAGGAGTAATTAATCTGAAATACCTCCAGGAACACTTTAAACATGAAAAGTGACACCTCAAATTTGTTATAAAATGAGGTGACAAATCATTTGAGCAAATGTTGGGTACCCATCATAAGACATCCTTTCATAAGAGTGAGAATCTTCTAATAATCATTAGAGGCTTATTTGCATGGATTTTTCCTGTATTTGATGTGAAATCTTGTTTGGCTGGATGCAAGGAAGGCTAAGTATGTGCTGAAAGCCAGTAATTTGATTATCTACACTCTTTCTGTCTAGTTATATGATCCTTGCAAAGTCCTTTATTAAAACCTATTTAGAAAGAGTTGCTAAACCTTGGTGGAATGCCAACCATGCTAATACAATCTGGCCAGTGAAGAGTAGGTGCTTATTGAACAGAAAACTTTAATCTTGTTAAGACTGGATACAAGAGGAAACGGTAATAACTGGGTTGTGCTGAAACTGTCGCTCAGATAATGAAGGTGGCATCTCCGTTGTGGTGTGGACACACCTGTCCTTTTTCATACTGGAAAAATCTTCTTTCATGTAGGATAATCCTAATGTATAGGATTCCAAAAGAGCTTTTCACAGGTCATAATTATCCTCCATACCAGCAGTTCCTGAATAGGCATCTTGGTCACTTCATTTGCATGTTGTGTAGCTGCCATTTGTTTTTCGAAGGGGAGGGATTCCTTTGAGGCAAGTTGTGTTAGTAGTTTCTGCTTTTCAAAAATAATTTTTAGAACATCGATAGATGTTGTGGAAACTCATAGATAGCAATAAAATGGTATCTAAAATAGGATATGCTCTTGGCATTTTGTCTGTATGTGTTAGAGGAGGAGACCATGTAATTTGAAAGCGTTAGTAGAAGCTGGGCAGTGATAGCACATTGAAAAGAGTCCCCTGTAGGGAAGCCTCAGTCCCAAATGTAAAAGGAGACATATCTCCAGAGCTGGACCACATTTCTTCTAGGGCCATAAACTGTTTATAGAAACACTCAAACAACACACTAAAGTAGCTGGAGTGAGATTTGCTGAAAGCTATGGATATTTTCAGTGAAAGGTTTCATGAGGATGGTGATTTTGGGCCAAGTAATAGCACAATATTGCTGAGAAAAACAAGGAGATCTGCTTCTCTTCCGTGAGTTTTATTTTAAGACTGTATCAGGGCAATAATGTAGCTTTAAGTGAGGGGGGTCTCTGTGAGGGGAATGAATATCCAGCATGGCACTTGCATGCCCCCAACTAGAAGAGCATTCTTGTTATTTCCTCAACACAGTCTTGAGCTGTCCATCCCCAGCATTTGTAGCATCAGAGAATATGTGAAGTGGAAGGGACTCATCTCCCCACCAACAGAGCTCTATGTGATCACAGGTGGACAGAGGCAACCTCACTCCCCACCAGCCATTCTCAAGACTCACACGGTTCATTCTGGTTTGGGAAAGACCACAGTAGTGCTACAATCCCCTCTGCACCTTTTGGGGTGTATGTATTGCTTGTCTGCCCATCACAAGATTTAGTGACCCTACGAGTTGCTGTGGCTCTGCATTTTCTCTTCCAAGAGTGAGTGGCTGACAATCCATGACTAGGTCATGTTTGAGTGTAGATTTATTTATTCTCACAATTATTGTAAACAGTAATATAAGTACAAACTCTTACTGAGTGGCAAAAATGAGCTTTCTTCACGGAATGAGGAAGGAATAAATGTTCATATTTATCTATAAATACCATCAAGCAAAATATTTGATAGAAACCCAATTGTGAAATTAGATTCTGTCAGTACCTTGTCTGTTCTTATTTTACAATTATGTGCATTGACATCTGTTATTCCTAATTACTTCTTCAAACTTCAGCAACGATCTCTTGCACTTCCTGTAAGAAACGCTGAAAGCTTTTAACAAACAAATTAATTATGTATAGTCTTTGATGCAAATTAGTCCAATTAGTTGTAGCATTGATACCTTCCTCATGTAAAAAGAAAAAAGAGAAAGAATAATCACACACATATTTATAAGTATCTTTTTGACAGATGATGGTAGGTCATGATGAGGAATTAATTTAGATTTATAGAATGACTTTTTAAAAGTGACAAACCGAAATGATATTGTTGTGAAATACTGTGTTGAGTTAAAAAAAATAAGTTTAATATTTAAAGATGGTTTAACCTTTTTCTTTGTACTGTACCCCCTTCAAATCCTGTCTCAAACCTTATCTTTCCTTGCTGTTTAAGAAGTCCTAATAAAACAATCCAAATGTCCTCTGAAGCTCATGTTATTTCCCAGGCTCAGTTATTTCTCTGGTATTTCCCCATCCTCTGCAAGGACCATCTCAGCAACCTCCTCAAAAAACATACCTGATTTCTAGTTTCACCTTCAGGAGAATCAGTGTAAAGTAATTATTATTCTTCAGTCTAAATGGCACTTTAACAATACAAAATAGTTGTACAGTGTGTGACAGTAACCTGTAGTGGCTGTTACTGATCAAGTGTTATTTTTTTCAGTATTTCATCCTAAATATATTTGAATTCCACAGGTTTGGGGGGAAATTACCTACAACAGATTCTATGCCCATGGTCGAAGGGGGGAGACCAACATTTCAGCCAAGAAGGACAGCACCACCAACCTGCCTGGCTTCTCCTTTCAGTAAATTCACTTTCCATCCATGGACTAGATCAGGTCTTGCCAGAAGGAATAACTGTTATTCAATCCATACATGTTTCTGTGGAGTTCAACTGCTCAGTTATAGCTTTCCTCTCCAAACACATGCAACTTATTGACCAAATCCTAAGACATTTTTTTCTCTTTCGATTGTTTCCTTTGTTTTGTTGCCTGTTAAGGAATGTGACTGACACATTTTCTGTGGTTGGCTTTTTGTTTCAGGTCGTTGTCAAGAACACCCGGGTGTGGGGATAGTCTCTGCTGGTGAGTGTTGGGAATTGATTCCCCTTCTGACTACTCTGCTCAGGTATTTCATTGATTCCTACTAGCCCGGCTTGGGGAGGGTTACAAAACTGGGACTGCAACCTTTGTAAAATGTCAATTCTAGGAAATAACTGGTTTGCTTTCATTTTGCACCTTCCAAAAATTGCAGCATCCAACCAAGTGCTGCTGTATGGTAGAGGTGGGATTTTTGCATATCTCATTTTTGGGATTACATTGGCCTGCCACAGTTTGAAATCTGCCGTGACTTCTCTTTGAAAATGTCAAAGAAAGGAAAAAAAAAATAACACTTTGTTTGAATATTTTTCCCCTAACGGAACAGAATCAAAAAACTGTGTTTGCATGTTTTGTAACTCCAAGGCAAAACCCTTTCTCATAGTGTTTCAGTAGAGGGATGGAGAGAACAAATTGCATTCCGCATTTTTGGTTTTCAAAACTTCATGTTTGAGGTTTTCACACAACTGTAAAAAAAAAAATGCAGCTTTTATGATTTTTGTGGGAAAACAGAAATTTCATTTGAAAAGCTACTAAGCTACTTTTTATCCTGAGAATATTTCAGGGAGAGAAATCTCTGACATAAATGCTCAGTTGGAGACAGTGTGAACTTAACCACAGAGGGATGCTACAGAAACTGGCTGTGGTAATAGGGGGAAACATCATTTACTTCATGTTATTCCTTACAAAGATAGGGTATTGCAAATTTTCCACTCTCTAGAAATAACAAAACAAAAGCTTGGTTCATTGAGATGAATATCAATATTTGCTTTTTCACCCCACTGAGGTGTTGTGAAATTTTCTTTTCAGTTTTGTAACCAGCAATACTTTGTTCTAATAAGCAGGAATTAAAAGCCAAGTCTAGTGTCAGGTATCATAGGAAGTACCTATTTCAAAAGGCAAGGGAGAGTCACAAGTTTAAACTATTCTGCTTTTTATTAGGTTACCAAGCCTAATAAAATAAACCAAACTGAATGGAAGTCACCTGTTCCACGCAGTTGTGCAGACAATGATCTTGGGTTTGTGTGAAGGGTCTGTGGATATGATATGAGGGTTGGGTTTGGGGTTTTTTTGTGCTGGCTTTGAAACTCCCATGGCTCCTGCAGATGGGACTGTTCAGGGATCTTTCTTCTGCAGCAGTTTTTGCAAGGCCAGGGCGTGACACACCTTGTAACCAAAGCAAGCTTCAGCCTTTGACTGTGGTTTGTCCTGTTCTCCATCCTTTCTTTTACTCAGAGCTTCTATGAGTAAGTGACTGAGCATCCAGGTCTTTGCAGTCCAGGAACAGGCTGAGTGTCACCAGGTTCCCATCTGAAGGCAGCAGTTTTGCCACGAGTTTGCAGGAGCATTGCACCTTCTGCTGGGCGAATTTCTTAGGATGGAGATGTTAGCCGGAATTTGTCGTTCAGGACTGACAGTCCTACACTAATCACTCCAAATACAGACACTGAGGAGCTAAAAGGTGCTGGCAGGGGCAGCTGGAGGGAAAGAGGGCACATTGCTGCAGGCACACAGAGGTAAACAGAGCTGAGCAGACTTGATCACGTTCGCCCTGAGTCTGGGTTCCAACAGGGAGCCCAAAGGCCCTGGCTCCTCAGCCTGTGCCCTAACAGCAAAACCAGTTTCTTTTCTCCCCAGATGCATTGTTTTCTCTTGGAATTCTGCCTCATGTTTTCCTAATTATTCCACTGCAATACTCAACCCAATAGTTTCATGAGGAAGCCAATCATAACGATTTAAACACTTCTACAAAAGACAGATTAGCAGATTAGTGGCCGCTCTGGAAAATGTGCAGCAGTGCTTGAAAATTAATCCTGCTCCTAATGCAGGGAAAAAACAAGCAGGCCTGTTATTAGTGTTTCCTATTTAAAATAGACTTCAATTTCTGATTTTGAAATTGCAAATGCCATAAAAATATGGTGAAGTGTGTGTTCTGAAGAAACCTCTTGAGGTTTCCTATAGCTAATTATTTACAGTATGAAGATCTGGCATAACAGGTATAGGCATCCTGGCGATTATGTATGAATATAATCATGGCCTGTCAGATGTTTTTAATTAAGCTTTCCCCAGTCTGAGTGCTCTGAATGGTGATGAGCATTAACATCCTTCAGCAGAGCAGTGAACAACTTATTTGCAGACTGTGCCCATGTGCTGTGCTCAGTGTTAAGCTTTGAAGTATGGATTTAGTTTGAAAGTAAGTGAGGTCCTGTATTTGTGCCTTGGTGATTCCTGCTCCCAACTATTCTGTCTGCAGGTTGAGCAATCTTTAAGCCTCTGGTTTTGATCAGAGACTAAGCTAGAGGTATAAGGAGCTTTCTACAGCCAACACCTCATGATATTATGGAGGGATCTAAAAAAAGAGAGCCTGGATACATTCCCAAGTATACTCCAACATCAGGTTCTGCAAGGTGAACTATGATGCCAGCTCCTATCCCTTCTTTGTTCTCAGGAGAGCTGCACAAGTGACTCCTTACCTGGTTGGAGGGGTTAGGCATAATTGGACAGTAATACTGGAAAACTGATGAATACACCAGGTACAGGAAAGTGATTTTCCCCCTCTTTTCAGCAGTGATGAGGTCACATCTGGTTTGCTGTGTCCAGTTCAGGGATCCCCAGGGCAAGAAAGACATTGGCAAACCAGAGTAAACCAAACAAATGGCCCCAGAGTGGTTGGGCACAGACATTCAGGGAGACCCTGGGACAGCTAAGCCTGATCAGCCTAAACAAGAGAAGGGTAAAAGCACAGAGAAAGCAACAACTGACATCTTCAGATTCCTGATGTGTATTAGAGAGAAGATGGAGGAGCCACTTCCTAGAGGTGGCAGAGAATGGAGGAAGGGTAGTGGGGGGTGTGAAGCAGCAGGGAAATTCCAGTGAGGTGAAAGGAAAAAATTCTTCAGTGGAGAGGAGTCAGAGAGAAGGTGGGATCACCACCCCTGGAGAAGCTCAGAGCAACACTGAAAAATACACTGGGCATCAAGACACAGAGGCTGGTTCTGCTTTGAGCAGGAGGTTGGATGAAATCCAGAGATGACTTCCACACTCTGTTGTTCCATCTTCCTGTAGAATCTCATGGGGGGTTGCAGGTGTTGTTTCTCCTAATTCTGTTTCTTAGTGTGCTTGCAGCTAAGAGCACTCAAACTGTTTTGGAGTTCTTCTGTCTCCTCCAAGCAACGTATTGGTGACCCCCAACACATTGCAAGGAAATACACTGTTGCTTGTGTGGTGATTGGGAATGGCATCTACACACCCGCACAGAGATACATAGAGAGGTTTTCTGCATGTCTAAGAAAAAACACTCATAGCATTATTGCTTTTAATATATAATCAGCTATAGCTTGTATTAGCAAGAATTTTGTTCTGTGGAAACTAAAAGATTGTGGGAAGTGACTCCTTGATTTAGCTAAAAATTCTGCATGTTCAAAACTAAAAATATGGTTTATTACCTAGGGAAAAGAGCATCCTGTCTGTGAAATATTTTAGGGTGGAATCTCTTGCTAAAGGATGTGGCAGAGGGCATCCTTTATCCAGTCCAAAAATTCATCTCAACAATAGTATAGAGGTAACTGATCCCAACCTTTTCATCTTGAGGGGAAGCCCTAAGCAGACGTGCATACCACAGCTAACTAACCAGGCCAAGCAGTTTGTTTTCTCTATTTGACTTCCAAAGACCACTTACTCCATGGACCTGCTTCTTTTACTCCCTTAGGGGCCACCAGTCACAAACACAGTGCCCTGTATGGAGGTATTTATTAGGGAAGCTGTTCTGAGGTGAGGGCCCAGCTGACCTTCAATGTGCAGTTTTTGATTTCTTTTAATCTTCCATAATCTGGGATCTAAACAGCTCCAGCTCCACAGAGTTGTACAAATCAGCACAGAGTGCTGATATCTCAGAAGCTCTCCTGTGCTTCAGATCCAATGTGTCCTCTTTGTTTCCATTTTGCTTTTTCCTTCACCCTCTTTTTTCTTTTTTTTTTTTTTTTCCCCAGAAATGTCGGGGAGGGATGTGTGTGTCCTGCTTTTTAAAGAGGGAAACTTCTGGTCATCTGTATGTAAAGCAGGTTGTTGCTTGCATGAATATCTATGCGTGGTCATTTAGGAGTGCTCATGCATTTGCCTGTTTTGTGTACCCAACTGTGTGAATTGCATACAGTTTAGGGTAACCACTGCAGTCACAAAGTTTTACTACTCAAAGTATAGCAGCTCAGCTTTTGTCAAAAAATAAGCTCTGTAAATAAAGGTAATACTGGCAAAGATGATGAAATTAAGATTAGCAAGTAATAAGTAAAATGATTTACTTGACTACAAAGAGAAACTGGATGAGAATCTTATCTGGGAAACAAATGTAAATTCTCAGATTCCATTAGAGATACATTAGAAGTTGGTGACAGCTCCCAATCCAATCCATTATAAATCCATATCAGCTGAAAGGGTTGCATTACCAAGATTATCTGTGTAGGGCTGGTTATACTGAGTCCTCACTGTTGCAATAAAAATATCTCCTATTACTTAACCACTTCCTGCAATCATCATCTGTGAGTGTAACAGTTTGAAATTAGCTGAACAGGATCCTCTTTTTTTGTTAATTTGCTTATGATTATAATTGAGGGAAAACTATCCTTTTTAAAAACTAGTTAGCTTTTAACTTCAGGCCAAAATCTTCCCACTACCTAAATGAAAGAGCACAGATAAAATATTTTCTATTTTATTCAGTATCACCTTCTTAAGTATTTAAATTTTTTTTAACAAATGCTTAAAAACATAAATCATGCAAACTTCGTGATTATGTGCTTGCATAGTGATTTGTAATGTCAAATTTTTTGAAAATTATTATTTGCATTCTTGATAAAGTAAATGCTGTCATTATACCTGTTTCTGCTATATGGAAATTGCTGTGCCTAAACAAACTGCATTATGAAAAACATGTGTTTTGAGAACCTGTTCTCTAAAGATATTTAATTTCCATTTAGAACACTAGCTTTAAAATTAATGACTCAGCTTCAAAATGCAAATTCCCCTTCTCTATTTCAAGAAGACAAACTGAAGTTCACTGACTCCTGAAATATCGCTTCTTTGTCCCAAGAAAGCTCTGTCTTTTTAGATCTCAGCTTTAATTCCTCTTTGATTTTGCATCAACACCTTAATGGGGAAAAAATTCGCCACAAATCAGCATCTGATTAGCCCAAATCATCCCCTCCTAATCCCCCTCGAAAAAAGAAATTCCATTTGCAAAGTGCTGTCGTGCCCCCCGATGTAGCATCTTTGTAAATTTAAAAACTCAGATGTATTGATGAAAATACATCGAACATTTTAATTAAAACTCATAAAATTGTTGGACATCTGCTCCAAATTGTTCGACATTTTAGTGGTTAACAGATTTTGTGCACCTAGATAATGAATTACTCGTTATTATTGGCATAAATAGTAGCTGTGGGGCTTTTTATAGCAAGATCAGAAGCCTCTTTGTGCGAGCTCTGGCTTACTTTATAGTCTTTTGGCAGATGCCTATTAGAACCAATAAGTTTAGCTAAAAAAAGGGAGGCAGAGTTAAACACAGGAAACAAGAGTTGAATGTCCGCCAATAAAAATGATCACAAATCAGGGCTGCTGATGTCATAACCCTTGAGGTCAGAGGTTGGGCGCGGAATAAATGGCTCTGAAAGGGGCAGCCTGTCTGGAGGGCTGAGCTGTTGTTGGCAGGCAGGCATGGCCATGAGTAAATGGCAGGCACAATGCCGCCACTGGGCCTCATTAGCAGCCGGGCCCTGGTGAAGAGAAGTGTTTGATGAATCCTTCACGTCCCACTGTGGCACTGTGTGATGTCAATGGAATAATTACTATGATCTAATGGGCGTCTCTTTTGCATGCGGGCCCCCGGTGAATGGAGCCCCTCTTTTATGGCATTCAGCCCGGGTTGTGTAAACTGTGGGGTGCCGCTGGGGATGGACGGCGGCAGGTCCCGCCGACCCGCTTGTATTCACCCGCAATAGAAAGAGAAGGCCAAGTAATTTACTTCCCTGCCTTTCACCATGAGAGTGGCAGATTGAAGGTCACACTCGATTTGGCAGGACTTGAGTCGCTCTCTGTGCTAACGCCGAGTTGGACAGATGCAACATCTATTTGCAGGACTTTGGGGGCCGGGCCATTTAATTGCGGCGTGCGTGCTCCCAGCCGCGCTCCTGCCGGACAAAGTGGACAGGGATAGTTCACTTTTCAGAAAGCTAACAGTGTGGATTTTAGGTGTCTGCTGAATTTTTGGTTAGTTTTTCCTGTCTGTGCACACCCGCTCGGCATACGGTGCTGTGGTGGTGGCGGCTCCCGAGGTCTCGCTCGAACCCCGATTCAGATGATGTAACAAACAGCCCATTGTTGTCTTTATATAGATTGTTAAAAGTCTGAATTAAAATAATTGCACTTTCTGTGGACATACTACTTTTTCGGGCTGGAGAGATGTGACATCGTTTCTGCATAAAATTTGTTAAGAATGTACTGTTCATGACATATGGATTGTGTAATGCTTCGTGTTCCTTGTCTGAATCCAGGCTGCCACAATCCTGACATAACAAGATTTCATTGGGGCTGATTTCAGATGTCTACATTAACAATCATCATCATTTCCTTATTAATTACATGCTTTGTACATCCATGTGACTTAAATTTCTCAGATTTATTTTTTTTTTAAGCAGGACAATATTCTTTACAAACTCACTCAGCCCAGAAACGGTTTGTGTGTTTTTCACCAGCACTCCCTGTGGGCATGCTTTTTAGGGAACTTCAGACCAACTTTTATTTTTGATGTTTGGTTTTATGATACGCTCCATGCATGGTTAATGAAGGCCAAACCATGGGCACATAGAAGTCAATGGAAAAACTCTCAATGACTTCAGTAGGACCAGGATTAAAGTGTGTGGTCTACACAAAAATTCAATGGAATCCAGTCTCTTGGAAAATATTTTTCCATGGGATATTTTATAAGGTCATTTTAATTACGACCTGTACAGTATTTTTGTTGTTTGTGGTCATATGGAATCCTCACTCATCATTTGTGAAGACAACACAATCTTTCCTTTAGGCAACATTTTTTATTTTTAAAGAAGGAATAGATTGTGGATACTTGGGAAGGTCAAATCTAGGTCAGCATCAGTGCTCTAAGCAGTACTCTAAACACATGTTTACATCATTTGGAACCCATTATTCATGGTTTTATATTACTTATTGTGAAATAATGCATCAACAGTTTTGTTTTGTTTTGTATTTAACTGGCAATATTTGAGTGTTAAACTTCACATCAGCGGAGTGTGGGAGAAACAAGCATGCACAATTACTAGACAAAATAGATTGGAAGTTGATGATCTTCTGTTGCCTGTGGAATCATGGATGTAGTGATGTGGTTTTCTTGGCTACTTCAAAGGAATCCACAAAAAAAGCACCTACTAAAACAAAAGCTATTGTCAGGAACTGTAAATTCTCTATACCTGGGTCTGTGGGCTAGGTCTTTCTAACAGTTTAGAAAGCTGTTTGAGGTCCACAAATTGAAGCATTCTGGAAATCCCTGATGAAGTGTCTTTCAATGTGTTATAGATTATTTGCCACAATTGTATGGTTCCTTTCTTTTGCTTCTTTGGCTAAATCTGACAAATCTGGCAACAACCATCCAAACCTGCCCAGGGCTTGGTCACTGCCCTGAAAGACAGTAATGTGCTTTTCTTGGCAGTGCCAAGCGTCTGACACAGTTTGGTTTCACAAGCACGTTTTCCAGATGCAATCAGAGCCAGCAGTGCTGAGCTTTCTGGTCGGGGAGGTGGTAGGAGGTTCAGCATTTCACACTCTCCACTTGCACATTCTGAGCGCTCAGGAGTCACCGAATCTCCCAGATTTCACTTACTCATCACATAACTTTGGTCTTCCTTTGGGTCCTCCTGCCCCTGCAGAGTCAATGGGGGGGCTTGTCCTTGGGAAAGAGACTCCTGAGCAAGTCCAACAGGGTTTTCTGCTACCCAGAAACAGAGAATGTCCTGTGTAAAGCACTGGTGAGCAGGGGGTTGCTAGCCCTTTCTTTGCCAGTTTGGGGTGTTCCTTGCTGCAGGGCTCCAGTTGTGTCACTCAGGCTCTCTCGAGCTGCCTTTGCTTTCTGTGGCTCCACGATCCAGTGCATCTATAAAACAAAAAATCATCACGCTGAGCCCATCCGAATTCACCCCTGCTCTGGTGCCTCAGATTAATTGCTGACACCCTTCCAGCCAGCAAAACACATCTCACACCTCCATCTGAGGCAGCCCTTCGTGTGGCCAGAGCTGGCAGCTCTGAGTTTCTCTGAGTGCAGCGAGCAGGACTTGTGCCAGTGAGTTCAAAGAGCACTAGAAATGAAAGACAGTCTCAACCATGTTTCCCAAGTTGCTCAACACTCAGCAGTTCCCTTGCTGAGTCTGCACCTCAATAAGTGGCTTGATTTTTCAAAGTTATTTGCCAGCCTGTAACTCTCACTGTTCCTCATGATAAATAAAGTTTCAGAGCGAGTTGTTGTCCATTAAGTACCTGGGAAACCTTCCCTGGTATATATACTGTTATTAGAATTATTATTCTTTTATTTGTTAGAGCTGTTATTTGTTCCTATAAATATTCTGTGGTAAATTAATCCCACTTCAGGAGATGAAGCAGGTTGGCTCTGTCATTTCATAAACCTGAAAGCAAACATTGCTGATAGAAATCTGTCAGAGGCAGGAAAGCACAAAAGCCAGTTCAGAGTTTCAAGCGTGTTTCAGTCAGTATCGATCCTCCTGAAACTGGTTTTTCACTGTTTCCTTTTTTCTGGGAGCGCAGCAGCACCAGCAAACAAACAATTGCGAGTCCTGTCCCCCACCGATCCCCTGGAAAAAAAAAAAAAGGTTAAATTTAAATAATCATTTTGAGCGCTGTTCCTGTTGTAGGTGGGGTTTGGAATGCGGAGTACAACAGACCCTCACATTTTTCACTGATTATCTTTAATTACTTGTGAGGGCTGAGCAGCTCGCGTTACCCCCAGGCACCGCAGACTGACAAGGAATCTTCTTTCAAGCCATTTAGAGAGCATCGCATTATCAAGTAACTAACAGAGCAAAACTGACACGAAAAGAAAGTTCATTATTACTTTCATTATTGTCAAAAGAGTTTTATTTACTTTTGAAGCCCTACTTTTATACACACTTTCTACTCTGAAAGTGTTGCCACTGTGGGATTTCTCCCCTGCCCTGGAGGAGGCTCTGACGCCGCAGTGCCCAAAACTCCTTCGGGAACAGCTAATTGTGCTTTTAGAAAGCAACTGCGTCTGTGATTTGAAGGCTTGAAGGTACTTCTTTTGCCAGATTTTAGGTGGGATAGGGAAAATGGAAAATTATCTCTACTAGGTTTTTTTACGCTTTTCTTTGTGCCTCATTCTGTGTGTGTTTTCCAGGGATGATGAGAGCTCTGCTGCTTCTTGTGTCTGTCACAGATACCTTAAAGGAAGGCAGCAGGACACAGGGTGTCCAGAGCTGACAGATCTATGTCAAAGCGTCAACATGGAACACTTAAAATCCCAGGATTTCTGATATGGACCTTATTTGGTGAGGTTAGCACAGCACAGGATAAGTGCAACATGGATGGTGGGAAGCCATGGGGGTTTAATCTGCTAAAAAAGAGATTCACAAGTGCCCGAATTTGAACCTCTATCTCGTTGCACAAATTTCCAATGTAGTACATAGGCCAGCGAGGAACTTGAAAGGTCGCCAGGAGTTATCAAAAACTTGGGCTCTGAGGAAGACCAGAGTAGCCAAAGGCATGTCCCTCTTTCTCTGAGCCTCAGGGATCACCTACATCCTGAAATAAAGCAGTGTTAAACCAGGTGGGAGTGTTAACCAGAGCTCATAATCTGAAAGATGACACTGCTGTTATCTGGTAGAATACTGTAAAGATTCATCATGGACTCCACATGTGCCACTACTTAGAAAAGCCCAAACTCAGTGTCTTCTCTTGGATGTTGAGAATTTGAATCAATGTTTTCTATTTTGCTTCATTATTGTAGAGTAACCAGGGGGTAGCAATAGCTGTGTGAAGTCTCAGGTGTAGAACAGTAGCAGCTGCTGTAAAAATTTCATTTCTGGGATTAAAGTTGCAAAACACATCTGCAGTTCACAGTGTGCAATTCATGTGGTTCCATGTGCCTAGGAAAACATGCCTTGAGAGACATCCAACAACTGGCACTGGGATACCAGAACAGTTCATAATTTTAACCCTTCCACAATTTACAGATGTAATTGAAATTGCTAAAAAAAATCTAGTGGTCAGGAATGAAGAAGGTAATTACTTATTAATCTTGGCATGTACTTGTCCTTCTTTAGCAGTGCCAGGTTCCATATGTAATTTGTTTGACCTGTTTGCTTTTAAAACTGGATTTATTTTTTTTTAACTACATCTGTGGAAATTTTAATCGAGCCTTAATAGGCAGATGAAAGTATTTACAAACCATCTTATTTGTCTGATTTTCAGTATTGTGGTTTATCAAGTAGTTGATGAGCAAATTGAAAAGCCAGTCTGTGAATACAGATACTTTTAATCACAGTGTACTGAAAGCACTGGGCAATGATGTCAGGTTTTAAATTAATTCATTGACTAGTGACAGGGTTTGCAGGTGGGAATGGCATAAAGATATCCAGATATAGGTAAATGTGACCACGTGTGCATCTATGTTGTATTGCCAGCAGCAGTTCCAGCCTCAGCACTTTTTCAACGACTCATTTCTTCTCTATATCTCATAATTTCATTTTTATTGTTTGGGTTTTTTCCCCTTTCTGTAAAGATGACCCAGGTAACTAGCAATCAGGTAGCTCTTGTATTTGAGAGAAGTTTGATCCACAAAGTTGTTCTTCTGTGCTACTGAATTGATTTGGGTTTGGGTTTTTTTGTTGTTTTGGGGGTTTTTTTTCTGTGATAATGGAATGCCAGGATAATACACGTCCCACTGACCCAGAGTAGGTTGAAGAAGCAGCAAATGACAGGATTATAGGTCACAAGAGACAAGCTGTACCACAGAGCTCCTGCTGGGGAAGGCAGGATATATTGTGCAAGTTGGGAGTGCATCTTGTATTATGATGGAGTCTTGAAATGCCAGTATAAATAAGGTGAGTCAGGCTGCCAAAGAAAACAGTTTTCTCCTTTATTATTTTTCCTTTTCAATTCTAATTAGTTTTTTTTTCAAACAAGGCTAATGGCCTATAGGTATGGGATGGGAAGATAGAGCTGAGAGATAATGAGAACATCATCATAAAAAGTAAAACGCTGTGTAAAAAGGGAAGATAGTAAAGGTGAAGCATGTTTGGCACAGGTACTTTACAGTATCCATTAGCTGCGAGCTACTGAGATGGGTCTTGACTGGTTCTCCCAGAAACTTTGGCAACTTTATTCTTCTCTGTTTTGAGCAAAACAAGAGTCTGTGCTGAGTGAACTGGGTTGGGCTGGGTTGAGCTTGAAAGTCAGGACATAGTGGCCTCAGTGACATCTCAGGCTTTGAAACACTTGCACAGGCATTTCACGACAGGTCAGGAAAAACTGCATCTGCACTTGGAACCCAAAAACCTCTGGGCTGTGCTGCTGACCTCCAGGTCCAGAGGGAGCGGGTTGGAAGCTGCAGCACAGCTGGGCAACTCGGGAATATCCACGCCAACCATAAACAAGTTAAACTGGATGTTTGAAGTGCTCATCACACGGCATCAGGGTGCTCCTAGTGGGTTCATTTGCCTTTTGGAAAAACAGAAAATTTGGCCACATGCAGCTCTAAGCCACGAGACTGCTTTGCTTCCACTTACTCTGGCCTGTCCTCAGCACACTTAAAAGCTGCCCAACTTAATAACTGTTAATAACCACTGGGCACCAAAGGAAGCTTTGACTCCTCTTTTGTGATGATATTACTTCTCCATCTCTTGCCAGTACAGCATCTTCTGAGTGCAGGCAAACAGGGTACACATGGATTTTAAATCCCTTGGCTTTCCAAGCAGGGAAAAAATTGAAATATTTCTCCATCCTTTTTGGACACACAGGGAAAATCTAAGGGTGTTTTTATGTCCTCATTGCTACAAAATGTTTTTTCCTTCTCAAGTACAGTCTCCCCATGGACTCTTCTGGTTGACCAGATGTATATTTTCCAAGCATTTTTGCCTCCAGCTTTCCCTTGCCTGCTCTGCCCCTCTGTGTATCCAGCAGCCAGGTAGCCACTGCCAGCAGCAACAATAACACCCTCCAACCTTCTTGCTCTAGTTTGTGTGTAGCTTTAAACTGTTTTCTGTCTCAGGGCTGCAGACATGATATTGGCTCTATGTTACCTGAGTCTGTCTGAATAAATTCCCCCTACAGGAAGGCTACTTTCAGATGAGATGAAGATCAGATCCATCTAATATTCAGATTACTTGATGGTGCTAGAGGATAAAATTTCTTTATTTCACAAGGGATCCTGCTCATATTGGAGACACCTAGACATTTTACTAATGATTTGGCACATTTAAAATTGCTTTCTACGAGACAGTTTATATTCTGAAAGAAAACAGTTAATTGCATATGTGACCACTCAAGAGTATGCAATTGGAAAATAAAAAAAAGAACCTAAATAACTGTTGCATTCTCAACAGTATAGTCTTGTGAATAACTAGAAGGACCTATTCATTATTTGCCTCCAAATATATCTCCATTCAAATGATTCTTCTGTTTAGGGGAATCTCTATTAATAGAGACCAAGGAAAATAATGTCGTCTTTGTCTCTTTCTAAGACATGTCCTTATTGTGTTTTGGACAATTGGGTCATTTATGATGATGGGGAAACTTGTTCTGAATCCTGAAAATGTAATTTCAGATGAACTGTGAATAGTTTTACTAGTTGTTGAAATGCCTTTGCTACCTAATTTACAATAGGCAGTGTTCTAACCTTGGTGTAAACAGCAGCTTAAGCGTCTGTACTCTTCCTTGAATGAAAAGGGAGGGGAAAGGTTTAAAATAACATGCCATGTCTGTGAATTCTGATGGTTTTCATATTTTATATTCATCTTGGAAGAGGAGGGCAAGTTTGACAGAGGACACATGGCTGAGTCTCCTCAGCTGAGCTGTGCAGTGCAGCAGGTGATGGATGAGCTTCACCTCAGCCAAAAGCTGCTTTAACTATGGCAAGGACCAGCTCAAAATTGATCCTTTGGCTCTTCAGAATCTCACAGCAGCTGCTCCTCATCCATGACAAGCTGCTGAATTCCTACCTCAGAGCAATGCTTGCCTCTGCCCTTCAAATTTCTGTTATTTTGGAAAAGTCAAAGATTGGGATTTACGACAGAAGCCACGATAAAGGGCCCATAAACCTCTCAGGCCCGCAGATGATAAGCAGATAACTGAGTTAAGCACCTGCTTAAGAGTTGTGCTGATATGCAGCTCTAACCGTGAAGTCAGTGGTCCTGTCCTCATGAGGAGAACCAAAGCAAAGCAGAGCTGTCACTTCTAATTTAGTTTATACAGGGATGCAAAGATTTGTATTTGAATGTCAGAGGAGATAAGGGAAAAAAATTCATTCATTTCAACCAGTATCCAAATATCCTAACTTTGGCTTCTGTTATGATACACCTTAATTTATTGAATTATACTTTGTTTTTACAATTGGGCTAGAAAAACTAATAAAAGGAGAAGAGGAGGATGTAAGAGCTTGACTCAGCATGGATATTGATGTGGTTTAAGACACTGTTTAAACTAAGCTCGTGTAAACCATGGTGCTGATATAAGTAACTATGTTGTAGACTGCTGCTGCCAACCATTTTCACTGCAATTTACAGCTGCGTTGTAAATTAACCAGGGCAGCTAAACTCCTATAAACCAGGTTAAGTTTATTTCAAGGGTATTTTCACATAAAGCTGTATTGCTTTAATTATCTATTTTTAAACCGCATCATTTTGTTAATCCAGTGTAACTTTTTATATGTAAAGTAGCCTTCAGAAAATTGATGGAGCGCCAAAATCCGCTCTGTCAGGGTTTTTGCTTTGCTGGAAGTTTGGAGTAAATGTCTTTACACATACATTTAAGAGCAGGATTTGGCTTCTTTCTTTTCTTTTCTTTTCTTTTCTTTTTTTTTTTTTTTTTTTTTTTTTTTAGAACAAGGGGGGAATAACTCCTTAACTCATCAATTTTGTAGGAGTGCAGTGTCATGTGAAGAATGAAAAGTAGGTTATTATCTAGTCAATAAAATCAGATCTCACCCTCCAAAGAAAAATGCCTTAGGTTTTTCTAATCAGTCTGCTTTAAAAATAAAACAAACAACCAAATGAACTATTTTTCATTTAAAAGCTTTGGGCAGGGTGGGTTTCTCCAAAGCACAATAAAAGTGTTAGTCTGTCAAGCCTTTCTTTTTACACTTGTGCTTTCTGAATGAAGTTCATCCCTTGTGCTTCATTTACCCTGTAATTTATTTCCCCTTCTCTACCCAAACAACCATGGGCAGAAAAACAGCAGCAAGAGCAACTACTTTGAGCAAATACCAGTTTTGAAGAGGGACAGGGGCTTTGCTGAGACAAACCTGTCTGGAGAAAATACACCTAAAGTTTATGACAGTGTCTGGCAGGGAAAATGTAGGTGGGCTGTTTCTTTAGCTGGTGTAAATTCAGGTATTTCTTACTGATACCATTGGAGTGACAGTGACTCTGCACCACTTTGAGGCCCCTTTGTGCCTCCTATCAGTTTTAGTTTAACAGTGCAGGATGGTTGTCTTCATTCTGCTACACTATTTAAAAAATGATTGTCATTAACTAGATGATGACTTAATAAATGTGTAAGATAAATTCTTCTTGGCTGCAAAGCAAAGATGATTGGCAGCCTCTGCTAGCTTAAATTAAAACAAGAAGTTGCTTTGACATTACATTTCCAAACAGGCAAAAACTTGCATTGCCATTTGGAGCAGTAAAATGAAACCATGACAATATTGTTGTTTGAGTGGGTGGTGCTGGAAATTGTTTTACTTAAAACCTCTCATTTATTTGGGCACACAAAGCAGCCTCTTGCTTTCTGTCCAGCATGTGTGAAGGGGTATCATGGCTACCAATACATGATTATTTCCTGAGCAACCTCAGATTATTTGCTGTCTCCATGTATGTACAGATATGGATTTGGGTTAATTGAGGGAATGCTTCCTTTCTAATTCTCCCTTCTGTTAGAAGTTTGCTCTGCTGCGTTTGCACACATGCCAACTGCTCAGCTTAGAGAAGAGCAATAATGTGGTTAAAAAAAGAAATGTAATTATTTTAAGCATTTTCTTTCTAAAGTTTTTTTTCCATCTGCAGTTAATTTCTGTCTGATTAGTCTGACCTTTCACCCTATAAGGAAGTAGTTTAACAAAAGGGATAAATGTGGTCACAGTATATATATGTGTGTGTGTGCTTATGTATGTAATCATCAGCTTTATTGGTTCATGTCCAGCATGGAGAAGTTCCAATTACAAATATTTATGCATGTTTTTAGCTGTGCTAAAGCTTACCATCAGATTTTGATGAATGTGAAATCACAAGAAAAATTCTACTTTGTTCTTTTTCTCCTAAGTCTTACTTGAGCAAACTAAAACACAGCAAACAGTCTTTACTTGTGAATCTATTCTTGTATTTTACTCATTAGTCATTAGAGAAATCTAAATCTTCGCTTGTGCTCATAAAATTAACAGGTTTTCACAGAAGGATTCTAAAGTAAGATACAGATCTGCAGTGCTAACACCACGGGAGAGTGGCAGCTGAGAAGGAAGATGTCTTTTAGATCTCTCTGAACTGATCTTTCATTTTCTGTCTCAAGTAGCTGCCCACTGTCTTAGGTCTTGTGAGAGGAAGTGCTCCTTGATTTGTGTGTTATATGAAAAGGATTCATTTCACTGCATTGTTACCTCGTGCTACTGATTAAGCCTATGGTGATTTAAAAATACTTGTAAGCATTTGTACAAACCATTTGATGCCCCTACATTTGCTAGCTCAGGGCACTTGTCCTGCTCCACAGAGGCTGCCCAGCTGGGTTGTCCAGATTCAAATTCAGAGTTGGATTTCTGTAGATCATGGATCATAAGAATCAGTGGTGAGGTATCAGCTCAGATTTAATTTAATTTGCTTTTCAAATTACACAAGTTACATGAAATTATTGGCAGAAAGATGACTCAGTTGATGTATTTGTTCCCTCCCAGTGTGACTTGAAGTGTGTGGTGCTACAAAGTCAGTGAGAGCAACCGTTGTGGGATTTCTAACTTAATTTCATCTGGGATCTAATCAGCTGTTGCTGTGACGCCTTTATGGCACTCCCAGCTGTAATTTGTACCATCCTTAAATGGCAGCTTTCATGGGTTGTCTCTTTTGGCACTGGGTCAGGCATTTGAAAAATAAATTTGTTTGTGAATACATACAACCAAAGAGATGTACTCCAAGCCAAGAGCAGTTTATTCAGCTGAGCGAATACAGATTATCTCCGCATTCACAGGGTGACGATCTTTTAATGAGTTTTGGAAGCATCCAAGAGGTGGGAGCAGGAAGAGGTGACCATGAGGATTACCAGGACACCACCCCAGAATGCAGGGATGGAGTTAGGAAAGCCAAAGCTCTTCTGGAGTTGAATCTGGAGAGGGATGTGAAGGGGGAGCTGGTGACAAAAAACGTGGAAGAGACCAAGGAAATTCAATGAATTCTTTAGCTCAGTATTAACTGGTAAGATCTGCCTTCAGAACTCCCAGATCCCAGGATCAGAGGGAAAATCCTAACAAAGAAAGGCTTTCCCTTGGTGGAGGTGGATCAGGTTAGGGAATATTTAAACACACTGTGCATACACAAGTCCCCAGGACCTGGTGGAATGGGAGCTGAGAGAGACAGCTGATGTCTGTCCTTGTGATGTCACTCTCAGCTATGTCAGAATCACAGAGCATATGAAGTTGGAAAGAACATCTGGAGGTCATCTGGTCCCTCTCAGAAAGCTCATGGCAATTTGGGGAGATTCCTGCACTGTGAGTGCTGCTCAGACAGCTTCTTAAATTCTCTGGCTTTGCTCTGTTTTCTTTAAAATGTATATTTTCCTCAGTCTTGTTTCATTCATTCAGGGTTTTCACTACTTGGAAACCTTGAACAGTGTGTTTTCCTGCTCGGTTTGGGTCTCCTGATTGTGCTGTATATAGTACTCAAAAATAAGGGCAGAATGCTGTTGAGATGTGGCTCTTGCTGTCATTAGTTGATGACAAAAAACTAAGTTATGTGAAAATCCTTTACTCCCAAGGTGACTCCTTTCAGTCCAGTGTTTAGAATTTAGAAGTGTTGTAGGCCTGGAGGTACGTCTTGTGGCAGCAGTGCCTTGCGGATGGAAGAGAAGCCAATATTAACGTCCAGCAAAATTACTTTTTTTATTACTCCCTTCCCTATTTTAATTTCACAGCGACCTTTTCATTTGGGAAGCAAATCACGCTTTCCTTGTCATGGTGCTGATGAGGAGACAAGCTCCATACCTGTGTTTCAGGGCACATATTTGTGACTGTCACTGCAGGAAGACGATGCGTTGTGAGAATCTTGCCCAAAGCACACGAGCAAAGTTCACATTAGGAATCCGCTTAAATTAAAGCAAAGCTTGGCACACTCAGCAACAGTTCAAAATCCAACCTTGTGTTGTCACAATTTCTCTGTCATTAGCGTAATGTTAGCGTGAATGGTGTGTGCTGTCAGGCTTCCTTTCCTCACTGTAGGGAATTTTGTATGATTGCTCCTATTATATCGAGAGTCTCAGCACTGGGAGCTGCTGCCACTGGTGCTGGTACGTTACTTATTTGCCAGAATGGTACGAGCTGCTCACAAAATAGTCTAATTTCAGCATCTGTCAAAGAAATTAGGCTGATCAACAAAAGAGTTCGCTTGATTGCTTTGAAAAAAATTAAGTGCTGGCTTATGACACACAAGGCATAAATTAAATCATAACTAGATCAAGATTACTGACAAGAAGTGATGACAGGTGTTGTGAATATGTTGACATGGGGATGCTGCCCTGTATAACAATTGTCAGTCATCGGCCAGTTTTGAGGTTGGGCTGCAGCTAATGGGAAAGTAGGAACACGTAGGAACTGTTATTAACAATCACATCTCGAAAATAATAATTTGTAGTACAAACATTTCCTTCTTAAACAGCTGCAGACACATCAGATACAGCAGTATTTTGCTAAGCCACATATAAAGTACTAGAAGTATGTTCAGTACAGTGGTTAAGAAATTATTTCTAACAGAGACACTGGACTGGGATAAGGGAGATCGGGTTTTTGCATTCTGACACAGCCCTCTCTGTGACCCTGGGCAAGATGTGTCACCTCTGTGCACATCAGCTCTGAGTATGGGATGATATTTCTGTTGTCTGTCTTGCCCATTTAGGCTGTTAGTTCACTGGTGCATTGCCTGACCCGTCTGGGGAACTGCACACCTGGCACACCTGATTTCCTCTGCTCTAATCTGCAGTGTCACAAAAATACAGCTAATTATTAATTATGATGGGGAGCAGGGCGCATTCCTTTCCCCAGAGAACTTATAAACTTGAAATAACAAGAATTACTGCTGTAAATTGAAGTGGTGCTGCACCATGCAACTAGATGATTCCTATGTGCTGTTATTTAATAGACACAGACTGATGCCAAAACTACATAGATGAAATTTTATCATCTCTATTGACATATTTGACACATATATTCCCTCTGTTAGATGCTGTGGTCACTGCTGCAGTTTGGGATGCATAAAACGAAAGCTCCTTGCCTGCAGCACTTCACAGGGATGTTTATGGACAGAAAAATGGATGGGGGGTAAATATCTGCCAGTCAGACCCCTCTCAGCTCTCAGCATCTTCCTTCAGAGAAATGCATCATTATATTTGAACTGTGATGTTTGTGGAGTATCATTAGCATTATTCAGTTACTGACTTCAGATGTCTTCTTCTCTGGTCAGAGCAATCATTATAGGTCTATCCAAGAAGAGCTGTGACAGATGTCATGATTTGTTACAGTCACTGTATGCCAGATTTAGCCTCGGGTCATGTACTGCTTGAGTACTTTCTCTAAAAGCATCTTGTGAGTACCCTGCAGTAGAAACAAGTGACAAGGACTTCAGATATATTTGTGACATTGAATGGATGCATTTTTAGGATGAGATTATGATGTGGTAAGCAGGCAAACAAAGAGGAGAAGACACTTGCACAAAATCAGTTTCCTACCTGTTCTTAACTACATCCTTCCATTCAGATGATGCATTAGTAGCAGTCAAGTCCTGCAAATCTGGGGTTAAAGGATTTTATTTGCTTCATGTTGCAAAATTATTGCACTTGTTTTTAATATGATCTTATCTGTATTTTCCTCACAGCTCAAACTGCTGTATTTTAACTGTTGAGGTAAATTGTGATGATGAAAGGAAGAAAGGAGCAAATAAGCACACAGGGACCCAGGGTCCAACTTGGTCATGAATGTGATTTGTTCTTCAGTTGCAAAAACACAGACTACCCTACTGGTCTGGCCAGTGTATAAACACTGACAAGAAATGGAAAGATCTGTGTTTGGTTTACTATTGAGGCAAGATCTGCTGTTATCACATGTACCTGAACTCAAACAGGTTTTGTGTATCACTAGATGTGCCACATTTTGGGAGCAACTGATGGCCTTCACACATTAGAAACCTCACTTTTCACCCTCCTTGTCCATGCTGAGGGGGTCCCACATCAAATTGCACTGGGTGGAGAGCCATGTTTTAAATTGACATGATCCTGCTTGTTCCATATGTAAGTCAGGAGTTACAAGCTGGCAGCAGCCACTCGAGTGCCATGTTCCAGGTCAGCAATCAAGTGTTCGTGAAGAGGACGAGTAAATACCATATGCTAAGCACAACTGATAACAACAATTACACAAAACCCTGGAGAACTCACTGGTGTCATCATAACCCTTGGAAATTCGGTCCCACCCTCTCGAGAGGGAAGTGAGAAAATGAGTGACAGAGCTTGAGTTACCAATTGCAGCTGACGCTTCACAATTCAATTAATGCTTTGAAAGTTGTGAGAAAAGATGCAACAATGTCTCCTCTCCAATGCTAATAACCTGTAAAAAAAAGAAAACAATTGTGAAGAAACTCTCTTGTCAAAAGCAGTCCTTCTGCAAGTACTTCTGAGAAGGAATCAAACACAGGATATTATCCATCTGGCCAAATGATCCATGAGATACTGCTCTCCTCCAGAATAACTTCATTCTTCTGCAAAGGCCGCTTGTCTCATTGATGCTTTCTAAGGGACACTGCTGCCATTCGCTCCTTAATTAGGAGATTAGGAGAATTCTTTGACTGAAAATTAAGAATCACTATGGCTTATTTTTATCACTAGAAGATCACTCCAGCAACTTCCTCCAGGAAATTGCAAAGGGAAGTCATTATGTGAGGGGGGCTGGGGAGGTAAAAGCCAGCTAGATTGTGCATGTGAACCCCAGATGAAATGCGTCCTATGTCTGTGAGGGGGGCAAAAGGGGTGTTTACTAGGTCATTTACCATGTTCTTGTTTTTAAAGTTTCCTTTTCCACGATTACTTGTTGACCTTAATTGTTTCCATGCCCACAAGATAAGTCTTTGTACTTCCTACGGAGGCTTAGGGGAGAGGTCTGGGGATTGCTCTCGCTAATTGCCCTGTGTTCCTTCATTTCCCTGGAGTGTCTGTGGCAAGCTATTCCCACATATGCTACCAAAATCCATTTTAATAGAAGGGGCAGCAATGCACAGCTGACGACATATGTTTAGCTGCATTCAGGACTCGCTGAAGCATGCCTATCATGTTACATAAAAGGAGAAGGTCAGTACAAAACAAACAGCTTTTTACAAGCTACGGCTTAAGAATCCTGTCCTAAAGAACTCTTGCATTTTGGAGAGCGACAAATCAGCTTGTCCCTGGGCTCTGTTCTCTCTCTAGGTCTTTTTTTCTCTCTCTCTCTTTTTTTTTGCATACATTAGAAATGCTGTTAGTCTCCCAGGACAACCTGTGTTGAAACATTCTCTTCTGGCAGAAATAAAGCTCTGCAGGGCCCAATCCTTGGCTTCCCTGGCTCATCAGAGCAGGCTGGAGCACAGTAGTGCTTCTCCTGGCCCTTGTGTGCACCTGCTGCAGGAGGGCAGTGCCCAGATTCCCCCAGAATAAACTTTCACAGCACTGTCTGCTGGGCTTTGGGAAGAGGTTTGTCTATGCTCAGTGTAAAATAAAGAACAGCAAAGAAAGAGACACTTAAGGAGTACTTGAGACAATTTCAGTGAAATTATTTATTTCCTTTTAACTGCTTTTCTTCTCTAACTGACCTGGAACTAAGGTAGATGACCCAGAGAAGGTTTCCCAAGAGGAGTTTGGCTCTCAATTCCCATTCCCTCGGATGGGATCAGTGCACTCCAGTCCTGTCTGTGCACTTGCTGGCAGGAGCCCCAGCAGAGAGGGATGCACAGAGCTCTTGGCTGGGGGGCAGAGGAGTAAATTTAAACCTTACTCCACATTTCGGTTGAGGCCTCTCCCAGCTGCAAATGGGTCCAGCCTCAGGCTGGTACATCAAATCCAGCTGGGCTGGAGCCACATCTCTGCTGTGTGGGTCCCAGGGCAGCTGCCCCTGCCAACCCAGAAGGCTTCTGAGAGTCTGCACAGACCCAGCTCTGAAGGCAGGTTGGGGGCAGAGTGCCCATGGTCCTGAGAGTCCACTGGGGCAAGAAGATATTTCTTCCCAAGAACAGTCCTTGTGTAACGTAGCTCCAGACATCTGTGTGGCAGTATCTGTAAGGACATCCTCGTGTTCAGCCTTTCCATGTGTTTTGGAGCCTTTACAAATGCACCTCCCCTGGGAAGCATTGCTGATTCAGCAGATTCCTGCAGACAAGGGCTGTTTGTGGCACTGATTCATTCATTTTGGTTATTTATACCACTGTGTTTGGTGCTGTGTGAAGCAAGAGC
Organism: Serilophus lunatus; assembly: GCA_013399895.1. Taxonomy (NCBI): domain Eukaryota; kingdom Metazoa; phylum Chordata; class Aves; order Passeriformes; family Eurylaimidae; genus Serilophus; species Serilophus lunatus. Next base: position 225,667 of record VXBA01004031.1, read on the forward strand.
AAAGCACTGTTCATGCCCAGAGGCATCAGAAGTCAAGAAGAAGGCAGGATACAAGGAGTGCACGTAATCCGTGAGGGGTTAGAGGAGCAGGCAACACTGGTAGTCAGATGGGCTGAGGCAAAATCATGCTTCCAACTTTATCTCTAAATAAAATCATATCTTCTCCACTTGATTTCTGCGTGCAAGACTAGTTTATGTGATATGTGTTGTAATATTAATTCCAGGTGCCTAAGCTGGGTCTGGGATGAGCTCCAGCCTGCTGGGGGCAAGGGGCAGCTGTGGCTGCAGCAGGAGGGCTGTGGGGTGGCACAGCAGCCCCCACACCACAATGGACCACAGACCAGGTGCTGTGTGGGATGGGATGCAGGGATTAGTGCCAACTAGCCTTGCAGAGAAGTGTTTGTTACAGATATTTAACGTAGCTGGGAACTCCTATCAAGAACAGAAATATTTTAAAACCTGTGGAAAAATCTGGTCCATAAATATTAGCCTTGGTGTGTTTTTCAGATGATGTTTGGCTCAGTTATGGGGCTGATTTCTGCAGGTCCTGGACACCACTTGCAGCAAGGACCTGATGAGTCTCAGACACTTTTAGAAATATGCTTTTTCCCCACTTCATACAAGTGCTTCTTTCTGTTGTTAAATAATGGCTGGTATAAATAGTATTTCTTCTTTAAATGGGGGCATGATTTCTTCCAGATTTTCATGTGAACATTCAACTGGGTGATTCTGCCAGCTGTGGACTTTGTGCTGCGATGCCCGGGTGTGTTAGTGGTCTTGGAATCTGAAATCTCCGGATACGGCAGAAGCAATTGATGCCACTAAAAGGGGTGCAAGTGCTCCTTTGCCTGAGGGAAAGTAAACTTCTTTTAGTGAGTCGGTTCTATAGTGGGCTTTCCTCTTGTTTTTTCTTTTCTTTTTTTTTTTTTTTTTTTTTTTTTTTTTTTTTTTTTTTTTTTTAATTTAGTGTAGATTTTAAAAAGCTATTCTGCAGCCAGCTAATTAAATTGATGCAAATGGTTTCAATGTTCTTTTAGGGAAAAGTTTACAGAAACAGTTCTTGGTAGGGTAATAAAATTCCAACACTTGGCCTTCAAATAAGCACAGAGGGAACTTCAGATGCAGGCAGTCCTACTGTTTATAAGTTAAATAAAAACTCTGGGGGATGGGACAGGAACTCTGACTGACAGCTGTATTTGTCTCCCTTGTTCTCCCAGTATTAATGCATTTCACCAACACTAAATTCACACTTGCCTGCATGATAAGGAAATCAATTAGGGACAAAAAAAAATCATTTTTAGGAGATATTGGTGCTGCCTGATCATACCCGAGGAGAGAAATACTGTATTTGAGCAATTATTTCAGGCTGTGCAAAGACATGTGGCTATGCTGACAGCAGATCCACCTGTTCCATAATCACTCTCCAACCCGCCACCTTTAATTCCTCTGAAATATATTAAGTGAAACCCCAACTCAAAGAGGGAATTTTCACTGTCTTCAGCCAAGCCCAGAATTTGCACCACAACATTTTCTCAAGCCCAGGGATGCAATGAGCCTGTGTGGGATGTGATTCGAGCCCTTTTGTGCTGCCCTGCCATGAGTTTCGGTTTGTTGATCTCATGGTTTAGATGAAGATCTTTGCAGCTGGAGCTCAGTTTGGTGCTTGGCTGGTTTCTGCAGCCAGCCTGGGTCCCGGGAGCTGGCTGGGGAACATGCCTGCTCCAACTTGATCAAAGGCTGTGGGGTTCCCTCCTGGTGCCGTGGCTCCACGGAGTTTGGGAAGCAGCATTCCTGAGCAGGTGTAAAAGTCCCTCAAAAGAAGAGCGTGGAGCCTTATAGCAAAATAGACATCAGCTAATCTCTCATGCCTAGATGATTTTACTGTGACGTTCTGCCAAGCAGCCCGAGGCAGTGAAAAATAAACTGCTAGCATTATAGTATCATTACGTTTCTGATTCTCCAGAGAAGCCAGTATTTGTTTGCTTTTCTCTGAAGTGTTTCATGTCACCGTGTATGTTCTCTCCCCTTCTTTTCAGGGCAGGCAGAGTGGGAGGAGAAAAACTCCACAGTGACTGCATGGCCCGGATTTTGTGCTGCTTTGGGGCTGGAGGGTTGGGGGCTTTGTGGCTGCTCTTTTTTATGCCTACAAAATTTGTAAAGGTTATTTGGCAACCTGCGACTGTGCTGTCGAAGTGAGCATTGCTTCAGAAAGAGACCAATTTCTGCAAAAGAATTTTGCAGCCAAAAGTGCTCGTAAATTTGATAGGTGTAAAAACGAGCTGAAAGAGCCTCAGGGGCTGAGCCCCAGGCACTCGCTTTCGGGGCGAGCATCCTTCCCCCTCTCCCCCAGGGCTGTGCTGCAGCCGAACCATTTGCGCATCCCCGGAGCAGTCGGAGTGCTGATTCCTCCTCCCCGGTCCCGCGGAGTTCAGCGGCCCCGAGGGTAGCGAGGATTTCACGAGGTGAAAAAAAATCTGGTGGCCTGAACCCCAGCAGGGTCAGGCAGCGCCCGGGGGGGGCCAGGTCCCGATGTTGCCTCGCCCTGCGAGCCACAGCCCGGGGCGGCTGGTTCAACCCCTCCCTTCCCGCTACCTGGCAGGCTCCTCGCTTTTTCCCCCGAGGGATAACAGCCCGCACCGTGCCTCTTTCCCTGCCTGGTTTGTTGGAACAAACCCGGAGTGACTGGCGCTGTTAATGACAAGGTAGCGCTGATGCGCTCGGAGGGAGCGCGGCCGCTGCGCTGCCCCGGGCGGGGTTCGGGGGAGGGACCCTGGACCCCGCGGGGACACCCAGCCCAGCACCATCCGGAACATGTCATCTAACCAAGCTTCTCACAGACCTGCCGCCTGGCTTGCAGTCCGGCAGAAAACTGGGGACAGGGTTTCTTTTTCTTTTTTTTGTAACCACTAATTTGCTCGCCCGTAGTAGCGGCTAAAACATATGAAATCGTTCCCGATCTATAACGCCGTTACGTGAGCTTCTGGCAAAAAGATTTTATGGGATCGCTCTGGTTTTGGTTTGCCTTTCCAATCGCGGTGATTCTAGAAGCGGCTGTAGGGTGGCTCAATCCACAAACCTGACTTTAGGAGCGGTTCTAGAAAACCCCCCCGTCCTGGACAAGCCCCTTGGGGCGCACATCAGATGAGAAGAGCAACCTCGCTTTTTCTTACTTGTTTCCTGCTACCTGTGCAGCTGATTTCAGCTGATAAACATCCTTCTCGTGCTGCTTGGGTTGTTACAGACACCGTAAAAGTCCCAAATAATCAAACTTTGGAAAGGAGTCACTGACCGCTGGTCTCTCCTGGAGCTGCCTCCGTCCCTATTGTGTCCCCTGGTGAAATGTTAACTGGCTTTTCTTTGAAGACTCTCAGATGGGTCTGTTATCAGAATCAGCAAATTATAGTATTCTACCACTCTGAAAACCAGTGTTCATGTTAAGCATCTATCTGAAAATCACTTTTTGCTCTTGCAGATGATTAAAAAATGTGAATGAAGTAACTGTGGTTTTTTGCCTGTTTAATATCAAATGCTGAATCTTGATGTGAGGCTAAAACATGTAATATTTTGACTATTTTCAGGCTTATTGAAATGCAGGAAAAAAAGTGGAAATTTGGTCACCTATTAGAAATTTGCAAGGAAAGAACCTCAGTAGTGTTCACAACTCATTATACACACCCTTAAGGATTTTTTCCATTTAACTTCAATTTTTTAAAAAACCATCTGAAGTATAAGAAAGAATATCACAAAGGTCAAAGGCAGAACAAATGATCAGGAGATAAATGATGCCGTTAAAAAAACCCCAAACACCTTGAAAACTGCTCAGCTGTTTTTCAGCACAGATTTTTTCCTGTGTTTCCTACATCAACATTTGCCTGGAGGAAGGGAAGTAAAGTGATGACAGGGCAATGTTATGATGGGAGAAAGGTGATTAGAGGTGGCATTTAAAAAAATAAAAATAAGAGTGAATAATATTGTAAATAGCAATGTCAGTTTGTCTGGGTTTGTGATTTCACAATTTGCAGGTTATGAGGATTTTCAGTCGTTTAGAAGATTGTTTAGAAAAACTAAAAAAGACAAATTTCAAGCTCTATGTTCAATATTCTTCATACAGGTGTTTTGGATTTTTTTTGGTTCTTGTTTAAAAGTTCAGTTTCTAATAAGAAATTAACATGTCTAGAGTGTATTGCAAATGAATAATAACAAAAAGCTGGAGCTGAGATGCAGTGTATAATTTTCTCAAACTATTTGCTAAACCCCACAAAAGAAGAGAAACTTATTAAAAAAAGTTGGATGGTCATCCTCTGGAAGGGACAGAGATTCCTACTTATGACACATTAATCTCTTTCCATAATACCTGGGCATTTTAGTTTTTTCCTAGAGCTACTTGGATTTATCATCCCCTCTTTGTTTTCTGTGTTTGCACAAGAAAAATCAGTGTCCAAACCTTCAAAGTATGTTAAAAAAAAATGCATTAAAAGTTGTCTCTGACATCAGGGCGTTGATTTTATCAGCAGTTTACCCCAGAGAAGGATCTGCCTCCTCTGTTGAAGTGGAGGTGGGCAGAGCTGTGAACAAGCCCCTCGCTACCTATGTGCTGCATTGTAACTGCCTCACATTTCAATAACAAACCCTCAAGACTTCTTGGCCTCCCTGGAAATGTTGGATTAGCGACACTCAGCCTGTTTAGCTCTGGCAGCTGCCTTTCATTTGCTCTTTGGAAAGGAAAATGGTGAGAAACAGTTGCCAGGATTCTCCAAATCCCTCTTGTCTCCAAAGACAACTCCAGAATGTTTCTGTGCTAGTCCAAGTATCCCCGGGCTTGGTTTCATTTTTTCTTGGTTAAAGAAGGACTTGCTGTCTGCTCTTTGCTGAAAAAGGAATCCTTGGAGAGGAAAGTCAGGCATAAAGAAACGAACCAGAAGAAAATCAATAAAACCAATTCTTTAGGAGAAAAAGCAAAACATTTTCACCCACCTCGTAGTTGTTCCAGCCTTACAGTGTGTTGTGGCCATCACACACCTGACAAACATAGAAATCTCATAGAAATAAATGGTTCTTGGAAGGAGTTGAGGGATCTCATCCTTCCTGCAGCACCTTTGGGGAGGGCTCTGGGGATGGAGAAGCCTGGATGGGGCCTGTAGGCTGTTGGTCCTGGCTTTGCACAGCCAAAGACAATGTCACATTGTGCGCCCTGTCCTGCTGTCATCAGCTGTGCGTTTCCTGTCACACAGAGCGGAGGGTAACTTGGTTTTCTTTTCTTACTGAGAAATGGGAAATCGATATGGTTACAAGGAAATTTGGGGAATATCCTGCTTTTTTTCTGTATTAAAGGATTTAACAATCTGTTTAGAGTAGTGGCAGCTAATGGCTTGGAGGGGGTGAACATTGCGGAGAGAGATTAGGAGCAGGGGCAGAATCTTTTGTCATCATCAAGCCTTTCTGCAAGAGTTTCACAGTAGGCAAAAATGAAACAAAATTGCATCAGGAATTAGTTTGGCTTGTAGGATGGCTCCTGACTGAAGGCTAGTTTTTGGTCCACTTTGATGTGTTGAAGAACAAGAACTTCCAGTACCAATTCTGCTTATGTAATAAATCATGGGGGTTGGAGAGAAAGAGAAGTGACATACAGGTTCTCTTCCTTGATGAACGTGGGCTGTAGTCCATCATAGTGGCTATAAAGTGTCTGACTGATAACAAATGCTCACTACTACCTAAGTCAAGAGGCCAATAAAGCCTGAAGTATTTATACACCTGTGGGTTGAATAGCTGGGTAATGAATGACAAACCTTTTTCTTGTAAGAGCGTTTTTCTTTTTCCATTTCTAGCTCGCACTGCAGCGAGTCTAGTGCCCTTTGGATTGTTTATACCTTGTCAAACCTGTTTTAAATATACCATTGTACTGCGTTTACAGTCTTGTCAGGGAAATTGCTGCCCTCTCCTGGTTTGAAGCAATTCTCAACCATCTGAAGGCACCTCCAAGTGAGCGCCAGTTGTAGTGTGATAATACGACCCAATATGAAATTAATTAAGGCTACACAATGGTTTCTTTAAGACTAAATCAGAAATGAGGGCAGGCAGCCCTATCTAGGACAATAGGATTGGATCCAAATGCAGTTTTAAAGATGTGTCCCACCTCCCCTGATCAGAGTGCATTTAATGAGATTCATGCAATTTCTTTCTGAAAACAATAGCTTTAACCATTGGTTGCATAACCCAGGATATCCAGCTGAGGCCCCCCAAGTACAGAGTGTTCCACAAAAAGGAATGACAAAAACTCTTCTAGCTCAACTTAAATAATTAAAACAAGGTCTGGAAAAATGGCCAACCCGGTGAGATGCCTTTTTAGGGGGTCAGGGGGTAGAGGAGGCGAGATAAAACTCCTAAGGGCAAAGTTATATTTGTCCATTACTATTCTCTTTCTGCTGAAGAGCATGAAACGCCAAGACCCCTGAGAGTCCTCAGCCCCCTCAGCCTTTTGTGGCTTTCAGCACCTTGCAGGATCAGGCCCCATGGCTATAATTCAGAAAAGGCTATCTATTGTCTGCATGGAAAGAAAGGAGCATATACTCGCTGAGACGTGTTTGAATTTGTGATTTGTGGCTCTCATTTTACATGAATTTTAAAGGTTCTTGGCTGCTGGAGTTACTCCTCTGAACTGAAGGATCTTCTGTCATGTAAGTGGGTGGGAACAAGACATGGCAATACAGACAGTGCTATAGACAATGCTTATTTAGGATTGTGGAAGCATTACAAACAAAGGAAAAAATTCCTCTTGCCCCTCCAGCTACACTTGGCTTCACAAAGCATTCAGAGCAACAAATGCCATTTTCCAAAAAGTCAGTACCAGCAATCTGAGAAGAGTGTGCCCTTCATGGAAGTGTGGAGAGTAAGAGCTGTGGCCTGTAATAGGCCTTATTAATGGCAAGCACTGGATTTCAAAAAACAAGCACTTCATGCATAGCAAAATACTTATATTAGTTTCCCTCTATTCCTCTTTTAGGACTAAAGTTATTTAAGTTGTGCTTTGAAGATCTCACTTTTGCATCCCCTTGTGATAGCATACAGCAGCAATCCTGTTTGTCAGGTGATATAGAAACAAAATGTAGCCTTGTGGCAAAGAAAATCTCCCCTCCCCAAGGCAGAAGCAAAGACAAATGCTAGGTGCTTCTCTGCTGCCTGTTCAGAGCGGCAGAGGTACACTGGTAGCACTTCCAGAGCTCAGAACTTGCAGATGTGGTGTCTGTGAGTGAAGCTGAGGCTTAATTCATTTATTTTAAAAGACTGCATTTCCTCTACGCTGAGGAAGAACACAATTGAAGCTGCATTACTGCTTCCACATATTTACACATGATAAGGTGGGGTCTGACTCTCCCTCTTCACAGAGGAGCATTTCACTCTCCAACAGACACGATTTGGTCTGGAGAGCTTTTCCCTCATCCAGCCTTCTATAGGCATCTGCAGTAGTTTTTATTCCTAAATAATTGGATCAATAAGTAACTACAGAAGAATCATCATGAGATTGCAAAGGAATTTCTTTAACCAGCTTTATGCTGCACCTAAATTTGTGTTACTGATCTGTGTGTTATGGTGTGGACACATGCTAAAAAACTATGTAACCCACTCTTGTTATATGAAGAGCAGAAAACCAAAACAAAACAGAAACCAAGCTGGAGTGTCCAGAACAGGCTGTCCAGACAGCTACTTCCTAAAACATCACCTGAGACTGAAACACAGCAGAGATTTGCCACCTTTTTGAGGTGGTCCTAATCAAATGCTGCCTGACAGGGGTGCCAAGATGAATACTGCTGAGTCTGTTTCTCACGAGCTCGCCACAAATCTAATTCCAGCTTTGTGGTCACATTAAGGGGTGAACAAATCCACTTGTGGCACACATAGTCTTCTGTAAAGACTCTTTATCCACGATACACCCAACATTTTGCACAAAACAGAAGGCAATTGTTGAGTACTCCCTGTGTGTTTCTCTATAACAGTGTCCAAGCACAGCTCAAAGGTACTTCGATGGGAGCTGTACTGGAGGAGAAAAGCCATGGCCTGAATGCTTACTGAAGGTCCTTGCAGGTGCCCAGCTTCCTTTTGGAACTGGAACTGGAGCTGGTGGTGGTGTTGGGGCTGAGCTGTGGGATGTTTCCCCTCTCTGCCTGCCCTGGGACAGCCACACTGTCACTCCTGCTTCTAACTCCATGACCAATTTTCCATTTGAATCGAAGAGTTGGGACAAGCATTTCAATATATGGTATTTGGGGCATTTCAGGCTGGGCTCAATCAGAATGCTTTCCTTTTCTTAAAAATAATCTGGATTTTGGCAGAAGCTGCAGCCCAGCTGTTATTTTGTGAACTGCCAGGTGCTGCCATCATCAGCTGTCCCCACCTGGATGCCTCTGTGTCCAACCCACATTTGTTAATCACCGAAACAAGGTATGAGGGCTTAAAAAAAACCCCCCAAACCCAACAAAACCCCAAACCAACAAACAGCAACACGGCTCTGCACGTTACCAGATGCCACTGTGGTGATCTCAAGCATAAGCTGTACATTTTTATCTTTTAAATGGAGACGTCCCTTGGGCACAGCCACTGCCCCTGTCCACAGCTATCCTTGTCACCCGGCTGTCCTCCGTGCTCGGCGCTGCAAGGCTCACACCATAAGGCCGTGTTTGCTGTGTGAGGAGTATCACAGCGGACAAGGGCAGAGATCGAGGTCTGGGGTCCTGGGGACATTGTGGATTTAAGGGACTGGCGTCTCGGCGTGTGTAGTCATCCTTCGGCAGGGCGAGACCACGACCAGGAACAGCGAGGGCTCAGGGCCGCTCGGTGCTTCGATTTGCATTTATTGCTTGCGATCGCAGACGCTCATCTTTAGATATTCCCAGATTTAGGGAGTAATAAGACAAGACAACAAAGGAGTCTAAAGATAACAGAGGGAGGCTGGGGTACTCCGTGGCGCTGCAAGACATGAACACTTTCCAAAGCCCTGCTCGTGACTACACCAACTTTCCGCTCTGGGAGCCGCTGCTCCAGACCTGGGCATTCACAGCTTGCCCCTACCAACCATCTGACCTCTAAGCATACCCAGGCAGGTTATGCTTCATTCCTCATGCCTAATTTCCAGTATATCCTTATCCAGTATTATGAACTCTCCAGTTATTCCCGGGTCCTGATGAGAATGGTTCCCAGCTGGGTTTGCCATTGCTCCTCACACCAGCTGCACATCAAAACCACCTCTGTGCATAATTCCATTAGTGCAGTGGATGTAAAAAGGGGTGACCTCCTTTCCTGTGGTGTGCTCTCCATCCTGCCTTGACTTTGCAATGTGGTCTTCTACCCTCTCCCCACAATTTCTCTGTGTACTTGTGGAAGAAATTCTCCTCTGCAGATGTTTTTTCCTAGATCAGCTCATTTCTCCTCCATTCTTTCTCCATCTGATAGAACAGAAAAAATACATGCTCTTGTTTGCTCCTGTTTGGTACTTAATACTTGTTTGGTAGAAAATGAAGAGTGTCGATTACATGAGTAGTCTGCAGTGTTTAAATCTGTCTTTAAATCTTTATGAGATACCTGTAAAAAACCTGGTCATAGCTCTGTTTTGTACTTTGATTACAAGAGATTTGACTGTTGGGGAAAAAACAGAAAGAGAGAAAAATATAGATTTATAGAACAACAGAAAATGTAAATACAAAGATCATCAAAGTGGTCGTAAAAGACTCCTCAAAATACAATTTCTAATGATTTCTATCATGATTTTGGGGCAGTTTAAGTGGCTGCTGCCAGATCCGACCAGAATGCCTTCACAAGGCAAATAATCCCAGGTGTAACAAGTAATTTGAATGGGAAACCTTTATCCAGTGACAATCCTAAGCACTGACAAAAGGCAGCGTCTTTTTGACCAGGCATCTGCTCAGTACAGCTGGGGACATGATGCTGGGGACTTGCACAGGAGTGGAAAAACTCAGGGATGCCCGACTGGCAGCGAGACCAGGCTGATGTGAGGGGAGGTAGGAACCTCCTGTTCTGTGCTTTCACCTATTGCTCCACTTGGCAAATGAATATGCATCTGCAAAACTTAATGCTGCAAATACTTTAGCAAAACTTTCACAATATTTAACCCCTATTTTTTGGAGTTCTTTGTGTGTTTGCTCTGGGTTGAGGATGTGTATCTGTGTGCCTTCCACTTTATCCACGTTTCCATTTCAAAGATTTATTTGTGGAAGATCCCTCTCTAAGCTGATGGAGGGAATAAGAAGGTGTCAGAGGGTTTTCCCTGCCAGGTGGTCGGTGGTCTCCAGCTGCTGTGCAGAAAAAGCCTCTTTGTATCCAGGGAGCATCTCTCTTTCTCTGGGGGAGTGGCGAGTGCAAGTGCAGGGCAGCTCCCTGCATGTCAGCAAGCACCTGAGATGCACAGGGAGAGCAGCAACTCAATAAATCTTACAGCAATAAATCAAACAGAGCTGGATATCAATTTTAACAATTAACAATGATGCCTTTGAAGTTGACAGGGGAGGCTCCAAAAGAGAATCACAAGCACAATAGCGAACTGTTCTCTCAAGACTGTTACTCTTGGGAAACAAATTTTCTGTCCAAAATGTGCATGGATTTGGGAAGTGAGTTTCATGTAACATGGGAAGAATTGAATGCTTTTTAAATGTGTTAAGTGCTTGGCTTTACAGCGGTCCTAAGTGTAACAAACACCATTATTTAAGTCTACAATGACCTATAAATCCTCAAGTGTTGGGTGCACGTGGCAGCTCCGTCTCATGCAGGGACTCTGGGCAATGGATGTACATAGGAGAACCAGGGGTGAACTATTTTCCAACTCTGGAGAGTGTGAATTGGATGTTTCTGAGAAATTTGAAAATGCTAAAGAAGTAAATGTGAGCGAAAATGAACCAAAGTTGATCTACACTTCAAACAGTTCAGTTTGAAATATGTACTGCAGAGTTCGGACAGTTCAAGAAGGCTCTACTGTACAAGAGAATCCTCAGGGCACAAGGACGGATTAGGTGACCTCTGGAGAGTCATTCCAGCCCAGTGATTCTCTGAGAAGACAAATACACTGGGAGATGCAAATCTTATATGAAAAGTGTAACATGAGGCCCACTTGTGGGATCTCGTATATAATTTTGGTTTAGCGCAGTTGTGGAAGAAGGTTCAGTGACAACTGCCAGTTGTTCTGGTGTTTGGAAGATGGGATGAAAAAACAAAGGAATGCTGTGAATATATGCTGTCAATATTTCCTATCTGAGCTGCAAGGTGCTCTAAAAAATGGGTATTTTTAAAATTGCTGCCATCTCAAAGAGAATAAGACGATGCTGGATGTCTCTCATAAAGAAATCCTCCTGGACATGGCTGTGCAAAACGTTGTAGGAGATTAAAGCACAGCATTCCAGTGACTTGTTTAAACATATCTTCTTATATCTCTTTGCAGCAATCCTTAAGCTCCAACCACCACAGACTATCTCCTCACAGCAGTGACAAATTCCGATCCCAAACAAACCACCTGGGGCATGCTGAATCGCTAAACACAAATGTCAGAGGTCTATATCATTTCCAATATTCTTTGACATTGCTTATGATGTGGCCTCTGGCACATTCCCAACAGAAGAAAGTTCGGTTATATTTCTTTCAATTAAAGAATCCGATTTAGCCACTAATCATGTCAAAGAATGTCTGGGGGAGGGAAAGGAAGAGACCGTGAGCGAGTGGTGGTGTGTTCAACTGGGATGGCTCGTGCTGTCTGCAGGGAGGCACAGGCACTATGGGGTCTGGCTGGGGCAGAGGTTGGCACAAGTAGACAATTGGTATGTGTGTCAAAAAATACTATTGGTTAGATAAAATCATGCAAATCTTATTAATGCACAACCTCAAGCATGTGACCACAGTGAAAATCATGCTCTCGGAACTCCATTTTCAGTAAGGATGAGAGGAAGGTCTTTGGGATGGCAGCAGTCAGGATATCAGTGACTGGGTGAGGTTCAGCAAGTTTTATCCAGCATTTGCTGCAGCATTTTACCCAAGCATGTGCTTCTCTGCCTGTCCCAGAGGATCCCAGTGCTGGGCATCGGGGCACACCAGGCGACTAGCACACTGTTGGATTGGGGATGAGCTTGACAGTGCTGCACCTCCCTATATAAACCCACTTTAGGGAAGGCCATAGTTTGAAAAACACCAACATGCTGAGCCCTGTATTTTAGCGGCTCAGGACAATTAGGATTGCTTCACCCGTGTGAATGTGTTCCTGATCTTCAGGGAACAGTGGGAAAAACAGACAGTTCCCAAACATTAAAAAAGGTTTGAGATCGTTGTTAAGAGGATTTGCATTTGGAAAATTTTGCCAGGTTACACAAGCAGATGCAATACTTGGAATATTTCTCTTAGGTTTTCCAAACCTTCCTTAACGTTGCTTAAGATGGGAGCAGATGGACCTTTGTACAGGAACCCCGGGTGAGTCTCAGATTTCTGATACCAGGGTCTTGTGGCATCCAGCAAGACAATAGCCAGATCTCCATGTGCAGAGTAGATGCTGTAAGGCAAAGAGCAGCTGTGGCAGTTCTTATTTCTTATCTATAGCAGTGTAGTAATATGTCTTAAACCACACTCACAAACACGTATATGTGTGTATCTCTTAATGTTGTTTACATATATTTTAATTATATAAAATCATAGCACTTCTATGCAGGAATTTTTGTGAGGTTTTTTGTTTCGCTTGGGTTTTTTTATTAGTTTTACATATGATGATTTTGCACATTAATTTTGACATTTCGCAGACATTCAAACTCAGACTAGTGGTTTATCTATGAGAAATTTTAGCACTGACTAACATCAGGAGAGAAGTCTGAGTTGGCACTATGGACTCCTCAAAATCTCTTGTCAGAGAGGCCCTGATTCACTTTCCTCAGGGCTGCTCCCAGTTGGGTGCACACAACTGCATAATGGTGCAGCCTGGTTCCTCTCCCACATGACTCCATAGCCTCCTACTGAGAAATACCTTTTTTACAAAAGAATTCTGGCAGGTATTGCTCATTAAGTCCAGCAATGTTGATATGAGGGTTCTGCATGACTATACAGATATGAGACACCAAGTTTTTGTAATATTTGATGGGTTTGGAACATCTGTTTCAAAACCAAGAGCATTGATGCATTTTTCTCAGTGACAGACTTGGTCTCACTGCTCAAGAGAAGTCCTCAATGTGAGCACTAAGGTTTCTTTGGTGCCTGGACCTTAAGGTAACACCTTGGTCAGGGATCAGTACTGTTGGTAACCTTGCACTTGAAAAGCTGACATCTCTAAGGAGTGAAATATTGCTGACAGATGTGGGAGCTCTCGGACCATGGCTGTGTGTTGCCAATTCTGTGTCATGCTGCACATCTTACATACATTAAGGAGCAAATGGGCTCATTCCCGTGGCAGCAAACTTCACAAATCAGAACAAAAATTATTTATCATGACAGGCAGGTGGTACTGCAGACAGAAATGGCTCATGACCTTGTGGAAATATGGTTGCAAGGGTCTCAGAGAGGCTGATTTTTTTTTTCTTCCTGCTGACTTGAGAGAAATCTTCTGGTTTCAGGCATGGAAGATGCTTTTTAAATGGTGATATGTGTCAAGCATGTGGACTTCGTAACATACTTGTTTCTTTGCGTTCACTGGAGGTGTTATGCTTGCCGTTCAAAACAGTTTTTATCAGAAAACCTACATCTGCCTGTGTTTGCACTAAATCTACAACACTGACCATTATACCAGCACACCACAGCTTGACTGGAACAAGGTGCAACAATAGTGTTCCCAGAATCTCTGTGAAATTGGAGATAATTCCGTGAAGGGCAGATTTTCAAAGGCCTTGTTTAACATCTCTAAAGATGCAGCTGAGGGCCTGGGGAATTTTTCAGCAGTGCCCTGCTGCCTGGCGCCTGTCTGCATTCTTCCCAGGGAAATCCTGGAGCCAGTGGTGGGAGTTGAGGAGCAGAGGCTGAGCCTTGGGTCCTGGGGTGTGTGTGTGATGGAGATGTTGTCACCCGTTTGTGTCAGTTGTGAATGCTGTGCACCTTTCTGATGTCCTGGATTTAAGGATCAGAGCTATTCATAGGATGCAAGAACCTTTATTTGCAGGAGGGAGCCAAGAAGCTTGGTGTGTTTGTCTTGGCAATATGAGTGTGACAGGGAGATGGGTTTTTTCTCTCTTGGGTTGTCTGAGGAAGATAAAAGAGGGAGGGTGCATTTTTAAGCTAAATGACAAATGTTAGTGCAAGAGCTACTGAGCAGGAACTAGGCAGGACACTTCTGGGTTGGAAATGAAGAGAAGATTTAGAGCCATCAAGGCAGAGAGGTTTTCTTGCAAAAAAAAAAGGGAAGGGAACAGGAACAACAGCTACCCCAAGGCACTGTTAGGATACATTGGATGAACTTGGGAGATGTGTTAGGAAAGTGAGTCAGGAAGGGGCAGAGCAGTGGTTCAGGACAGTTTTAGCAGGGATATGTATCATAGACTCACTGCTATGCACATATAGTGGCTTTAACAGATACAGGACACACCACTCGGTGCTGCAGAGCCTCTCAGACAGACCCCTGAGAGCACCTTCTGCCCCTACAAGAGGCTGGGTCAGATTTAGCTCTCACCAGTGCCCTGTGTACAGACCCTGAGCTGTGTTACAGCAGGGCAGGGCAGAAACACGCTGAGTGCCTCCACTCCTCCCCCACATTCCTCCTCCACTCCTGCATTTGGGGGACTAGCCTCTAACTCACCTTTTCCAGCATCACCTCACTCTTCTGACACAGAAGCTTCATTGCAATTCATAGAGAATGGAGGGGGGAGGGAGGAGATTAGTGCAAAAATGAAGGTTTAGGTGTGTTGATGCACAATTCTGGATTTTATTACTTGTGGATGACATATCTGCAAATCAGGGGTGCTGCAGGGGAGGAGCGAGGGATTCCTAAACTCTGTTGTGGAATGAATACACCACTGAACTGATGAATAGAAACAAGATGTTTTAACCACCACCTAGAGAGGTTGCTGAGTGGCCATAATCAGTGCTCCCTAGGAGGTGGCCAAAATGTCTCCTTGCCATTCATTAGGTCAGAATAGCTTTCGTTTATAATGTGATCCTTCTTCCTGACCTTCTTTCTGTTCTTAAATGACTTCAGGACTATAAATTCCTCCCTAGAAATAGCATTATTTATTTTACTGTCTTGTGTTTGTTATGGTCAGTTGTGATCTTTCTTTAGGAGATGTCATTTTGAATCAAAATGGAATTTAGTGGTGACAGAGTTTGCTGCCCCTCCGTTGTTGTATTGAAACACATTTTGCATGAGCTAAGATTAGTCTGCTTGCAAAATGTTCCTGCACTTTATAACCTGTCTGTGAGAAATGTTCTGATGTATTAGAGCTGGTTGTACCAACATTTCAGGGTGAATTTGCTGCTGCTTTAAATATCAAGGAAGATTTTCAGATGGATCCCTAAGGCCTTGGCCACAAAACTGAGCAATGCTCAGCTCCCTGGGCGTGTTGTGGCACTCTTGGGACTGCTTTCTCCTTTTGGGCACACTAAGTCTCTGTTCCCAGCGACAGAGCAGGTGATTTCTACTGCAATCCTGCTCCTCACTGAAATCCCTGGCACTGTATCCCTGGCTCATCCAGCTACTGGGGAGCGAAGAAATATATCCATGGTTATTGCACTTCATCAGCTTCTCTAACTACTTCAGGCAATTCCTTTTGGGACTTTTTAAAAATTTGCATGATAGGTATCTTTACATCCTTGTGAAAAGCACTAGATATTTTAAATTGCATTTCATCCTTAGAAAGTGACTGAGGCTTCCAGTTAAATTCCAAGAGGCAGATGAAGATGTTCACCAGGACATCAAGCTCCCTGATTCCTGCAAATCCATTGTGAATGAGCATGTCCTTGTGCTGAGTGCAGGGAGACAAACTGCTCTTTGGGAGGAGATCCCTTTTGGGCCTGTCTGTGGGAAGAAAATTTGGGAAGTGCAGAGCTGTTGCCTTGCAGGTTTATGTTCTAATTTGAGTGACAAAGGAGGAAAAATGAATTATTTATAGAGAGGTGGAGTGGATTTCTGTGCAAAACCAAACATGAATGAATGAAAACTCAATACCAGAAGGAAGAACTGCCCTTGTAAGGGTCAGACTTGAAAAGGTGAATGATAAGGGGAGACACACAGTTTAGACAAAAGGGACAAAACCCTTTGGGATCCAAACCCCTCTGAATGTTCAATACCAAAACTGTAGATTTGGAAATTCATGAGCTTTGGCTCCTTGTGTTGGTTCTTAGCAGCCGGGAAGACTGGGACATTTGGGGCTGAGTGTCACTTGTGTTGGCAGAGAGAGATTTTAAGAGGAAAAAGTACAGGATCTGCTAAATTCCAAAGATTGCTGTAGAAAGGCTTACAGTATTTGCCTATGGACAATTGTTTGCATATATTTCCTGATGGGTGAGGGAATTGGAAGCCGACATACAGGTTTTCATAGTATGTGTGTATCACTTACAAATATGATGGATATTTCCAGATGTTTAGAGACCACTGTGAAGACCTAAAGATCCATTGTTTTCCCTTGAGTTCCAACAGTGACTTTGCCTGCATTGTAATTCTAACCCTTTACAGCAATCCTGCCAAAGGCAGAATAAAAATGTCGTTTGAAAAATATAGGAATATGGCTTAACTAAGCAATATGGAAAATGTCTGCAATGGCATGACCTGGATATTAAGAAATAAATGGCAGGTTCAAAACCAACCACATTTCTCAGGAAGTTACCAAACTTAAAATAATTTTTGTTGTTTAAATGCAAGGGTAATGAATAAATAAATAAAAGCACCAGGCCAATCTCCAAACCAACAGAGATTTTATGTTTTATTTTATTCTTTGTTTATGAGGTTCATAAAAGTTCAGTTTATGTTTTGCTGGGGCTGAGCCTCACACACTTCCAGCTTCAGGGCCAGATGTGGAAAGTACCTAAATGCTGTAAAAAGCATTTTGAAAGATCATCTGAGTCTGATAGAGCTTGAAAACCACGGAGATCTCAGAAAGTCTCTTGGGAAACCTCTAGCGGAGATTCCCAGATAAACCAGAGGTAACTTTGAAATGGTGTGACCCAGACGTCGGACACTTGGATTAGTAAGGTCTCCAACAGGATGTCCAAAGCTTTCAGAAGTTCTCCCAAGGTTAAGTGTGGGGGAAGAGGAATTGTGATTGTCAAATAAATTGTGTTATTCAGTGCTCTGTAGTTTTTGAGTTCAACAAAGTATGTTCACTTTGAAGATCATCGGTGCTCTGTCAAATCACTTCAGACTTGGTCCAGAGCCCATTCATATTGAGGAGTAGCTCTCTTGACTTAGCAAACTCAGATACTTCCTATCAGTTTTGAAAGCTTTGCCAACCAGCTTTTTCCTACTGATGAAATAAGTGGGGACCAAATCTAGAAAACAATCTGCTTGACTGTTCTGCCCAAGGGTGTGTGTGGAATGCCTGTCACAGGGCTCAGCATCTTTATTTTTGCACCAAAGGTGTGAAATGCACATTCAAGGTTCAGAAATTAAGTGTTTTCTTCCCTCTGTTCCCAAAGAGACATTCAGGAACATTCTCAGAGCTCAACACGCACTGACCACACAATTCAGGTCATCTTCTACTCCAGCACAACCATTGGAGTTAGTGGTGATGCAGTGGCAGGGTAAGACCAGGCATTTGGGTTTAAGGACAGATTTTTGAAAGCTAAATCAAGTCAGTCAGCAGATTTTGCAGAAGTATGTAAGTGGTGTGTGTATCAGACTCAGGCTGATTACAATGAACCAGGTGAAACTGTCCTTTAATCCCTCTGAATTCAAATCCAGGGCCGATTTACCCCTCTCAATCTCACTGTGTTGGGTTTACATTTGCAAATGCCTTTTCAAACCTGGCCTTGCAACTTCTGCTCAAATTAGTGCTCTCATTCCATCTTTTTTTTTTAACCTAATTGTTAGAACTGACAATGCCAGAAAGGCTGGCAGTCAAGATTTCCTGGGAAAGCACAATGTTGATAACCACTTAACAAAAAAATGTCCCTGGCAGATATATTTAGTTTACCCAAGAGTTAATGGAAAGCAGTGCCCAATTCCAAGTGTTGACATGATTTGTCAAGTTTGCCATCCTATATGCTTGAAGTTTCCTTTGAGGGGAACTGACCCAAAACTGTAACACTAAATAAACACCCTCTTCAAATAACCAATGGCGGTTTCCTAAATTGCCAATCAAATTCATAAATAAAGACACAAATTCTGAGTGTACTTAAGTCATGTTTAGCAGAACAGAACTAAACAATAACATTCTTGTTAAAATGTATTTTCATTTCAAAGCCGTTTTCCCATGAACATTCCAAATGTAAACAGCCCTAAAGATTTCTAAATTATCTTTGCCTTTGCTTCTTGGGTGAATGGGGGAAAGAATGAATCTGAAGCTACATTAGAAACACTGAAGTTGGATATGAAAGTCACAGAGACACAATGTTGCATATTGTCATAATTATCACTTCATAAAGAGAAAAAAGAAAAGACCAGTTGACTTGGGTTATGAAGACTCTGGGATCTAAGCAGCATTTGAAGCTGTCTTATGTTGCACAAGAAAAGGAAATGTGTCTTAGTTTTGTTCACAGAAAACACGACATTGTGGGCAACGTTCACACCCCCCAGTTTAAGCAGACGATCCAGAGCATCTACTTTTGAGTCCTCTGGGTGAAGGGAAAGAGGAATCCTCCAAATTGCTGTCTGCAGTCGGGGTTATGAAGGCAGCAAAGGGTGTGAAAGGAAGCAGGAAAGGGAACAGTGTGAAGCGGAATTTGACTTCAAGGTCTGCTCTTCTGCCAGATCAGCATGGTTGGGCTTTGCACTCCTGCCAGCTTTTCTCTCCTGTTGCTCTCAATCCCTTCGCTGGTGTGTGAGTATAAGCCTGTCTTCTTCTGCTTGCCACGATGTTGCACTGTTCGTAATTTCTCTGTGAATCAGGCCACTGGCGAAAATGGAGAAATGTCTCAAGGAAGCCAACTGCTCTGAAATCCCCCTTCTCCTCCCTTTTTACAAGGCGGTGATTCAAGGCTCATGGGAGTTAACAGACCTTAACTACCTTCAGTGAGCCTTGGATTGAGATCTTATCTTTCACAGACATTGGGTTCTTACTTCAAATAGCCTTTCTCATTCAGATCACGCTCAGATGGTTGCTGGAAGGTCTCAATAATCCAAGCACATTACTGGCCCTAAAAAACAGTGACTTCTGAAAAAGGGATGCCCTGTAACACACACAGCCCCATCTCCGAATCCACTGCTAGTTCCATTTTCATCGTAGACAATGGGGCACATCTGGACAGTGGAAAAAACAATCATAGAATCATGGAATGGTTGGGTTGGAAGGGACCTCAAAGATCACCTAGTTCCAAACCCCTGCCATACGCAAGGACACCTAAAGGCAGCAGAAATAGCTCTTGTATTGCAGGACTCTTACACAGCTCCCAAAGATTATCTCCATCAGGTGCCTCCAGAGCTGCTTTAAAGGGAACTGGAGCAGAAGCACAGATTTGGAGTGTAGGTTTTGCTCATGACTCTCGTTATTATCCTCCCTCAATTTTCAATCCAAGCAATTGTTTTGTCGTTTCTTTGGTTCTTTTTTTCCCTCCGAGCTAAACCAAGCCCGTGTCAGGATCCTCTGCAGCCGGGGGAGGAGGGATGCCAGCAATGCTCAGCCCGCTCAGCCCCAACCCTTCCCCTGGTGCAGCCGAGGGCACAGGCCTGGGAAGAACCTGCCACACACGCTGTTTTTTCTCCGAAGAGCCCGTTCACACCATCACTTGTGCCACCACCGCAAAGCCTCCCAAGGCCATGCATTCCTCTGGCCCTCACCGCTGGCGGAGCAGCCCTGAGCCTGACACCGAAATGTAGGACAACTTCTGGATGCAAATTCCACGGGGTTTCACCCTCTCTCCTAGCTCAGAGCTAAGCACCATCTCCAAATGGGTGCAGAAGAGCCTCTTTCCCACCTTCCAGACCGCTGGTGGCCCGAGGGCAAGTTTAGAAACCTCCCTGTCCGCTTCGCTCACCTCTGGTCCTAAACCCAGAATTAGTGTCCTGATGCTCAGGAAATGTCCTGCTGGAGCTGAGAGAGTTAATCTTCCCTCTGCATGAATCAATAGCTCTCCTCACATGATGAGTCTGAAACCTCAAATCCGAGCCAAAGTGCTCCGCATTGCGCACACACCTCTGTTTTGCCCTCAGGTGCAACACGCAGTTTAGTGAGAGCAAAGATGCCAGGTTCTGTGCAGGTATTTCACATTATCACTTAGATTTGCCCCAGGCTAAAAAGGAGGAGGGAATCCTCCGTTTCAAAAGGATATTTAAGTCTATGGGGCCACTGGGAATGTGTTTTCCTAAGTGCTGTCTACAAGCAACAAGAAACAAAAGAGCCGAGAAAGACTCAAACCAGTCTTTGTCACACACAAGAAACACCACAAAGAGCACATTTATTTTTAATCTGGTATTAAGCCACAAGAATAAATCCACAATATTTAAACAGTTAAGCATTTAAGTCAAATTAAAGCTCACTTTTTTTTTTTTCTTCCAAAGTGGCTCGCACAAAAAAATGGAGGGTGCAAGTGAAAAGAATAGCTGGGGAAAAGCTGCCTTTTGATATTCCTTCAGGAGAAATCAGAGGGCTGATAACTTCTGAGGCAGTCTGGTTCAGTTATTAAGAATACAATTAATTTTAGATTTCCACTGTAAAGCTCTGAAATTAGTCGGTGTTGACATAAAAGGAGGGAAGATGTGAATTTACTTTTTATTTATCTCTCTCCTTGCTCTTTACCTGATGATCTTTCATTTGAGCTTGTAAAGCATTTAAAACCTTTGTGCCTGGGCAAATCAGATGCTAAAAGAAGCTCAGATGAAGTTATGACCTTCCTGTGAGGAAGGTGGGCAGCAGGAGGGGTAGGAGATGAAACCACCCCAAATTGCCCAGCCTTTACCACGTGTCAGGAGCAGGCACACAGGCACTACTGCACAACAATCTTACAGTGCCTAAAAAGCCCTAAAGAGCTTAAAGAACCACTTGTGCTCCAGCTGGGAAATTCCGGTGATAGGTAAAATGGCTTCAAGATTGGGATAAAATTAACATTACACATACATCTCCTGGTTTTAACTAAAACAGTGAACATTTTAAAGGAAAGAAACTTCTCTCAGGGTGATCTTTTGCTTAGATCGAAAGGAAGGTTCTGTCGACTGAGAAAGAGATGTCAGAAAATTATGTATCACAGCAGTAAATCTTCTAAAATGTATTTTTATAGCACCTTTTATCTGATCCTTAAACTCTGTGAGGCAGAAGAACGACATCATTCCACAAAAGCACTCAGAGGAGAAATGATTAGCCACAAATCACGTTGATTCTAATTTTATTTTCAGGATTGTAAACCTGGAGTAAGGTCTTTGATGTAGTGAAGACATCCTGAATTTACACCAGGTCAGCATCTGGCCACTAAGATGAAACTTAGGTGCTCCTTCTCTATTCTTAATTCAAAAGTAAAAATATTCTTCATTCAAAAGTAAAATATCCTTATGATGTTTCTAAAAGCAGATTCTTGTATTTGGTACATAGTACCACCTGGGTTTGTAGTAATTATGATTAGTTTAATTCTGGTTGAACACTTATTTGCTGCAAGTTAGAAGAATAGTCTGGATGTCACATGGATTTTCTGCAACATATGGATAAGTTTGACTCTATTTTGGTCTCAGATTCCCACTAATATCTCAGCCCTATGCTGAGATGAAATTGTTGAAATGTACTTTAGCTGGTAGAAGTCTGGGCTCTGACTCGGGCATCACTTTTAGCAAACTGTCTGGGCTTCTATTTTTATAAAAAGAAGTATTTTCCTTCCGTGGAACATTCCTTTGTCCTAAAATCTCTGTGTCGTTTACTCCAGTTCCCATAAACTCCATGTCCGTGCTCCTGTGCTTGGAAAATGGCACCAGAAGCATTGATGTAACTTCATGGGAAACTGGGAATTACTTAATTTGTGTTTTGGTTTGGAAGAGGCTACAGGCACAGTGTGAGTCCCAGGCAGGACCGGCGGGACCATTTGTCAGTTCTATCATTTTCTAGATAGTTTCACAAAGTGTGTAGTAAATGTTAAAGAGCCAGTGAGAGGCTTGGATACTGCCAGATGATAAATCATCATGTGAAACTCAATAGGAATTGTTTCTCTAGCTGTGTGATATGTGAAAACTGTGCTAGAGGCGATGTCTCTCAGAGCTGCCCATTACCTAAATTCCCTTCAGCTCAAATGTAAATCCTTTTAAGAGACTAAAGATGCTTTGAAGTTGAAGAGAAGCTCCCAATGACAAATATATATTTTTTCTAAATGTTGTTAGTCGTTTACTTCTTCCAATAAATCCCTTCTCTCACATTCTGTAAGATGCATTTTAACTGTAATGAAACAAGCCTGGAGTTATTAGTAATTTCTAAACTGTCGCCTCCTGATCTTTCACAAGTTTGATTGCTATTGTTATTCTTTCTTTGTTTTTCTTATGTCTTGTCATCTTTAGTGTTGTTGGAGTGCGTGAAAAATGAAATTTGGGGAGGGCCTATGGAGGTTGCAGGGCAATGCTGGGGGCCAGCAATCAGGACCAGATGAGGTCTCAGCTCCCTTCCTTACCTCTATCCCCAGACAGTCACTGAAGTACAAGCTGAGGTGGAAACCTTTGATACACCAAAGCTGGACACTCTAGGGAAGAAAGCCTGTTCCAGGTGAAGCCAAAATGTCAGCTGGCTTTTGGAAAGCACGAAAAATTAGGTGTATGGTAAGCTGAAGGTGGCACATACACATAATCATAGAAATTTGTTGGCAGAAATCTGTTCTTTCAGCCAACAATGGATTCTTCTAAGAATTCTCTTTCACAATTTGTCTTCAAGAAATATGATTTTTTTTTCCATGGGAAAATCTAAAATTCCTTTAAAGGTTTAGCTTCATATTTGGATAAAAAAGTTGACTTTGCCACAAAGTGACTTAATAAAGTAGATGTTTGGGGGTGAAAAAATCCAAAGGACAACAGTTTTGAAACTGCCACTCTGTTCTACGGGATTCCTCAAAACACACAAACACACCCTTATGTTCCCTGTGGGACAAATATGGACAAACAGTTCCCACTTGGATTAGCAGGAGCTATGTGTCTAAAGCTTCTGTGCTTCTGAACCTTTCTTTTTTGTTCTATAGGGACAGAGTTCCTAGAAGAAGAAGAATACTCAGACTATTGAGAAACCCACAGAAGATGCCTCTGAGTGTGGAGGCAGAATCCCACACTTGGTAGAAAGCAGCATGAATGTCACAGCATTAATCTTTGTGAGTGGGGAACCTTATTAGAATGAGTTTTTCACTAGAGAAGAGCAGTGCTGTTTTTCCATATCTTTTCTTTATGTTCACTTTGCTTTCTTTCCATGCAATTACCTTTAGAGTCTCTTAATTTGGGAATTGAGAGTGAAGATCTCCAGGAGGGGAGGATAAATGAGCTCGGAGAGCCCCAGTCTCAGCAGCTGGAGCTGGGGTGACACTGCTTGTGCCCAGGGTTGTTTTCTGTGCAGGGCTAAGGATGAGGCTGGGTGGGCTGCAAACTTCAGGTTTGAGGCTACCCAAACGTCAGACATTTTCCCATTTTGCTAGTTATTCTCCTCTGAAAAGTGGACCTGCTCAGATTCCACTCAGGGCTTTTTCATTTTCAAGACCTCAGTTCATGTAAGCCATGGAAGTCATTGGTGGGACACCACTTTGCCTTGCAAAGGTATTTAAAAATCTCACATCATTTTCCTTTGTGAGATGAGTTTCTAAACCCAGAAATCACAGAATTTAGGATTTTTTTTTTCTTTACAGGTCTGGAGGTCACCATGACTAACCAAAAAGGTATTCTCAGGTCCTGATACTGTTTTGCAAACTGTTCTATATTAAATATCATCCCTCTAGTGAGAGCTGTCAAAACACTTTCATCTAACCTTCACCAGTAGAAAAGTCTTAGTGATGCCACATAACAAAC
The DNA here is from genome assembly GCA_013399895.1 of Serilophus lunatus. NCBI lineage: Eukaryota > Metazoa > Chordata > Aves > Passeriformes > Eurylaimidae > Serilophus > Serilophus lunatus. The sequence goes on from VXBA01004031.1 coordinate 249,722, forward strand.
ATTATACAAATAACTGTCAGAGTTCATTAAATCTCCTTTGAAAAAATTATTTTCTCATGTGCTTTGAGTATTTTAATTTTTTGAGGTGTCATTTCTAAGCAACTCTAGTGCTGATTTGCTTCTGGAACTCTTAGATCTCATTTTCATTAATTTTAATGGAAGCTGTAAAATGCAGAGTACTAGAAAGTATTTTCCTATTCCTGTTTATATTGGGGTTTTGCCATTTCAATGACACAGAAAGGACTGGCTATTGCTTCAGATAAAGCAGCTGTAGATGTTTGCATGCCCAGCTTAAAAAGTGTTGTGTCCTTGCTTAGGGCAAAAGTAGATGAGAACTCAGTATAGAGGCTTTAGGCAGCCCTAAATTATACCAAGACTACTTCTGTGCCAGCAGACTGTAACAGCTTCTGAAGCAACTTGCTCATCTGTATCACTCATCAGCAAAATAATTCAGCCCATCTCAAGAGATGCTCTGGCTCACAAAAAGATCTGGATTCCAAATTAATTAATCTGAATCATTCATTTATTGTAACACTTAAAACCTCTACTTTGAGAGGGCTGGACAACACACAACCAGAGGGACTGTTCCTACCCCAGGGGCAGGTCCCAGGCAGCAGGTGAATAGGAAAAATTGAGACCATATTGATTTACGGTATTAACAGTCAGCAATTTTTTCTCTTCTGTCATGATGTCTGTAAAGGTAGAACTAAATAAATTGCTATTTCATGCACATTCACACATATAAGTATGAAAGCTATGTAGGGGAAAACCACCTGCTTTTGTCTGGTCTGGATGCTGAGTGTGCTGCTGTGGCAAATGAAGGTGTGATGAGAGCACTGCAAGCAACGCTTCAGGATGGGGATGTCTGCAGTGAAGGTTGGGCTGGAGATTTCACTGCTGGTGTTCTGGCATGTGCCAAGGCTGCAGGTCATCCCTGTGGTCATCCCTTTGCATCTTCACAGAGGCAGCCACTTGGCACAGTCTTCCTGTGTTTGCTGGGCTGTTATTACTTTCCTCCAAAATTTGTATTGTGCTAGTAGAGGTAGGAACAAAGCCAGCACACTCCATCTGGAATTAGCCCTGGCCCTGCAGGAGCAGGAGCCAGGGTGGTGGCTCTGGGGTACAGCCCAGTCCCAGCACTGTGGGCTCCTTTCCCCTAATGCACAGGTTTGGGGTTTCTCTTTGGTGATAAGGACCTCGCTGGACTTTGACTACACTGACATTTGCTCTGAGAACAGATTAAAAAAAATGGCACAGAAAGTTCCCAGAGATCTAAAAGCAGAAACATGTGTTGGAATATGAGCACAGGCTTTTTCTTCTTAACTAAATTGAGCAGTAGGAGATAGGAGTTTGGGTGACCCCTTCCTCACAGTGGGTGTTACGCAGACTCAGGCTTTAAGCACTTCCTTAAGGACTGTCAGGAGACTGGATATAATTCAGTCAAAGAGGGCAGCACAAGCAACAATGTCAAGGGAAGGATTTTATATTTCAATTTAAGTGAATCCATTTGTTTCCTTTTTAATGGGAACAGCACTGTGACTCTGCAAGAGTTAGAAATGAGCTCAGCAACTGGAAACTGAAAAGCAGAAATCCTATTGCTCCTCAGGCTGAGGCTTGTGCATTGCTGTTGTAGTGGGGTTATTTCAGTGATCCAAGGGATGGCTCGAATTAGCCCTGCTTTGGTACCACTGTACCTGTGCAGAACACTTTAAATCCATCATCCATACATTGCCCATCCCTAAAGGAAGATATAATGTTGCTTTCCTTCTCGTTTGAGGCTTCTTGGGGCATATAAAGATCCACACACATTGTTAGTCATAATGCAATGTAAGGATGCTTCCATTCTACGTGCTTTGTAAACTTTCTAAAGGTGAAGTGAGCTGAGTGCCAAGAGGGCTGGAAGGAGCCACATGTTTGCTTTCTGTTGCTGTCCTTGTCTCTGCAGCCAACCAACACTGTGCTGGTTCAAGGCTTGCTCACTGTCCTGGCAGTGTTTGCAGGCTTGGTACCAACTAGAGCTCCAATGCCTGCTCGCTTCCACCCAGAAACTTTGCAACTAAATCTCATGGACTAAGGGGATTCCACTGACAAAGGGACCTTCAAACCTCCTTATTTAATCTGGACTAATTCAAGGAGCCCTGGTTTCACATGATAGTTTGTATTCGATCAGATTTTTCTCTTTTTCTCTCTACAGATTTCTGGTGTTTTGCATTTTCGAAAGAATGGTGCTCCTTTGATTCTAAGACATACACAATTTCATTGTTTTCCTGTTCAGTCTCTGTATCCTGTGGTGGCAAAACTTGGAGAGCCAGCAAACCGAGCTGGGAGTGTTTTCCAGGGTACTGTCGAGTGAATTATTTATGTCCATTACAAAAATAACTGGGTTTCTAAGTATCCATCTTGTGGGACACTCTTAGCAATGTGTAACATTTTCATCATGAATAACCAATTAAAAAACTCATTTTGCAAGGCTGTGTTAAAATGCCCATTTGGGGAAACTGAAGGCAGTGGCACTGGAGTAGATCTGCTGGCCAAATACACCCAAAAAATGAACTTTACAATATGCTTCAGCAAGTCACATAATTTTACCCTTTCTAAGATTTGTATCATTTATTAGCTGTTTCAATGTTTGATTTGACTCCAGATTTTTAGCAGAGGTGCCAGTGCAAATGCTATTCCACCTTTTTCCTGGCTGTCTCAAAATGAAGCTGCCTGGAGTCAGGGCCCCAGATGTGTCCGTGTTCCTCAGCCCTCTGACCACGGGAGGATGGAGCCAGTGTGACCTTTCTCAAGTGCCTGGATGTGAATCTGCAGGACAGGAAAGTCCCTCCCTCTGTAAGTGAAGGGATTGGTTTCGACACCTGCCTGCTGAAGTACAGGCTGTTGTGAGCCAGGAGAGAGCAGGAGAGTTTGCTTTGAAGAGCCTTAATGTGCTTCAGCTGTTCAATGCCTATAAAAGTCAGGCCACTGCATTTGGTGCTTGAATAGATGTAGGGTTTTGAGGTCAAAAACCAGCATGGATTTTAGCAAGGAAGATTTTCCTTAAAAACTGTATGGCTGTGACCATATGATTTAACTCAAAACTGGAAGTTCAAGACATTGGACCAGCTTCTCTTTTGACACATATTTCCCTTTACTGATCTTTCTATCCTCCTTACCCCACGATATGAAAGCAAGAGGTGCACCAGAGGGAATTTTGGAAGTGTAGCACCAAGCATGTCACCCCATGACAGCATGTGGCAGGTCAGCCCCTTTCCTGACACCTCACTGGGAACTTCTCACATGCTTTTCTGCAGAAGCTCTGTTGGGCAAAGCCTGGTTTCCAAAAAGCCCTGTAAAGCCTGAGCAAATTTGTAATTCCTGTTACTTGAGAGACTCGTGAATTTAAATGAGGCCCAGAATCACATGGAGTGTTCCAGTCAACACATTTTTGGTTTTCCTTTTTAAAACATTCTTAAAAGCATTCTGCAGTCAGTGGCGTGGCAGCCAACAGCCATTGCTTCCTTCCACATCAGAACAAGTAGGAGCATCTATTTTAGTTGGGAGAAAACAAAAAATCACACTAACTTGGTTTTCCCTTTGATCCCTCATATTTCCTACATTGCTTTCCTCTCTGTTTATAGCATCTGACATAATTCCTTTGGTCAGATTTTATGCCTGAAGTCATTTAGGCCAATTTTAGCTTCTTTTTTTTTTTCAGGGCTTTGACGTCTCAAGCAACTTAATCTAGGTCAGTAAAGTACCTGCTGTTGAAAGGAATTTTCTTGAGTAATGTTTTGATGTCAGAAGGGCCTTCCTTGGCATGTGCAGATCAGAGGTCACCAAGCCTGTACAGTATGGAAAGGGCAAGACACTATGTGTTACATATTGGTCAAAAAACAGTCTATAGTGATATATATACACACATATTCTACGTCCTTTTAAATGCAGGATTCTGTGATTTTTAGACAGCTAAAGTGATGTAGTGTAAAAATTCCAGCAATGTTTTCTTTGGGGAAGAATTTGCATGTGAAATTCTTGGGTTCAGGAGCAGCAATTCCACCGGTCTCAGATAATTCCCAGACCAGATCTAAGTGTTGAGTTTACAGCTGTGGGAGCCCAGTGAGCTCATTCCAAGAACAACCACAGGACTTGGCTCATTGGCAGCTCACAGCAGGAACAAACCTGACTCTTGCATCAGGTTCATAGGTTTGTTTCTGGGTTTTTACTACTTTAAGGCACATTTTTGAGGACCTTTATCATAACTCCCAAAAGCTTGACCAGGGCTGCAGGGCCCAAAAAAGGTGTTGGGGCCAGGGAATTAGCTCTGTACCCAAGGCAGAAAACAGAGAGAAAATGAAAGAAAAATACGAGATATTGTGTGAGCACCAGAACTAACAAAGGTGGTTTTTTTTTCCTGAGTTCATATTTCATAATTTATTAAATGTTGTATCTGAAAAGCCTCAAATGAAGCTTTTCCTGTTGTTGGGTTCAGGCATTTGCTGGGGCCTCTCTCCTGCATCTACCCAACTGTTTTCACAAAAACTGAAGGAATTTAAATTACTATTTATCTGACCTTCTGTCAGATTTGATTAAGAAGGGTTCGAACATAACTGAGGTGGGTCACAGGTAAAATTGCAAAAACTCACCAAAACGTGTAATGGCTCTTCATTTCCAAATGACAAAAAAGAGTGTTGCCCAGCCTTTTCCCTACATTTAAAAAAAATAAATTAGTGAACTACATTTATCTATTTCTTCAGTCAGTTCAAAAGAAGCAGCACAAGCCAATACTTCAGCACTGGTTTAGAACATCCCCTGAACAGTCTAATTTGAATGACATTACTGGAGACTAAAGTGATTGTGTATGTGCTTATTTAGCTCATCACTGAGTAGTCTATCAGAAGCACACTAACAAGTAGTGATATTTTTGCCCTTCTAAATTGACTTGCCTTAATTTGTTACATTTGGTTAGCTGGTTTCCAGTGGATTCAACTATGACACAATGGTTCTCAAATTATGCTCTGCAGAGCATTTTTTGGTGGGCTTGATCGAACCCGTGGTCATGAGATGCTTTTTTTTTTTTTTTCCTCATTTCCAGTTGAAAAGTTGTATTATGAGACTCTAAAAATATATTCACATGTTTTCATTAAGTTGTTTCTCCATGGCAGCAATTGTTACAGTTGCTGTGTTCCTGCCTTTGATCGCTATTGGGAGGAGTGGTGGCTTTTGAGATTGGAAATGAAGGACAGAGCCAATCCAAATGCGTGTTTGCATGAGGGATGTATTTTTTCTGGGGGAGAGAGAAATTTATTTACATGTGTATTAAGAGGAACAAGCCTTACAAATTGGTTCTTACCTTTTTTTTCCTTCTTTGAATTTTTAAAGTAGGTACTTAATTTATTTTTTTAAAGTTATGAAAATGAAAGGTGTGGGATTTATTTCTGGGAAGGTTTCACACTTATGCATAACATGTTTTGGTAGGCAAAGAACAACTTAGAGTGTAACTGTTGCATTTCAGCAAAGAACTCTCTTATTCAGAGATTTCTTCAGGCATCTGAGTTTTACAGGAAGTTGCCAAAACAACGCTTTGAAAACCCGGAGTAAAACACCCCTTCTTCTGCTTCCTTTTTTAAAAATTGAGATTATGAGAAGACACTACACAGTGTGTTTCCCTTTTACTATTTTCTTTCAAGCTAGACAGGATCAAAAAATCTAATAAAAGCAACTAAGGGAAAAGTACATGAATATATATAAATACAGAAATGTTTTGTATCACAATTTTAATAAATTAGAGAATAAAACAGGTGATTTTTTTCTCTCCCACTGCCCCTTCCAGAGCTGAATTTTAGATATAAATTCAACCCTGAAGGTGTCTCAAAAGGGCTCTTTTAACTAGGACTGCTCAAAACCTGGTTTCCCTACCCTGAAACCTTTCCTGAGATATATTAAGAAAAATCTCACTCCAAATAACCTGAAAATTTCAAACTCTATTCCTCTTGGAACAGAACATAAACATATCAAATGGAAGTAAATTAAAATCTTTTCATACATAAATATTTTAAATTGAGTAATTTTATTAGTATCGTTCAATAAAATACCTAAATGAGAAAAAATTTAACTTCAAAACAGAGATCTTTTCATTATGTTCCAAGTGCAAGAACACCCCATTTATGGTTTCACAGAGAATTTTAGATGTTAGCTGGTGTTCCCTGGAGATGGTTCACCTGAGCTGAAATCTTTGCTAATCGAGCAAGAAGCAGAATTCTCCAGGATTTATTTCTTAGCCTTGTTCTTTTCTAGGGGTTAAAAGTGAGCTTTCCTCCTTTTTACAGCCATAAACATTACAGTCCACATGAAGAGAAATCTATTTGAAAGTGGCTGAATAAAGTCAAGAAGGTAAATTAGAATCATCTGCTTCCCAAAGCCTTTCTTGTCTCCATAAAACAATGCCCTCTCCTGCCTCCCAGGCTGTGACTAATTCTCTAACAGTCCTTTTGTTCCAAATAAAACTCTCATGAAGGCTGACCATATTTTAATGAACAAATGCAGGGAAGATTGACTTTACAGGATTTTTTTCCCTCTCTTTACTTCAGTGGCAGTGAGTGCACAAGGGGCAGAAGTGCAGGATAAAAGTCTCAGTGTGGATGATGTAGGATGTTCAGAGGTTTGGGTATTTTTACTGCTGTGTGATTTTGACCCAGCTGTGGGTCATGGCATGGGTACAGTTAATTTGGGTTCATAATTAGAAGTGTTAGTACCAGCATATATGTCAGGGACCTCTATGAGGATGTAGATGCTGAGAGATGAGGATGTTCCTTGGAAAACCATCATGTCCCTCCTTGGGAGAAGCAAGGTGATGGGAATAACTCCAGAAGTCTGTAAATGGAGGGCTGCAGGGTCCGTCCTATTCCTGCCTATGGAGGCCAGAGGCAGGTCTGCCCTGGGAGGGACACAGGGAAACAATTGGGGTCTGAGCTTTCTGCAGCTCAACATTACATGGATTTCTGCTTGGTTGGAACAGCCTGCTCAGAGGAAAGGGATAAAAGGAGGACAGTGTGGTCAAACCTGCAAAGAACCAATGTCATTTAAATCCTTGTCGTGAAAAGTCTGATATCCCTGCACAGTTTAACGGTGAGCTCTACTTTGATGTTTGAAGGCGCTAATCTCCCTTTGGAAGTGCACATCAGGCTCTGTCAGACCTTCTCCCAGACACTTCTTATGGGGAAACCAGCCCTTACAACACCTGAACCAGTCGGTGAAAGGCAAATAACATTCATTTGAAAGAATTGAGGCAGGTTGGCCACCTCAAATTCTCACAGGTTTGACACTCTTTTAGACTGATTTAGCCCAAAGTAACTGAACCTGTTTATCTAGTGACTCCACTTGCAGCTCCAAGACCTATTCTTCCAATTTCCCTTTCTGAAAATTAGAGAATCCTTTGCATCTTTGGTGATCATGAAGACTATGTCTTCTGTATGACCTTCTTTAGCACCAAAAATCAGAAGCCAATTGTAAATTGAGCTACAGGAATAAATCTAGAATAGCTCTTTTCATGTCAGCAGTTACCTAAAATCGTAACAGAATGAGAAAGACAAGAAAGGGCCCCCTCCATTTCTTTATTTTTCTTATTGAAATGTTTGCTGTTGTTCATAGGAGATCTTGTTAACCCTTTGGCCAATCCAGTCTGCTGACCTGATGTGCCAAAACTGAAATCCCTGTTGCTGCCTGATAGCTGGGATAATAAAAACCAGAGTTGAGATGGCACAGGGAGTTCCCTGCCAACAGGCACCTCTTGAAGCCAGCAGTGCCTTGGAGTGGGCACAGCCAGCAGCCAGCTGGGTGTTTGTTTTCCTCTCAGACCTCTTTATGTCTTGCTGTTGCTTGACCAGCAAACCTCTGAGCAATATCTAAAGCTGTGTTCATGTGCTTGGAGTTGCAGCAGCCAACTCAGACTCCTTTCTCCTCCTCACTTTTAAAATCTAAAAATTCTTTAACTGGTGGTTCTAGGCTGTGAGACTCCACACACCTCTGTAAGGACAAAGAGCTGCTTCTGCAGCCACATCTGGTCTCTGAAACCAGGACCCCTTTGTAGTAACTCCTGTATTGTTTCCTTGTGGGCCATCGTGGACAGAGCTGGGAACAATGGGTACGATGGAACAGCATTTTGGGAAAATAGATCTTGTCTATGTGGGCAAAAAGCACCATTTTTCACCCTGAAAAACTTAGGTGGTTGAAGCTGCAACCTGAATGCAAGTGATTTGAAAGGACTATGCAACTTTAAAAGGGATTTCAATCAACTCAGGCTCATTTCTCCCATCTTCTTCAATTGAAAGTGCTGGTTTAATTCCTGTGAACAGGATCCAGTATCTCTTGAGTGAAGAAAGGGTCTTGGGGGGAAGAAAGGGAAGTAAAATCTAAAATTTTTATACCATTATCATATTATCATATTCCTATATCATTAGAAATCTCCATGCAGTAAATTATTCCAGTAGTAATTGCATTTCCATATGAGCAATGATCCTACAGTACTTTTTTCTCATTGTTGCATCTTGATTCTCTTGGGCTGTTTCTTGTTTGTTCACTCAGGAATGCCAAAGATGAGAGAAGAACCCTGCACACATCTCCCACTCCCCCATACATGTTGTTTTCATGTTCACCAGCAAACTTCTCAAGCTTTGTGTTCATTTGTTTTTATTAGCTATTTGCTCTTGTATCTCTTAGTGCCTTTAAAATATGTAGGCTGAAGGTCTAAAAGCTCAGATTGGTCTAAGCATCCTTGGTTTGCTGAGGTTTTTGTTGCAGCTTCAGCTGTGAGAGCATTACAGGAGTAAACATGTTGGCAGCCCATCAGACTTGTGAGGCTGTACCTCGTAATGTCAGCACTGCTGTTGGCTCTGCAAACCCCAACAGCCTCATCAAGAACATTTCTGACAAGAAAAATCACTGACACAGACGCCGTTGATACACTCAGAATTTAACATCTTGTCCCTTGGACGTAGTGCCTGAGGCTTGAAACACAAACAAATCAGCCCTTCATAAGGAGCTGCTTATGTGCTAAATCCTTCTTTTCCTTGGCTTACAAACATCAATAAACATCTTGGCAATACAGTGCAAGAGATTACATGTTCTATATGGGCGGCAAGCATCTAATGCAGTGGAGGGAGGGACCATATCTGCTCCTGATGAAAGCAGAATGCTCAGCATTATGCAATTAGTCATGTGAAATGCAGCCAGCAGCAGCCTAATGGTCAAAACTAATGCTGATGCTCAGAAGTGTCTTGTCAGGGCTGTGCATAAACTGGTGGGCAGATGATATATCTTCACTGGGTCATCTTCTGAGAGATGATCTTTCAGTCTTCATTTGCTACCCCTTTCCCTTATTCCAGCCACTCATGACTCAGGCAGATAAAATTTTGGTTGAAAAAAGCAAATGCTTATCTAAGAAAAAATAATTAATTTTTACATTCTGCAGTTGTCTCTGTAGGGACAGTAATTGCTGTTTATTTTAGTGGCTAATGTATATGGTTAGAGTGATTTTTTTTTTTTTTATGTTACAAGTAGGACATCACTTATACTTAAGTTGCCTTCATACCTTTCAGACCAATAAAATTCACACAGATGAAAGCTTGCCTCACGTAAAAGAACTGTTGAAAAAGTGTTTCTATGGACATAAAATCTGACATGATGATAATCTGAAACTGCTCACTCCCCAAGGATGACAAAACTAACAACTTCAAAGCAAAGAAAGAATTGCCAGAGGGGAAATTGTAATTAAAATTAGATAACCTGTATGAAAAGCATCCAATTTGTAGTCTATAAAAGTGTTTTAAAAGCACAGTTCTTCAGCCCCAGGACCATAGCTGTAACAATTATCTCAAGACTTTCACAGTGGAATCAAAACATGTTAATTTGTTAAGGAGTCAGTATGTAGCACTAAGAAAAAGATTCTAATGAGGGAACACAAACATAAATACTGCATCTCTGTTTTTAAGCAGATGCACTATTTAAGTCAATGCCTTGGTTCCAGTGAAAGTTCTCCATCTCTGGCTGGACAAAGGATTATATATCGAGGATTTCTGGCCTGAGAATCTGGGAGACCTCAAAAGGCAAAGAGGAACCTTGAACCCAGCTGAGGAGGCAGATTTCTTCTTATTTCCCCACTTCCCAGCAGAGTTTCTCATCCACCCTGTGTTTTGCAGCAGCTAATCCATAAATCTGGCGTTTATCCAAAGCAACTGTGCTGTAGTGGCTGCTCCCCCAGCAGGGCAGAGTTGGAGGTTTCCCTGTTACTGTGCCAACAGAGAGCAGCTAAAATATTATTTTCAGCTAATTATTGTATGCCTCAGACTAAGAGAGGATTAAAGACTTTGAGAGTTTGGGTTGTCGTGAGGTTGGAGGGCAGAAGTGCAGTGGGGAGAAAGAGATAGTGGAAAGAAAAGCCTGGGGAGAAATATGAAAAGGAAGAAGAAAAGGGACAAGAGGGATGGGAAGATGAAGAAATGGAAGGGAAGAAAGGAAAAACTCCATATGAAGAGGGGAAAAAGTAATGGAGAAATCAGAAAACCTATGGATTGGGACTTGCTAATACAAAAGAACTTGAGCTTCAAGTCAAATAAATCTTATTTCTTTCTTCGTCCTTTGCACTACAGGAGGTCACCCTTAAAGTAAGAAAAGTTCAAGGCCTGATGATATCAATGTTCTCAAGTGGTGCAGAACTTAGGGAAGTTTTCAGGCCAAAATAGCCCTTTCCATCACTTGGCTGCCAAGTGCACCATCACTACATCTAGAAAAGCCCTGCTAGAATTTCCATAAGGAAAATGTCTCCTCAGCTGGCATGTTAGGATCCCCAGGGAAACCCTGTGGTGTGATGGCAGGATGGGCTACCTGGAAATTAGGGACTCTGGGAGAATCTATCAATGCCCAAAAGTATCTGAGCCTCTTTCACACTAATTATTGCCCAACCCTTTCTCTTTTCTATGGTCAGAAAAATTTGGAATGCAAAGGTGCATCCAAAACCACTTGCATCTCATTCATCTTTGCTCTTTCCAGGTCCATCCTTTACATCAAATCCTGGTTGCTGCTCCATCCTCATTCAGCAGCCTGTAATTTTGGTCTCTGAATGAGCCACAGAGCACAATACATAATGTTCACACACAAAAGTGTGTACTTGTACTACAGTATTGCAAGTGAGAGCAGTAAAGGTGCCACCACAATCATCTCTTTTCAGTAAGGAGTTGACAGACTGGAGAGGTGTTTAGAAGGGCTTGGAGGGAAAAGTAAGAATAGCCTGGATGTAACAGTGAGCTTCTAGGATTGAGTCTCATAATTAGCCAGGGCAGACTTTGATCTAGGATTAATATTAAAAAAAAAAAAAGGCTAATGTGCAAGATTAATTCCCAAGTGAGATATTTCATTACCTCTGGTAGCTTCACAATATGATAACAATCAGGAGGACTAGATTTGATCTTTCCCAGTTGAGACAATAGGGAGGAGATAATTGTTATCTCTGCCTTCCTCCATGTGACACGGTAATCCAGTGTGTTGTATCTGACAGGTGGGAAAAGCTGCACATCTTCCTAAACACACTGACACATGGTCTATGCTTGCAAGCATTGATCATGATAAAATAGTCATTATATCATTTTTGCTTAAGGCAGAAATATATTCTGGTGATCTGATATATATGCATGGAGTTATCTCATGCTGGTCTCAATGTATGAGAGCAGTGGCTCCAGGTATTGCTATTATTAGCACAGTTAGGAACACTGTTTGTGCTCTGTTGCAACACTTCTCATTTAATCTAACATCCCAAGGCACTTGGAGAAAAAGTTGTTCCATATCAATAGTGCCAGATGTAAGTAAATATTCTCCCAGCCAGATCTTTACCTTTTACCTGAGAACTGCAGGTGGCTGGCTACTGCCAAGGCTCAGAATTCAGCAGGTCTAGGTCCCATTTTTAGTTGTTGTAAAGGCTTTCTGTGTTGGAAGAAAGGCTGTCCAAGGGTTAAAGTCTTTGAAAGAACAGAGAGATGGTGAAGGAAAGGAGCAAACCTCCAGGTTCTTTGCCTTTCTGAACCTTTTTATAGGGAAGAGTCTTTGTGCCTTCCATGAGGTCATCCCACATTATGAGGCTATGAGTGATTCAGTACAGAATCTGTATGTGCCAGAAACTGAAGTGTCCTGGTGGTTTTGTTCAGGAAATTCAGGAAACAGGGACAGCAATGCACACCTGCCTCGAGAGCATGACTTTAATTCTGCCTAACCAGGGACAAATACATTTTCTTTGTCTATTTTTTTGTCATTCTGCTCTGGCCTGGTCAGAGGTATTCCACTGGGATTTATTATCAGCCTTCCTGCTGCTCCACATAAAATATGGAGGGTCGTACCAATCCCCTGAATCATTCAGTCAGCAGCATTGTTTGGGTTTGGTTTGGGATGTTTCTCAAATTCAAGTTGAGGCTGGTTTGATGTTGTGCTTTTCAAAGTTATTCACCACCCAGCCCTTCTGTGGCTCCATTGAGTTCAGAAGCTGTGCTCTATCAGAGCTTTCACAACAGCAGCCAAACAAATTAATCTTTTCCAAAGATGCAACATGGAAGACAATTGTGCCTTCTATTTTTATGGCAGTGGTTTTGCTTTATTTCACTCCCAGATTCTAGGCTTCATTCTGTGCCATTTCCTTGCCTTGGATACTGAATAACTCTTTACATGCTGAAGCTGTAATACCTCCTAATTGTAGGTCCTAGAAATCAGGGAAATATGCCAGTCTAGGATTTTCTGTGAACAAGCCTAAACTGACCTGCAGCCTTAGCAGCATTCTCATTCATGCCACCTTTCCTCTGAAGGAAAAGGATAGGTTCTTAACCTTTTAATTAAAATAATAGAAATAATATATATAGAATTATAGAAACACCCTATATATATAGAGTATTTCTCTAATTAATTTCTATAATTAATAGAAATACCCTAACTATGGAGCTGTCTCATATCCCATGTTCCACAGCATAAATGGGTGGAGTGTTGGGATTAGAGAGCAGCAATAAATAGTATTGAGCTCTTGGGGACTTCAGGTTGGACATCAGGAGGAATTTCTCCACTGGAAGGGTGGCCAGGCCTTGGAAGGGGCTGCCCAGGGAGATTTGGAGTCCCCATCCCTGAAGGGGCCCAAGGGAGGATTGGACGTGGCATTCAGTGCTCTGGGCTGGGGGACAAGGTGGAGATGGGGCAGAGCTTGGACTCGATGGGCTGGGAGGGCTTTTCCAGCCTCAGTGATTCCAGGATTCTTTTGTGGTGCCACCCCTTTGCAAACACTCGTTAACCACACAAGTTTTCCCTGACAAGCAGAGAGGTACATTAGACCTTCTTCACACCTGGTTTTATAGCTGAAATACATGCAAATCTAAGGAATACTTTCTCCAAGCTCTCCCCACTATAATTCTAGCACTCTCCCTGTTACATCTAAGCACAAAACAGACACAGAATTAATTCTTACCTGATAGGGACATTTCCTCCTTCACAAGCTGGAGTTATCTCCGGCCCCAAACAATCATTGCTCAAGTATTTACAGAAGAATTTCCATTTGTATTTGCAGTGGGTGTGCAGGAAAATAAGTGTTGGGTGAATATTTCTCATTCCACTAAGTGAGAACAACAAAACATTTGCCTTTTCTTGGCCATGGCAGGGCTCCTAAATTTAAAATTAGATACTGGCCGTATTTTGTAACTAACACATGATGTAGCTCAAATCCCCTGTCAGCTGAAGAAAAGACATTGCATCGCCTGTGGGTCACAACGGTACCTCAGGAGGAGCTAAGATAAGAAAGTTGCTTTAATAGTGAGTTGCTCATGGCCTGGACACTGTGGAGTGGGAAGTTTGGCTCCCTGCTCCACAGCAGCTCACCCCTGCAACAGGGATGTGAAAAAGGAGGAGGCAGTGTAATGCCAGGCAAGGTCTAGCAACCCTCACAGCTCTCCAGCTTGGGATCACCCCAAAACAGCACCAGAGGTCACCTGAACCCTTCCATTCCGACCCACCACCTCCCCATGGTCTCCAGGGGCAGCTGGAATTCTCCTCCTGATGACTCAAGCAGTACACACTGAGGGAATCTCTCCCCTTGTGAATCACCAAAAATGGAAAATAATTGTCTTAAATTAAAGATATAATCAGTCTGAAAGCAGCAAAAACTTTGTCAGCTCAAGAATAAGACATTCTCCTTAATCCTGTCCTTGCTGAAAGAAGTTTATTCAAGTATTTATCTAACCTTGTATTTAACCAGGAAATCCAGCTGAGCTAATCACTTTCTGCCAAAGAAGTATTTGGGCACTTGTCTGCCATGACATTTCTGAGTGATTCTACACACTGTGGCCATTCTTTTAATGGTTTGATCACACGCAGAAAAAGCCACACATTTTTCAATGTTGTTTCCTTCAGAAAAATCAAAGTGTTGTCATCAGAGAAGCCATAAGAGAATGTTCATTATTTGTAGAGGTGATGCCTCAACTTTTCTTCTCCAGTCCAAGTTCATGCCATTTCATTCTCGACTTTACAACTTCAACCTGCACTAATGCTTTTTTCTTTTGAGATTTCAAACAAGTCTCCTTTTATTTTTGTGCCATGAAAGAGAATGGAGAAGATGTACTTCTCACAGAGCCAAAATTGTAAGGCCAACAGCAATCCTGGGAACACCAGGTTTGTGGTAATTCTGGGCAGAGACTCACACATTCAAAGGCTCAAGGACAGTTTCTTAGGGAACTTTCACCCCCAAGTCTGTAACACCAAAAAGAGCATCATGTGCCTCAGTTTCCCTGCAGGAGAAATGGTGGTGATGAGGAACAGAAACATCTGCTCCTAATGCTTGTGTACTCTTCTGCCACAGCAGTGACAATGGGAGCAAAGCCACCACCTCATCTCACTGCTGTCTGTGCAAGACTCACAAGATCACCAAAAGAGTAAGATCATCAAAGAAGAACTGAAAGAAAGAAAAAAAAATTAAGGGAAAAGCCAGACGCTCAAGACTCCTCCCCCTCCTTGTCCTTTGGAAGAGTTATTCAATAAAAATAATTGTCAAATAATTAGCTGCCACCACCCCCTCCATTGTCCCCTTCAAATCACGGCTGTGCTGAGTCACTGCTGTCCCAGACCCAGCCTGGAGCCACCCACCCCGAGTGGCACTGAGCTGCCTCAGTGTCCCCTTGGACATCAGCAGGAGCCAAGAGGCTCCCGGTGGGACCTCCACACCCTCAGCATCTTCCAGGATCAGGCCTCAAGTTAGAAAGTCATGCAGACTTGGCCACAGACAAATATGAACCAGCTGAATATGCTGCAACTGGGCACATTGTCTTCAGATCAGGGCCTGGAAGAATTAAAACCAAGTGTGTGATCTGAGCACACTGAAATGAACTCCAAATGAAATTGGACTTAGGTCTCCTTAGCAGGGAGCACAGGGTCAGATTGTCAGGTTTTAATAAAGTGTGGCCAGTGCTTTAATAAAGTGTGGCTAGTATATTATCCAACATGCTTTTACAATTACTGAGAAACAAGGACAGGAACTTCATTAACACTTTACAAGGGAAAGAAAGCTGTGCTACAGGCAAGTGATATATTGCTATTGTGACTGTAGGTGTCTTGCATTTAAGAAAACAAGGAAAAAATCAGGGGAAGGGAGTAATTACACTGTCAGCAAACGTGTTTGTGTTAGCAATGAACTATTCCCTCCCAAGTCCCACAGCTGCTGGGAACCTGTATCACAACATGGCAAATTTCTAGGATAGAAGGTGACTCCATAAACACAGCAAGAGCTGAAATGTGAGAGACAAAACTCCTGAAGAAAAAAAAAAAGAAAAAAAGAAAAAAAAGAAAAAAGGCACATGCAGAATCATTTACTAAATGTGTTCTCCAGGCGGCTGCAAGAACCCTGGGCAGGGTTACACTCACCACTCTAAAAGCAGAGGGGAGCTGCTTTGATAAAGCACAGGTGAGGTGTATCCTGTGAGCTGCATGTCAGGCAGGATTAGCTCCTTGGCAAATTATCAAAGCCAACTGATAGCAAAACAAGTTGGGACTCTCCTACAGTGGCAGTTTAAAACTAGGTGTAACTTCACCTAAACCAAATGAATACAGCGGGGGTGTAAGGGGACTACCTAACTAATTAACCCCTTCATTAACTCCCAGGCAGATCACGGTGGTTTGTGGAAATCCAGGTCTCAAGAAACATAAGATGGTGTTGGGTAAATTAGAGTGAAATCCAATTTCTGTGGGAATTCTTTCTGTGTGGTTTGGGGATTCAGTTAGAGTGTGAGGAGGAAGGGAGGAGCCCATGAGGTGAAAGGTTTTGTTGGGTCTTCTGGACCTGTTTCACACTGCTCAGCTCCTCAGTTTGGAAAGAAGAGTTCTAAGTGTACTCTGAGAATGGAAAACCACCCATTGAGTCACCATACACAGTTTTGAGATGGATTTTTAGACTGTTTTAAATTAGAAGAGCTGAGGCACTACAGGAGAAATGCACAATACAGGAGGTATCTATATTGCCTGTAATAGCACAGGCTCAGAAACGTTGCCCTTTATGTTTTCTAACAGTTTCCTATTTTTGCATTTCTGTCTCCCTGCAGCAGGAAATACAAACAATGATGTGTGTTCTCAGGGAGCACATGGCTCTGCTTGGCATCCCAGCCACCCCAACAGGATCATGCAGTTTGTGGAAACTCAGAGAGTAACCAGTTTTGTAGCACTGCATATGGGAAAACCAGGCATGCAAAGCGGGATGTTGGGCTGAAAATGTGGCTTGCCAGGGCTAATGAAGGAGACAGGAGGCAATTAAAGAGGAGAAAAGTGACAACCTGACAACATGCTCAATTAATGCAATCAGATTTTACATTCACTAGTAAATCAAAGCATAGTTGGAACGATATGAACTTTTTAATATTAAAAACTATTCCCATAATATGCAAAGTCAGGGAATACCAGTAAATTTGTGTCTGTCTGTTGCCAATCATTAACTGATTTAGGATAGACCTTGTTGAATAATTATGTTTAATAAGAGCTTGTCCATACAAGCTGCTATCAGATGTCATTTTACACAGTTTCAAGCCAGATATAATGGGAGAGATGCACATATTAACTGTTTGTAATACTGTCCTCCCTTTTCATGAGAGAAGGGTGGGAAAATTCAAAACTGATTACTGTGTGGCTTCTTTTCAAACAGTTGTATTTGATCTAATTTGATTTATCGCTGCACATTTTGAATGAGCAGAAATGTCTCGAGGGGGAAAAAAGAGACTTGTTACAGTAAATGTTAGCATTAATGTATTTTCACCTGCTTGCTTGGTGGGCTCCATAGTTGCCTGTATTCATTACAGTTTGGGAGTCTTCTGGATTAAAAAAACCTACTCTCTATTTTTTTGCTGTCTCTTGTAGGGATCTAATGAGCTTCCCACACCCTCCACCAGAGGAGATTGTGTAACTAATCCATGCTGGCATAACAATGTCTTCACCTAAATTACTAATATTGCTAAACAGAAAAGCAAGACAAAGGCTGATGGCTATTTTCATGAGCAAAGCACAGTTGTAACTCATAGGCAATTTTTTCCAGGTGGTCTTAGAGGATAAATGTCTTGAACCTTGCAGAGAAGTGAGTACAAAGGTTTGTAGTTCCACTAATTTTTGGAGAAGCACATAAAAGCTTGGGTGCTGATATTACTTGAAGGCATAAAACCACAAAGAGTTTTCCTAATTGCTGAAGGGCTTCTGGGTCCCCAGTGCAACTCAGCCTCGTCTTTAATGTACTGCCACTCTTTTTCTTAGCAGTGGGACATGAGGAGATGAAGCAGTGCCTTTTCTATCACACTTTCCAAGAAAGGCATGCACACTTAAAAAGGCAGAAGGAGATGCAGAACCATCTGTGCATCTGAACCACCCACCCTGCAGTGTGAGGGCTCAAGTTTTTTCTTCACTTTATGCAAAACATTAGAAAATGGGTTTTCTTTGGGCTGACTTGTGTGATGTTTGGAAAATACCATATCTTTGCAGTGAAGAGGTGCATAAATCCTTGCTCCAGGAGCAGTTTGGTTTTAGGAATTTATCTCAACTCCACGGGCTGCTGGAGGCTCCTGTGAGCCAGGACAAACTAGAGCAGTACCACGTTTTTCCTGATTTGGTCTCTGCATCCGTGTTATGTGTTGGGCCATGTGCTGTTTCTGGACGGCAGGGTGTGTGTTCCAGCTCTTGAGTGATTCCCACCTTTTCCTGTGCTGGGTATTGACTGGCTCCTGCTCAGCCTTCCCTTCTAAACAGTACCACTGATGGGCCCTGGGGACTCTCTGTGCAGTTGGGAAGCAGGGCAAGACACCTGAGTTCTCGGGAAAGCACAGAGAGGGACAGGACACACATCTCTGCACCTGAAAACAGCAATGAAAACACTCAGCCCTCCCTTTCTTAGGTGGGTTTTAAGTTCACACAAGGCTTTTCTGCCTTATCTTACTTGGTAAGTCTTACTCACTAGCACTGCAAAAACGTGTTCTGGTTTTATTTGGCACCATCTCTTCACACGTTTGTGTGTGTGGATTGCAGGGAGGGCTCAGACATGAACACTTTTTGCCTCACAGTGTGAATTTACTGTTGTCTGCGATTGCTTTCTGGATCT
Source organism: Serilophus lunatus (assembly GCA_013399895.1). Classification (NCBI taxonomy): domain Eukaryota; kingdom Metazoa; phylum Chordata; class Aves; order Passeriformes; family Eurylaimidae; genus Serilophus; species Serilophus lunatus. The sequence continues at coordinate 268,338 of VXBA01004031.1, forward strand.
GTTGTGATGCTGATCTGCTTGGGTGAGCCCTGAGTTTGCTCTGTAGTTTGACCTGCACAGGGCTCCTCTCAAACGAGGATGCAGCCTCTGTATGTGCAACACACAGACAACTCTGCTGTGGTTGTTGCTGATGCTCTGAAGAAATACCTCCCAATGCTGACATGTTAGGTGTTGGTCAGAGAGGTAATTTGTTCTGCTGACACCGATTTAGATATTTTAGTGGTGTTTGTTATTCACTGTGAAATCTTTATGAAGAAAAAAAAAAGCAGAATTTACATAAAACTAGAGGAATAGGCATTTATTTCAACACAAAAGGGGGGGGAGGTCAATGTACACTCATGTTCTCTTGACATGTTTGGTAATGTTCCTGTTGAAATTCCTCCTGTTACAGCATAATTTTATGGTGTATTTCAGTACACCTCTAGAATGGTCTGAACCAGGATGTCTCTGTGGGAACTTCAGATTTCGATCTCCATCTAGATGTGAAGCGTAATTTTCTCAGCTGCATTTGCATCCCGAGATAGACAAAACACAGCAAACACAAACGCTTGGTGTTCAGAGGAGTCTGTGTCATTTGCATTCCCACCTCTGGTGCCTGCACGTGCCATCACCACCTTGCACATGGGCTGGGCTGCCCCTCCTGGGGGTGACAGCGCTCCCAAATCAAACATCCTGCTTTCTCTCACACGCTCCTTAGAGAACTTCTCTTATTACCTGGGCTATAATCCCTCCCTGGGAGGGACGCCTTGTGCACAAAATTAATTTCATTTGGCCACAAGAAACTCCCTGTGCCCTCGGCATCCAAGTCTTTAGACGTAGAAGAAAAGCCAGCTAAGGCAAAGCTGCTTCATTTATAAGTCCCAGTAGAAAAAATCTCACAGCAAGCTGGATTGGAGGTTGTTACTGAGCTAAACTCTTTCTAAGCTTGTTGCAGAGCAGAGCAATTTGCTTTTTGTCCCCTCCTTTGAGAAGCTGTTTGAATCTTGATCTTCCTTTATTGGCTGAGCTGATTAATGTGCAGAAGGATGAGCTGAGTGTGCTCAGGTTTGGAGATGGACTAAAGGCAAGTCTACACCTGGCATCTCTGCAGCTCAACAGGGGGGAAAATTTTCCACATTCCCCCTTTTTTAGTCTTTCCTTCCTTTCTTCTCTCTCTTCTTGTCTTTCCTTTCAGACAGGCATTTATATTGTTATTTTAAGAGGTAAATTTTTTTAGCAACAATAATGATTTAGGAGAAAGTACCTGCCCTTTTTTTGCCCCTAAAGCATTGCTTTTCATGGAAAAAGAACAAACTAAAACAGTTTCGTTTGAAAATAAAAATAATATTCAGTCAAAAATCCCCTGAGCTTTTCAGTGTAACTGAAATGTTTGAAATTTCTACAAGGATGGAGGACAAAAGCAAAGAGTATTTCCACTATTTCTAGTAATTCCAGTATTTCACCTCAAGGGGGAAGTTGGGTTTGTTGGAGTTGGTTTTCCCACAGCAGTTGCTATTTGAGTCCTCTTATTTGCTCTTTCTCTTTTTATTGTTTTTCCCACAGTTTGAACCAGATTCTAGCATTTCTCATCTTTTTGTGTTTGAAACGCTCAAATCTCACTGTCATTTTGCTATTCGTGAAAGAAGAGGAGAGGAGCAAAAGGAGACACAGAGCTGCAAAACAACATCTTTAACAATGATAACAATTCAAAATCATGGCATTGACTTGTTTTTTTGGTCAGACTTTCGAAAAAAAAATATTTGTTCCCCCTCTCTTCCAAAATTTAATAAGCTCTACTTGAGTGTTTCTTCGACGGCGTGTGGATTCAAGGGCTTCACATTTCATCAGCATCCTTAATGAGCTTGAGGAGCCTCTAGTAAATCTCAGCCCTTTTAATGAATTCTTTATGGCTCTTAACTGCTTCAGATAGAGATTGACGAGTGTAACCGGTAGCACAAAATCTTGGCAGGCAATAAGACAAAGAGCCCCATCCTTTCCCTCTGGCATCCCATCTGAATTTCTGCAGCAGAGATAACCAGGAATCTGTCACTGCTATGAAGTTTGTGAAATTTAATTAGGAAACTAATAAAACAGCTCTCATCTAGTGCTGCAGTTACCTAGGAGATCTGATGTGTTGTTTAAGAGCTTCTCCCAAAGGAGCAGGATTGTGTGTGCTGGAGATCTGCTATTCGAGCAAAGGGTTTGAGATTGACCACTTCTCTTTTGTAAACCACTTTCTAGCAGGGCTAATACTTGACTAAAAGACATATTTGCACTCCTTGAATGAGCTATTTATACACCATTGAAGAGCAAAAGCTGGGGCTTTGGAGAGATATGTGGGCTTTTATTTTGCTTTTTTCTTCATTTCCATTCTTGGCCATGTTCTCAATCAAAAAGGGCCCATCTTCCAGTATTCTCTCCAGTGCTCTGGAAATCATCTTAGAACAATTAGAGCTTTTCTCTTTGGGCTTTTCAGAGGCAAAGCCTGGCACCAGTTGTCTCGCCAGTAGTGAAGGAGCCATAAGTGATAGTAAGAGTAGAATCAGATCAGATTCATCACAGCAGATCTTTCTGCAGGATCTTCTTCTGAGAAAATGCTGTGTGTGATAGGTCCAGAGCAACTCTTTTGAGCTCAGTGGATGTTTTGGCACTAATTTCCATGAAGGGAATTTCACTTTAATGCAATTATTGTCAATATGTCTCATAGTAGATAAGATTTTATTCTGGTGGCATATTCTGGAAAACAAAATCCTGTCAGCTAATCCAGAAGTAGATACAGTATACAGCTACTCTTAGAATTCACCAAAAAATGGGTTCATTGTACCTTGAGAACTTCTAATATTTCAGATATTTTTCCCATACCACAGCAAAAAACCACTCATCTTTGTATTTAAATTTTTTTTGGTGGTAAGTCAACTTATACTTGAAAATGAAAAGCTGCTTCAAATAAAGAACATTTTTTTTCTATTCTGAAAATGTCAAGGAAAGCTTCTTTGACCATTTCAAAGCCATTGTTTTTAGAAGAATAATTGAAAATTGAAAAAAATCTACTGAAGCCATCCAGCCCCTCCTAACTATATCTGTTTGGGCAAAGCAGCATAGTCCAGCAGAAACCACATTAAAAGTATTGACCAATTCTATTTAATATTTATTGCTCTTTGATAACTGAAGAGAATAAGAAAATCTTCTCAGCAAGGCACCATGAGAAGGATTTCTTGGAGAGCAGTTTTACTGAGAAAATCATGACCCCATTATGAATTTTTCAGCTGAAGGCCTGGCCTTTTGGCCCCTCAGTAAATGAGCATTGAGGACTTTTTTGCACTTACTGGAAGGTCCTGGTAAGGGAATTGTGTTGTTCAAGGATCTAGATATCACAGTGAGCTGAAAGGGGGGCAGTGGTGCCCCCAGAATTCTTGGGTTGCAGCAGAGTGCCAAGAGGGTGGTATATGTGTTTGTGCAATAGAGTGATTGTTGGAGCCTTCCAGTGACAAAGTTGTTAAACAGATTTATTATTGACATAAAGCATGTTCAATAATAATAAAACAATGATGAATCCTCTCTTTCTGCTGAAAGGCAGCAGCTCATGGCCTGTGGCAGGCAGATGGCTGAACTTGTAAGATGTATTCTACAGACTTCAGCTCAATAAAGTCAAAATGTTTGTGCTTTAAGAACAATGAGAGAGATCTTCAGTGTGCTTCCAGTCCTCTGGAATAAAACACCCCCAAATCATTGTATTTTCATTGCAACTCATAACATTGTCCTGATGGCTGATAACAGGTTTTGTGGTGTGATTGTGGTGCAGAAACTATCTTTCTCTGGCTGCAACAAGGGACTCGGGACTGGGCTCTGTTGTTAGATCTCTTGTCTTGCACAAGTGTCAAGTGAGAAATTTTACCTTGATGAACAATAGTGACCTTATAGAGGTGCTGTGAGCAGCACCTGTCTAATGAACTGAGCTCATTCTGCAAGGTAACCAGTCCCCCTGAGCCAACAAGTTTATGAAATGATACTTATCAGACCAACCCTGTGCTGACCTGATGGCAGTGCTTGACCCACGCATCATTAAGAGTTTCTCATGGTTAGGAAGGAATTGTGTGAAATTAAATTATCTTCCTGCAGGCTGAAAGGTTCCTGGGAATGTTATTTGATTATGGAGCTTGCTGGCTCTCACTTATGGGTTCAAATCCAGCTTTATTAACTCTTACTGAAAAATTACTTCTCTTGAGTTATACCTTGTCACTTCTGAAGTGGCTCAGCTCCATATGGGATGACTGTAACATGAATAAAAGTTGTCTTTGTTCCAAGGAATATTGGGTGCTCCATAAAGAACCAAGAATGACTATAGGTGTACCACAGGCATCACCTAGAAGCAGAACATCTCAGAGTAAGGATGGAGTTAAATTTCCATCTCCATGGTGTAATTACTGAGTGTAATGGGCTGCTTGTAATTATGGTGATATTAAACCTGATAAAATTGTTGGGCCAGATTCTTTCCTCATTTATACTGGTATGAACCAGGAGACTGTGAGAGGAGATGTTGGCCAAAGAGAGTTCTCGAGATAAACCTCAGGCTAAACAAGATTGAAATCTTCCACACCCGTGATACCCCTCCAAACATCTCTTTTATTCTTCAGTTAAAGGCCAGGTATATTTATAGTGCAAACTATATTAAGATTATCACTATTAATTAACTGTGTTCTGAAGTTTTTAATCTCAACCACTTTAGGAGAACTAAAATAATTTACATACCAAAACAGTAGTGTTGAAAGCGTTTCCATCTGGTTTCCATCTTTTCCAAGAAATTTTTAAACATTGGCCATTTTCCCAGGAGACCGTGTCCTCAAGGAAGCATATCCTGACCAGAACCCCTTTCCAACTACACTAATTAAGGTGCTTCTACATGAGTCACAGGGACTTTCCTCTTCTTTCATGAGATATGAGTGATGTTCTTCAGGGAGAATAAATAAATAAATGAACCCAAATAGTGTTACTAATGGGCTGGAAGCATGATAAATTCACCTGATTTTAGCTGATACAGGGGTAGACTGTCAGATGATCCCAATAGCTTGATTCCCTGACCTGCTGATGAGCTGTCTTTTTATACACTCAATGTGTATAAAAGCAAATAGATGACATCAGTAAATCTGGTATGGCAATGTGGCTTAGGATGTAAACCATTTTAAACACTGAACAAATTTAAAAGCAAAATGAAAAGGTATTTATGAAAAAAAATTATCAGAAGAAAAATCTAAATAAGCAAAACCTTATTTGTTTGCAATGCATAATTTCAGCAGTTTTATTTACAACAAAACCTTAGTTCTCTTAGAGATAAAAGCTCTTATACAATATGTTTTCTCAGTGACTATCTAGCAAACATTCTTAATTTTATTTACTTAAACACTTGCAACTTTCCTTTGCACATACAAAGTAATGAGAAAGCCTTGATTGCCAAGAGTAATTTCTCTAAATTACTGCTCTCATAACACAAGTTCTGAAGAAGAAACGAAAATAGGATGCTCTCCTACAACAGGCCTCTGTACTCCTAAGCCCTCCTTTCAACTGAAAAAAACCCAATAAATTCCCACTTTTTTACATCCTGTGCACATGACCAGCAATGTTGAAAAAAGTTAACACTTAAATTAGTGGTGTTAAAGTTGTGACAAAAACACAATGATGAAAAATTGGTCTGTGCCAAGGAGAAAGAAGTTTCTAAAAGTTGTTTGCTACAAAGAAAAGGGAGGAAGCTGTAGAGAGGAGAGGATTATACTCTTGTAGAGAAGGCAATAGAAGATGACATCGTGGCAAGGAGTACCATGCTATACTGATTCTATGTTCCTGTGGGTTTCCCAAGTTCAGAACTTGTCCATACAACTGTGGCTCCAGTTCAGGTAAGAACTGAACAGAAACTGTCTGCAAAGACAAACTTTAGGCCCAAGGGCACAAGAATATCCCAAGAGTAGCTGATACTGTGAGAATGTTATTATTTGGGACTATAGAAAACACTACAAAATCATAGAATTCTGCAAGCTCCACTTCTGGGATTTGGATGCAGCCTCAAGGCAGAAAGTCCTCACTGTCTCAGAGATATGACAGCCACTTTTTTATCATTAAAATAATTCTTAATCCTCCAGCTTCCTGAAGAATTATCCTATTGCTCTTTATCCCTTGGGACTGACATTTTGAATCCTTCTCTTGTCTCCCAGGCTGCACTAAGAAGATGATGTGACTCAGGTTGTAGAGTCACTGCATCAAACCAGTGCACCAAGGTAGCTGAGAAATCACTTCATAGTCCTCATTTAGACCCAGGTATGGGTGTGCCAGGCCCAGACCTCATGGAGAAGGGAAACAGTGCTGGGATGACTTGTCCCATGCCATGGGATGCAGTCCCCTCCCAGAGCAGAGCTGCACAAGTCCTCCTCAGGCAGCACAGCACAGGTTTATCCCTGGAAATGTGCAGTTCAGACTTTTCAGCACTGTCACCACAAACTGCTATCAAATTCTTGGCAATTAAAAAGGATTCCTGCCCAGGAAGCAGTGCTACATGTAGGAATAGCAGGAAAGGGGAGGGTCCTGTATGTGCCTCAGACAACCCTCAGCCAAAAGAGAACTGGGGACAACAGGGCAGGAATCGGTTCTGCCAGTGTAAGATTTGTTTATTCTGGTTCCATTGAGGTTCATCCCCACTCTGTGCTAGACTGGGGCGTGATCTGAACCAGCCCGTGTGTTAAGGGGGGAAGGCATGAGCAAAGCAGCAGCCAAACCTGCAGCTAAACCTCCTTGTCCTCCTTCCCCATTCCCAGCCTGGAGTTGGGAAGGGCAGAGCAAAAGGCAGCACCTGCCTCCTGCCTCAGGGAGCCCTGGGCCAGCAAAAACATCACTGGCAGCAGGCAGGGGTGTCCTGGGGAATGGGTATTTCTCCTTCCTCCACCTGAGAAGTTGCATGACCCAGACATGGACAAGGGCAGTGGGAAGAGGGAAAGGACTTTGTTCCTCTCCTCCCTTTGAACTGGCAATTCACATCATCCTTCTGTTTTCACACAAAAGGGTATTTGGTAATTTTCTATTCTATAACAATGAGTTTGGTATTTCCGTAGTGATGCATATTGTTATAATCTCTCTGCTTTGTTTCCTCGACATATTTTTTTATTAAAAAGTCTTCCCAGCCTTAAATAAGTGCAGAGTAAGTGTGGTCATTCTGGGAACATGAGAGGCCTGATTATCTGACCATCAAAGCCTATGCTGTAAACAGGATACTAGTAAACAGGAACTGAACCCCATATGGAGAGTTTGTGGTTTTCTTCAGCCTCTGTTTGTTATGTCTTACATCCTGTTAATTATAGAAAAAGAGCTGGAAAGTTGGAAATAATCTTTTCTCCAGATTATTTCCAGCTTCCCTCCAATAGAACAAAATCCAGTATAGTACTGTCTTACCTTGCTTCCTTCAGATGTAAAGCATTAAGACAATTCATTCCAAGGGGATCATTTTTCAAGAGGATTATAAACAGACTTTTTTTTTTCTTTTAATTAAAAAAGAAAATTTAGATCTTAGCATCTTTTTCAGGGAATCTTCTCAATTGTTAGCACAGCATTCCAGTGTGTTGTTTGGAGTTTGAGAACTTTCAATATATTTTTAAAATTATTTGTATGCCTGGTATAATTCACTCCGACTAGTTGGGTTCTCAGAATGGAGAGTTTGTTGCACAAAACCAAGCAACACAATTTAAAGTCACAGTTTTCAAGTTATCTACGTTTTGAGGTATCTTTCCTCCCCTGTGGGCACAGCCTCCTGAGATACAGCAGGTTGTCCATGAAACCTCCAAAAAGGTTTCTCCAGAGCTGGCCAAAGCAGTGGGCAGAGTAGACAGCTGTGTCTGTATTCCCATTGCTTGCTCTTGAGCTTTGATTTACAGGAATGGTGGCCCATCTTTCCAACATGGTTCAGTCCCTGCTTCCAATGTCAACAAACTGATTCAGAAGTAAAACACTGGAAATTTTTTATCTCTGAAGCTTTGCATTTTGAGGTACATCCCCCCTTCTTCTTTAGAACCTGCATTGGAGTTTCGATGCCCGGTGGAGCCACATCAGAGGAATGGTGGGAGGGGGTCATGCCTTGCTGAGATCCATTCTTGCCAGATTAGGCTTTGGGTTTGTAAAGCAAAAAGCCAAAATCTGTTTGGTTGAAGGTTCCATGTTAGCTGTGATGAGTGGAAAGTACCAACCACTGCTTATGTTTCTTAGAGAGCCCTGAACCAGAGACCACAAATAAATCTCCTGTTATGTTATTTTTCAGCTCTCTTCTCTCAGAGCTGTTGCTTTAAGCCATTCACTGATGCCAACCATCTGCTCCAAATTGCTCTGTTACTCTTGAGCTCTGTAAGGCCAAGTCTGTGCACTTTAACCCCAGAAGCACACCCAGCATCCCAGCTCAGACCAATTCCCCCCTCTGCAAAGCTCCCATCGCTCTCATCCTCGTGAGGACTGAGAACAGCTCCTCTGCCCCATATCCTCCAGGCCCAAGGCTTTGCAACACCTCCACTCCTGGGGCTGCCACTGGGGCAGGAAAATAATGTCAGGATTATGGGATCACCAGAAAGAATTAAAGAAATGCCAAGAGAATTGGCTGCTTATGAACAATAAGGTTTGGATGCTATAAAAATGTTCTGTTCTGGCATAACTGCATCCATTAAACTCAAGGAATAAAATTCCTACAAACTTTACTAGGAGCAGAGTGTGGCTAGTGCTGAGAGCTTTTGAAAATCCCACTGTATAGCTGCACCCACTTTATGTATCCATTTTAATGGCATGATTAATAAAATACCAATGGAGCTCCAAACAGTTCTGTGTTCGTTTTCCAAAGCAGTCTGACTCATCTGTAATCATAACCAGACTTCCAATTACACTGGATTTTAATTGTTCTCCTTTAAGGATAATTACTAGTACTCTGAAAAAAATTGCTATGAGTAGCTGGTGATGAGTAGGAATAGGCATCCTAACTTCTCTCAGTCTGTTCTGTCATTTGAGTTACGAGGAATGTAATTGGATATGTGACACCCAGACAGAGAGTGGTTTCCAGGATCTGAGAGGGCTCTGTTTCAGTTAATGTGTTAATTTGGGTCCCATCTTCTCATTTGTTCTGCTTTGATCTATCATTTCATAAAGCCAAAGCACCAGACTATTATGTGTGCTTGATTTATGTGCAAGACTACATTTGCATGCACATTAATATTTTTAATGTTTTGGTCCAAATTTCTGCAAGCCATGGTATGGAGTAATACAATCTGTAATTTCACACTGCGTGGCAACAACTGGTGGGAATAAAATTATCCTGCAACTTGGCCATATTCACATACCAGGAGCTATTTTCCATTTGGAAATTTTGAATATTACCAATTGAAATATATCTCTAAGCAAGCTGTGAAGTGAGGTGTTTCATGAGCCTAAGGGCATGGGGCAGTAGGCTGAATCTCATGCTCAGTATCTAGACTATATTACATTATTTTATTAAAAATATGTCATTATTTTATTAAAAATAAGTTAAGACTTATCTTTATTTTTGCCTAAGAATGGACAACCAGGGATTCTATCTCTTGACTGGAGAATAGTTAGGACGAAATTTTCTGCAGTGCCGCCCAGGAGGTTGATTTTGTGATTGTTCCCAGCACAGGGTTGGCTTTTGACATGGTTTTATTTATGCTCACGTTGTTAAAATGCCAGTGCCAGGATTCTGCTGCCATTTATCCGTAAGGACAGATTATACAAATGTAAGGAGGGTGTTTTTTATGACAGACTGGGTCTTTAAACTTTTAAGTCTTTGGAAATTTGAAGATTTGTTTTTAATCTGACACTTAACCCAAAGGGGTTAGCAGAGCTGCTAAGATGCAGAAATTACTGCACTTCTCTAATACTTTCTTTTTAAAATTTGAGCACAAACCCTTGAGACATAAAGTATACAATAATGCAAATATAACAATCTAATCCTTGAAGATTTATTATAGCAATTATTTTTATTGGATGAATATTGCTTTAACAATACTCTTATTCTTCAAAGTACTCCACAAAATCCAAATTATATTTAATTTTATTTAAAAAAAAAAGGTTTCCAGTGGGAAATACTGACCCTTAGAAATGTGTAATTTTTTTTTATAAGGTATCTGTTGCAGTGATTCTTCCACTCATCATGGTGAAATTTATTAAAATTTCAGGGAAAAAATAGGTTGAGATACCAGTCTACAACTCTGCCAAACAGATCCCAGCCAGTAGAACTGAGGGGTGGGCGGAGGTCTTTGCTTCAGCCTCTGCACACAGCCTTCAGCTGAGGCTCTGAAACTTGGCACTCTGTAAAATAAGTTGCCCCCTGAGCTATCAGATAAACTGGATCTGCCCTGCTCTAGTTAGAAACGCTTAACTTCGTTCTCTGCTGCAATAAAATGCTCTGCCTGACTTAGTTTGATTTCTGGTTGACTGGTTGGTTTCAGAGCTGCTGGTTTGTATTTTCTGTGGAGTGTATCTGCCCCATCACTGATGTGGTTTTGCATGTTATGGGGCAGACATTTGGGGAGTTTGAAGGTCTTCACATTTCCAAGAGGCGGTCGATGGCTGGTTTTGCCTCTCAATGTCCAAGACATGATTCAGTGGAAAGATCATCTTAACTGTGGACATTCTGCCCCCTGCCCTCTGCTTGATGGTTTGGGTCTCCCATAGAGGGATATGCTTGTCCTGCTGATTCATGGCCTGGCTCATTGGTGAGTCTGAGTTGTGAAGGTCAGTGGCTTGCTCAGAGCTACCAAACATTATCAGATCTGGGTTCAAATCCAAAAGCAGATGGGTTTGTGAGTTACCTTCTCACTTTGAAGCCATTGCTTTCCCTCCATTTCATTTCTGCTTCGTAAACACGTAGCAAAATTTTGCCTCCTTTTAGCTTGTCAGAATAACCTAACCCAGACATTTCTGCTTTAAATTACAGCCTTTTCCAACTCACAAACCTTCAGAACTGGCTTTTCTTTTAATCCCTTTTTATTTATCTATTTGCATATATCTTGTCTTAGCAAATTATGTTGCTTCGTGTCATCTTAAACAATGTGGTGTAAAAATTAAAAGAAAAGCCACTTTGTAATGTATCAAAATGTTATTTAAAAAACCCCCCAAAATGTTTGTCATTTATTTTGCTCACAAGTAATCCCACAAGGCAGCGCACTGTGAGGTTTTCTGTGAATGCATTTACAATAGGAGCCAACCACACATTTCACTGAATCAACAGGCTTGTCTCAAGATATTTATGACACGAATGTTCAGACTTCTGTTTAGTCAGCCATCCCCAGGGGACACAGCATTTCTGATAGTGCCTAAAGCAATCAGGCACGTGTCATCAAAAGGGTCTCTGAAACCCCTGAAAAATCACTGAAAACGCAGCTTTGATGGCTAAATCATTTGGGGTCTTGCAAATACTGTGCTGAGTACCTAATTCCCACTGCAGAAAGGATGGGAATGCAACAGTCCCGGCAGCTGGAGCCAGTGGCAGCAGAGCTATCCTCACCCTCGTCTGCAGAGACACAACAGCGACGATCCCTTTCGGTCGCAGGAACTTCCATGAGGTCTGGATGTGTCACCTATAAAAACATCATTGTCTGTCTGCACAGCTTAAAGGCTGACTTTGTGTCAGTCCCAGGGAGGATGCTGCCCTTCCCCTCACCCAGGGAAGGCTGGTTGCCTCTGAGCTGGCCGAGTTCTGTGAGCTCTGTGTTAGTTAACAAGCTCCTCATTATTTCCCAGGGTTTTTGCAGTCTGAGTTAACTTCAGAGCAAAGAGTAGTTCTTCTGTGCTTGGGGCTTCATCCACAAAATCACTAAGAAGCATTAGCATCAGACCCTGAAGGTGAAAAGCAGAGGCATAACTACAGTGGGTACAAGGGCAGAGGAGGCTGAAGTGGGAGGCTGATGCCAACCTGGGTCCCAGTTCCCTGGATGCCTCCTCTCACCACAGCCCCTTTGAGGGTCATCTGAGCTGTTTTTCCAGCTACAGCCTGACTACTTCATCATGTCCTCGGTATGAAAAAACTTGCAAAGGGGGCAACTTTTGATCCCTAAAAGCTTTCAGAAGTGTTAATTCCATGTCTGGAATATTGTCACGAAGCAGCTGAATTCCAGTGCGTAGAAGAGCACAGTTGGCACCCAGGGGGTGAGGGCAGCCTGCTCAAAGCTGTGCCATGTGGAGAAGGGCATTTCTTGCTAGGCTTTGTGTTCAGGCTTTTATGATGCTTTTAATATGAGAGACTCTTATCATGGTTCATTTACTTCCATGCTTGTGGTTTTGCCACTTGGGAGCAATTACAGGAGTCTCTGATTCACACTAAGGGAAGAGCTGATGTTTGGATGGTGAATTATGTGGCTATTTTTTGGTGGACCTCTGTTGGTATTGAGCTGGAAGATGTTAAGGCACTCTGGTCCAATTAAGATGGTGTTTACCTTGTGCATAGCCAAGCTGTATTTTGTTATCTACACTCCTGGACTTTTTGAGGAGGAAATATTAATAGAAGTTTGGGCACAAGCTGTTGATGATTTGCCTTTGCTAAAATAAAGGCAGGCTCTTAATTAAGATCCACTATGTTTTTTTCCAGTGCATTTTTTTATTTATTACTTGCTTTGATTTTCCAGAACATTTATGCTCTAAGCATTTGTTTCTTTTTTTGTCCCACCAGTATTGATGTCACTTGGAGACCTGATTGTCAACATCATAAAAACAGTGCTAGGAAAAGCCACAAAATATTGCACAAGGTCCAGAAGGACTGAAAGTTGAAGGATTTCTTTCAGGAGAGATATATTGTTTTCACTGTTGAGTAGGTGGAGCCATTTTATTTTTACTGATTACAGTCTAGAGCAACTCAAGTTGCTGTGACTGGAATTTTGATGCCGTGGATCATTTTGCTGAAACAATCTGACAGCAGCAGGGCTTTTCCCCAGGGCCCTTGTTGTAAATTATATAAGTCTCATACTCCATTATTAATTAAACCCATTTTTCTTCCATTTAAACAATGTAAGTTCTTGAGGTGGAAAGAGGATTTCTGACGATTGTTCATTAAATTGGCAGTAGAAATGGTTTGCATCTTCTGAAGTTGAATGTAAATCTGGCAAAGCATTTATTGTAGAGTCTGAAATTGGGCAAAACTCTTTGGAGCCCTGAGGCTCAGATGAAGTTTGGAGTGATGGTCAGAAGAGTCCTAAAACAATCCAAAGGCAGCAATTTTAAGGGGGGGGGGAAGTTGAATGTTTATTTTCCCCTCAAGCTTTTGAGTGGATTAAAAACTGCTCCTGAAGTGAAATGCTAATTCAACCTCAAGTATGGAGAGTTTAGTCCAGAATTTGCAATTCCTTTGTGATATTTCCGTGGAGGGAGCGTGGCAGTGGGTCACACACTGGGGCAGGTGAGAGTGGCTCCACTGCTGCACTTCTCCTTGCCTGGGGCTGGTTTGGAAGGTCAGGGAGTAAGAGGTACTTTCTCCTCGCTCCCTCCTCTTTACACCAATTTTTCCAGATGAAACATTGATCAGGTGTAGAACAGCTTCTAAGCAATTTTTCTTTCCTCTGTCAAATATCTTTAAGTGAAAAAATAGCCCTCAGACAGCCAGGCTGCTCTTCTCCTACATATTTACATTTATATAATTTCAAACACAGAGCAGTCCTGGGAGAATTAATTCAATGAATTGAAAACCATATTCTTTTCCAAGAAATGCAACCTTACCATTACTCTGACACACGCTGGTTTGAAGTGCTGCTCCTTGAAAGAGTTCCTATAAATCACAGGAAAATATCTCTCTCACTTGATTTTTTTATAATTACAAGAGAGGAAGACTGATTCCAAACCTCCCCCAGGGTCAACCTGGGTTGGGTCACCGTGGGTTTCCTACAATGTTGACCTCAACTGGGAAGTTGGGCAACCCTGTCTCCTCAAGGTGTAGGATTCCCAGAGAAGCAGCGAGCTGAGTTCTGGGAATGTGCATATGATGCTCTCAAACCTGTTCTTCTGTTGGGCTGCCCTTGCTTCAGAACAAGAAATAAACAAAAGATTAGAGGGCACAGGAGGCTGATCTGCCTCTGGTTTCTGTTTAAAGTAAATAAATAAATTAAAAGATATACTGACCACAGCAAAACATGTTACAAAAATCCAGACTTCTTTCAGTAATGTAAAGGATGGATAACTAGTCTAAGACTGGGGTGGCAGAGGAGCAGAAGATAGTGTAGTGATATCCTGTGGATGGAAAAGGCCATCTGAATACTTTCTGATTACACTCTTTAATACTCTTTCTAAAGGACAAAGTAGAATCAGTCTCTGCTGCCTGACATCTTACCACCAAAGCAGAGATATTTGATTTCTACCAAAGGAACTCGGAAATATTAAGAGGATTTCTTAATACAGGATTTTTAATAGGATTTTTAAAAAACAGATCAACTCGTGCCCTGGTATTTTGTGGGGCAGCAGCAAGAAGACTGAGCTCCTGGAGGGGGCAATGGGACATGGACCATCAGCTCATTCAGGCTCTCCCACTCTTCACCAGCCTTGGCTTAGTCTCTCCCTGACTTCGTTTCATCCACATATTTATGCCAGACAAGCTTTAAAAGAGCAAAGCAGAAAGTCTGTTGTTTGCATTTAATACAGAACAGTTTTACCAGGTATCATCTTTGTGCTTATCCTAAAACTCCATAAAACATCCTGTCAGTTGTAGAATATATACAAATAACAGACTCTCATGGGGGTTAAGAGGATGAAATCCAGATGGAAGGGGTTTTTTTCCACAGAAAACATGGGCCAAACCTTAATGTGCTGCAGACTGGCACGGCTGCCCGAGGACAGTGCCAGTTTGCTGCAGGAGAGCCCAGGCACATTTTCCTACACATTTTCCTGCTCAGGCTTCACTCCTGCTGCCTGAGCTGCTTCCACATCATGCATCTCTTTTGCAGTTACCTGCCATGGCTGCAACGAGCTCGTAGGGACTGTGCTTTTTATTCACACAAACGTGATTCTGGGGATTTGAGTTGGGGCAGCAGCACGAACATAACTTGTGTTTATCCCCTGGGCTGTGCAGCCAGCAGCTGCTCCTATTAGCACGATTTGCATATGGCCTTGGCACACTTTTGAGTGAATCAACCGTTCTTCATGGGTGGGGACAGAAAGTCTGTCTCCTTTGGATTTGCAGTCATTGCTGTAACATTAAACCCGGGTTTGGGATGCAACACAAGGATTGATTGAACAATAATGATCTTTTAAAATTAGGGTTTTTAAAGTCGTGAAAGCCAGAAAAGAAGTGGTGAGCAAAGAGTATCTGTGTATGTTCATAGGCATCTAAATACAAAGCTCTTCTATTATTGGATGCTGATCTCTGCCTCTCCCTCTCTCCTCCTTCCAAGTCCCCTGGCAATAGGGCATTGTAAGCCTGGAGAAGCAACACATCTAGCAGTTAGTGTGAATCCTATTAATTCATGTCACACAACCTGAGTCGCTTATTGCTTTCCCATATAATATCTGATTTCTGTGCAGGTATGTGTTGGTCAAAGCAGGAAGGGAGAGCTGGGACAAATGCATGGCAGGTGTTGGGTGTCAGACCCTTCTGAGTCAGTTTTGCAAAGTTTTTTATGTTTTTGACTTTGGATTCAATGACTGTTGGCACCTACAGGGCAACCAGGTGTTTAAGCATCATAGAGTATCTGGTCTTTCTGTTTTGAGAAGAAAGGATGGGAAAATTATAGATGTCTCCAAAGCCTGAGTGGCAGAGGGGAAAACAGGGAATGTCTCTTCCAAGGAAGCAACAAGAGGTTATCAAAATGAAATGAGGAGGTGGCAGATTTAGAGTAAGAAAACAAGATTCCTCTTATCACATCCTATATATAATCCATAAAACTCTCAGCTAGGAAACACTGTGAATGCTGAAAGTTTAGGTGGGTTCAAAATTCACCAAATTAAAATCACAGCTGGCTGAACATCCCCCAGGGAAGCATCGCACCACACCAGGAGCGCTCCTGTGCTCCCCACCAGGAAGGGCAGCCCTTACTGCCCACTGCTGGAGGGTGTTTCAGACCTTCTCACTCCGGCCATTCCAAATGCTTTTAAGGAGCCTAAACAGATATTTCACAAGGCAGCTTTGAAACTTCATTAATATGAACAAATCCCTTGGAAATTTTTGGATGAAAGGGGCTGCACAGCTGCTAAGTCCAGCCCAAAACTCGCTCCGTGCGATCTGAAAACGGTGACTGAGTTGACAAAACTCATTAAATGCAGCACCTTTATCACACGATATCATCTGTGAAATGTTGCAACACCAAATGCTGGCAAGGTACCAGCACACCATCATCATGCCGTTTCAGTTACAGAGCAGTGACCTGCTGATAAGCTCCTACTTGATCAGCATCGAGCTCTCCTGGGACGATGTATTGGGAAATTCCCCACTGGCTACTTAAGGCACGGCTGGACTGGAGAGCTGACTGCCCCCAGCAGTGTCTCCTGCTGCTGTCGTGGGGAAAGGCTCCAGCAGTGCTCCAACAAACAGCCAACAGACGTGGGCAGCACTTTCAGAAAGCTGCTTTGGAAAACACTGTACAGATTTCACAATTAGGACACATGTCAGTCTTTTGAGGATTAAGACAAGCCTGGTCCTTCTCATGCAGCTGATCTCCACTCGAAGGACAGAAGGGTTGCTTTTCTGGTTTTGTTGTTGCAAGCAGAGATAATTAAGGTCTGGATCGTGAACATTTTGTGGTGGGGGAGAAGGTGATTGAAGAGGCTTTTGGCATAGTGATAGCATTTCAGAGACGCTTTGTGGGAATCCAGAATTTCTTGATGTCATATGGAATGTCACATGAAAAACTAGGTAGGTTTCATGGGGCTGTTTTCCTAGATTTTCTTACAGTAAAATAAATTTTAAGTAGAAAGTCCAATGTTTTAGCAAAATAGTCTGCATAGTCTATTGTTGAGTTCATAGGGAAACGTAACAAACAGTATTTTCAAGTGGTTTTGTATTCCAGAGAGACTCTTCCACAAGCTGGTTCTGAGCACTTATGGAACCCTTTATATTCTCAGAGCTCCTGAAAACAACAAGCTTGCTAAAAAAATAAAAATACAAGCCCTATTTTTAGCATGGTAATGTCTAAAATAACAGCACAGTGACAGGAACTTCACCAATTTCAATAGGATGCCACAGTGCTTGGTGGTTTATGGTCCCCCTCCAGCTCCCAACTGGTTGAGCTCAGACAGACAAGCCCAGATCACTCTGTTGGATCCTGGGTGGGCAAATTGTCTGGGCTGACCAGCCCCGGCCACCAAGCCACAAGGTCTGTAGCAATTCCTTCCTTCCTCTCTGCTGAAATACAGACACCTCTGTGCTAGACCTGAACACCTCCAGAAAGTCTTCAGCTCCAGCTTTCTCGTGTGAAGCCTGAACTTGGAAAAAGAGAGTTTCCAACTGGAGCACTTCTCCCATTTTATGATTTTTTTTACCCTCTCCTTGATTTCCCAGTGAAATCTCTCACCATTACTTCTGCCATTCCTGAATTCTTTGCCCAGCATTTTGTGGCAGGTAGCTGAGGCTCTCCCCAAGCACTGAGCACCCACTGTGGTATAAAGACATCTGCATGGGGAGTAGGACTGACACTCCATTCCCATCCCATGGCTCTCTGAGCTGCCCTCTGAGCTGCCTTTGGGCAGCATATCCATTCTCACTGTAGCCCTGGTGTTTCTCCCAAAATGTAATATGAATCCAGGAGCAGCTTTGTTGAACTATAATCTGGGTCAGCAGTGTCTGGTAGGTTGAAAGGTCATGTTGAAACCCCATCTGTTTTAGCTCTCCGTTGGAACCATGAAAGTACTTTAAACTTGAGATGTTCTGTAGCATTCCTAAATTATCAGTAATGTGTACTGACACCAAGAACTGTGGTCTAGAAATGCCATGTTTCTCTCTTTTTTTTGATCTAACTGGATGAAACATCAGATTTAGGAAGTAAATTCAAATCAGCTGGACATAGGTCAGTGGCTGTGTGTAGAAAGGGATGGTGTGGTGGGTGCCTCTGGCCCATAAAAAGCCTTTCCTACTGAGATCTGGCTCCAGGGCTTATTAAATACCAGCCATTTTTGACTAGTAAAAGACCAAACAAAATGTGCTTTTTCTTCTTTGATGATTAAAATCAGCCTGAAGTGAGTGGCATCATTTATATAAACACTTGCTTTTATGCATGTGCTGTCTTAAGAGATTAGCACATTGCATTCTTACTTGGGAGGCTTTTTTTACATTCAGGTGATAGCAAACATCATCTCCAGACTGAGGGACTGAGGTTGCTACAAGCTCCATCCAACCTGACCTTGGGCTCTTCCAGGGATGGAGCAGCTACAACTTCCCTGGGCAACTCTTTGTTGAAATGTTTCTTCCTACCACCAACAGCCCCTGTGCTGATTGGGGTGGGTCAGACCTGCCTTGGTGTAGGGCAGCTCTCTGTACACGTATTCCCAGCACCTCACTGACAGTCCCTGATACAGTCTGGGTTTAAAGCTGGACTATAAACCACAGTGGTTTCTATTATTTATGGCTAACTCAGTGACAGTGACACCCTCAGTGACCTCCTCCTGCCACCTTTACCCTTTCAGCTCTGTCTGCTGCCTCAGCATCCTCAAGTAACACAAAGCTGAGAACCAAACTCCTTGCTCTGGACCACGGCGTGATAATTAAGCAGAGTCACGCTAAACACAGAGACAAATCTGCAACTGATTATGAGGTTTTATTCTCAATTAATTGTCAGAAGCAGAGGGATGTTTGATGTTTAATGTTGTCTTCTTCTTGTTAAGTGCATTGCCTTTGCCACCCATCCTCAGACGCTGGGAGTAGGCAGAGCTGTACAATGCAAAGCTCTGGAGGTGTCAGTGTGTTCATGTATAATCTGTCTCCAGTGTTCATCTGTTGCACACAGGTCTGGAGGGGACCTCGGGTTTAGGTTTGCTGACAAAATAACATTGACATCTTACTTGGAGGCACTGAATGAATCCTAAACCAGAATTTGGGGTGTGAGATTTTGATGCCGTGCGTGTTGTCTGGGCCAGGAGAGGGAGGACGTGTCTCTTCCAATTGTGAATGTGTCCTCACAGATCTGTCTTTGGACAGAGGAAGACAATTCCCCTGTCTGAAAATCTTCCTTGGAGCTGATCTTTTTTCATGTGGTCTGAGCCCAAGAACAGCCCTTTGGCTGTCAGGGGTTTATGCAGGGGAAAAAAAAAGTAAAAAAAATAAAAAAAATAGAGAAACAGCCAAGGGAAGGAGGTTAGTGAGAGTTTTAAAAGGCAGAGGAATCAAGATGTGCCTTGTGCAACCAGACAGCAGAACTATAATTTAAAGTGAAAGCCTTGGACCAAAAGGACAGTTAGTCTGTGAAAATTTCTGCTTTTGGAATGAATTAACTTTTATTTTAAAAAATTGTGAAAACATCAGTAGTTTGTGCACTTTTTTCATATTACAAAACTACAAACTCCCCCAGTGTTTTATAAATTCAGAATTTTTACAAAGTGCAGGGGGTCTAGCTGTTCATTTTTGAAACAGGAAGATAAAGCTCAGCACCCTGGGGTACCCTGGTGCTGCTGAGGTCATTGCAGGAGCATCCTTCTTGTTCCTAAAGCAGGCACATCTCCAAGCTAGTCCTGTGGGGGATATCCTGATCCCAGTCAGGTCAGTGGCAAAATCTGTGCTTGATTTCAGCCTCAGTATCTTCTTTAAGGCTTCTCAGTACCACTGGGACACAAATTTATGCACAACTTGATGCATTTAAACTAATTGTAATTCAGTAAATTACTGGCAGAGCTCTGATTAAGACTTGTAGAATTCCTGGCTCCCAGTCATCTGCTCTGTCCACAGGTGGACTTGAAATAATTACAAAAAATCTTTGGGAAGCTCATTATTTTCAATCAAATATTTTGATATTTGCAGGAAGATCTGATGTAGATCAGAAGGTAATGAATAGCTCTATGAAAAAGGAAAATAGAGACTGAAGTCTTGTAAAGTGGAATTTGCCAGGAAAACATGTAAATCATTTTGCACTAGATGGTATTTTAAGTTACAAATTGAACCAATTATTTAAGATAAACCTCTTAATTTGTTCTGTTTTAGAAACAATGTGGATGACAAATTTCACACAAAAAAGTCTAATAAAAACATATTCTAATAAAAGCTATACACTGTTATTCAGATTTTTATAGTTAATCTCGTTATATTAATGGTGGTCCACATTCAGCTTTACCACTTTATTGCAGCTTAAGGGGAGGTTTCTCTATGTGTGTGAATATATGTATGTACATAAAATTAATAATTTAGCAATTTTTGATGTGCTGAGTGAACTGATGTGCTGAATGGGATTGGGGAGTAGGACAAATTCAGAGGAAAATGCAGCCCTGCATAAGAATCTGCCTCACTGATGTTTGCTGTGCGGTTCATCATCTCCCCTGGATGTGCTGCAGAAGCCGAGTCGATAAGGATTTGTTCAGCCCAGATGCACAAGGCAGTTGTGCACAGTGCACTGTCCAGCTGGCATTCCTCCTGCCTGCTCTGTGCTTTTCAGGCACAGAAGTGCAGAGATTCCTGACTTTCAGAGGTGAAGGTTTAACTATCACACAGCCAAACTTCAGCACTGCCAACCTGGGTTCTCGCTCGTGCTTAGGGAAAAGATTACAGTAATGTAGACTTTGGGGGTTTGCCTTT
Organism: Serilophus lunatus; assembly: GCA_013399895.1. Taxonomy (NCBI): domain Eukaryota; kingdom Metazoa; phylum Chordata; class Aves; order Passeriformes; family Eurylaimidae; genus Serilophus; species Serilophus lunatus. The sequence continues at coordinate 289,033 of VXBA01004031.1, forward strand.
TTTTCCTCCTTATAAATTAATGGAATGTTTAAATGTGCTGTCAGATTTGATTTCAGTTGCAGTGAAAGTTCAAGTCACTTCTTGTCTTATCCAAAACAGTGCATCCAATCTTTACCTTATTGCACACAGAGCCTCTTTCAGATGTGTCAGATTGAGCACTTGGACTCATGAGTGACTTCTGAAAAAACTGAGAAGCATGAACACCCTGTGTCTCATTCAAGTGGTTTTCCTCTGCTTTCCTAAAATCTCTCACTATACTTCAAGCATAGAAGATGCCAGACAGCAACAGCAAAAAGCAGAGAAGCACTTCACATGATAAAAATACCACTTCAAGAAGTATGCAGACCAATTTACCCTAAGTGTTAAATTATCTGTCCTTCTTTCAGGTTTATTGAACAGAGTATTACCTTTTGGATCCCAAGGGACATAAGGACAAGTTCAACTAGCATCACCCTTCTCAGTTTCCTTAGCTGACATGTAACTTCCAGTTGGATGCATCATGTAAGTAGATATAAAACCTTGCAAGAGACTTCATACAAAGTTCTTTCTCTGGGATCCTGTGGGCATTATAACATACATGGAAACATTCCTTCAGCCAGGCTTTGTAACACTTTATTCAGGTTGCAAGCAGTAAGTAAAATCTGTGGGAAAAGGAGGGAGAAAGGAGGTGCCAATGTGTTCTTGTCTGGTCCAAAGTTCAAGGTAAGAGAGTTGCAGGAAAGCTGCATTCAGTTCCATCTGTGCTGTTCTCTCTTGAAAACAAATTGAATGAGCAAACAAAATCCTGGACCACAGAAATCAGTTCTGTCATCAGAACATTTGTACTTTTTCCAGGAGCCCAAGCAGCCCCTGTTGGAAGTGTTCCAGTAAATCACTCCCTTAAACAGTCACACTGAATCTGGAATAGATGATAAAAGGTGTGTTTTAACATCCCTTCCAGCACCCCCATGCCATGTACCTGCTCTAACCACTGGCCTACAGGGAAAGGGAACCATCTCCCTGGGTGTGGGACACCTGTCTTGGAAAGAATCCTTTTGTTTGAAATTGCAGAAATGGCATCTTCAGCAAACAAAAGGTTTTTGCCTGGTTCTCTTAATACATCAAATCAGCTGCTGGGTTTGGTGTCAGGGCTGAAGTGAGGCTCTTGTATTGCAGACAGACCCCCCCGGGTTGTGAGGTCCACCACCAGATGTTTGCTCAGGCAGTGCAGATGAACTGCCAGGGTGTGGTTCTGGTTGAGTTTTTGGTCTTTCCCTTTGTGCTGGTCCAGTGCTGGCCAGGTCTGTGCTCATACACACACACTACAGGTCGTTTTGACTCCTGTGGGTGTAGGGGAGGCTGATGTGGTTTGTTGGACTCACTCTGTTGTCTCTCAGGCTGGGCAGGGAGGCCTGCAGGCCAAATGCTGAAGGTCTTCCAAAACTAAGCCTTAAGTGAAACACAGCAAATTAAGCTACAGCATATGCAACACATCACTTCAGTATTTATGTTTGCAGCCTCCAGCTCTGGTATCAAAAAGCCTCAGAGATGAGTGTAATAAATAGCCAGTTCACAGAGGAGTTGGCAAGATATATTATGTTTATGATTCTGCACAAATAGTGTTGACAGATTTCTTTTGATACAGAGATAGTTTTTGAGCTCAGATCACCCAGTAGACTTGGGAGGATTTATCCCCAGAAGAAGCCTGTATATTTAGGTGCCTATAATTCCTTGCTTGCTGTGTTTTAAACTCTGCCACATAAAGGGGCTTTATAGAAACTGATTTTGTGCTGCACTGTGAGATGGCAAACTCAGCATTACCTCTTTGGCTGGTATTACATCCCTACAATTAAGTGATAATCGTTACTGGCCATTCAATAGAGTCCTAAATGTGTGTGATGTGCTGCAGTAACTAAAACATATGGGAAGCATCCCATTAAATTTACAGTCTGAGGCTTTGGTACAAGTGCCATGGAATCAATGGGAAGTTTTTCCTTGGTTTCAGCAGGAGCTGGATCTTGCTCAAATTGCACTAAGCAGCCTTCTTCACAAAAAAATAGTCATATGGTTACTGTCAAGGGAACAGGTGGATTTTCATATGGTTTGTAAAGGAGCTGGGGACAGCTTGTTGCATTTTGATAACAAGGTTATTCCAGGCAACAGGAATAGTGTAAAACCAGAGAGAATTACAGCACAGGCAGCAGAGGCAGCAGAAAGACTGGGAAATGAGGGAGAGAGGAAGCCTGTCACAAAGTTAGGCAGAGCATTGGGAATGAGGAGGGAAAGATCAGCTACATATGTGGAAGAATTGGAGGAGAAACTCAGTGCATTTGAGGCCAAAGGGCTTTGTGGAGCTATTTGACTGGGGATGGAGGTATTTGTGAGGGATGGAGGGAACAGGATGGTCCACAGGTGGGTGCAGTGGGGACAAGGCACTGTCCTTCTCAGGTCAGGAGACTGCAGTGTGGCAGCTGCTGAGATTTGCCAACTTTCTTTCCCCTCCCAGGTATGTGGGTGCAAAGAAAAGCAGCCAGGACAGGCCACCTCATCCAGGGCACTGTGCTGAGTGGTGGCTTGGTGCTGAACGGTAGCTGGGGTTGTCACACCCAAGAGCAGCAACCTAAATGCAGCCCAGGCTCTGTCTTGCTCACACCTCTGGAGGACAGTAAATTAGTGGGACAGTGGATCTGAAAACAAGGTCCCCTTTCAGCCCCTGCCATTCAGCACAGCAGGAATCCAATATCTCCTGGTAGCAGAGATGAGATAAGGCTTCGCTGAGGCAGAACTGGGGACAGGGAGCAGTTCCTATGCACTTATCCCCACCATGGACGTGGTGCTGCAGTCCTGGAGCATGGGCAGCACAGCTCAGCCTGAGAGGATACCTCTGCCCCAGGCTTGGAATAATCTTTGTATGTGCTAGGACTGGATGGAAAGGATTTGGACCAGCTCAGGCTGGGAAACTGAGATAATCTCAAAAAATGAGCAAGTGAAGGGATTTTTGTGCAGCAAACCTGACTATAGTTACCTTGTTGTGTTGTGGTGAGATACTGCAAGTGCTCAAAAGAGAGTAAACTTTTTCGAAGTGTTGTCATGCAGTCGATCAGAGATCTGCTAGAGATCTTGTAAAGACTATCCCAAAATATCCCATGTAGTCAACTCCACTGCATTCCTTCATAATGGGAGCCATTGTGTTTTTACCATTTGCAAAATGAAGGCAATAAAATGTAATTAAAAAATGAAGAAAGAATCCTGTGTGTACGAGAGGATTTTGTAACTGGAAGTCCTTATTTACACATGCTTGGCAATTAAGCTTCTGTGATGCTAAAATAGAAATGTTAATAATTTGGAAACGCTAAATCAGCATCATAGCAGTTATTCCTCTAAAGGATGTATTTGGAAAGGTGTTGGGAGAGATAACTGAGCCTCGCTGCTATTATTTTATTTATTCATGAGTAGCTTTAAGAGCCCTTTCAGGTATTTATCTGATCTATCTGTCAACCCCAAGGAATGATTTCTGCACGAACAAGGCCATGTTTCTCCCAGAGAAGGTGCAAACCAGTCCCTCTTATTAAAAAAGGTAAAGAAAACCCAGCAAAGAATCCTTTCATTATGAACTTGAGGTAGCATGGAAGCATCACAGCATGAACACACCGTTCTGTGCTCCGAGAAGAACTTGAGTTGCTTTCCTTTGAACCCAAATTTTCATTTTATTCTGCAACTTGAGGCCAAGAGCAAAGTGTAACAGCGGACACTCGTGCTTCTGCAGTAGGTGCGAGCGTGCGGGCGGCGGCTCCCGGGGGAGCGCATTCCCTGTTCCCAAAGCCATTCCCGGCGCCGGGAGCGAGCGGCGCGGCTCCGGCGCCCCCAGGCGGCTCCCGCAGCAAAGGATTTACCTGGGTGCGATACTTCGACGAGAGGGTTCCCATCGGAAGGGGGGTGATGCCCCAAGCCACGGCTCAGGAGTGGCTCAGGGGTCCTCTCACAGGGAGGAGGGAAGAGGGCTGACAGCATATTCGCGACAGAAAAGTCGTACAAATATAGTTTTACAGATGAAAATATAAGGTAGCTGGAGGGATAAGCAGTGTAAGAGGACCTGCAGAGCAGATATGTGCTCTGAACAACATGAGATGTTGTGTGAGTTGGACAGCAAAAGGAAATGAACACGGCATCTACATAAAATGTGATTAAATGTGTACTTCTAAATGAAAGCAGGACCACAGTGTTATTGGTTCTGTCTATCTGAATGCAGGATGTAGTGTTTCTATGGGATGCCATTGGCACATGCAGCTCCCATCCAGTTTAGGAGCACAGCCACATTTTCCATTCCAATGCTGTGTGTGGTATAGAAATGTCACAGAAGTTAATGGGGCTGCTGAAGTGGAGTAGCTGGAAAATGCTCTTATAAGGAAAGTAACAAATATATTTGGCTAAAAAGTGCCAGTCTGGCAGTGCTTGTGCAGGTTCATCCCCTGCCAGCCTGGGCACATTATTGCTTTGCCCTTGTGCATCAAAGCACAGAGCAGCAATCCCACACTCGGGCCTGGTGCAGGGGGTGTGCAAAGGCCACTGTCAGTGTCTGCACCTTGTATGTTCAGGGAGTGTCCCCTCCCAGGGCTCAGCACCTGCCCATCCCTCCTCTCCTCGAGCGCCCTTTGCCCACAGCACAGGCTTTGGGGCAGCTTGACACCCGTGGGGTGACACACAGACACCTGCTGGGGTGAGCAGAGGAGCTCAGGGAGCACTTGTTGAAGGAACCCAGACCATGTTTATTCTTTTCCAAGTATTTTGAAGAGCAGCTGAGTCGGGCAGGCTGCAGGACACTGGGGGCAGGCGGTGCCAAAGGGATCAGAGAAATGCCTTTTTTTTTGTCGGTGTTCCTAAGCTCTGCACCCTCTATTTCTCACCCCTCCAGCTAACACTTCTTCTTGCCATCTTTCTTGTTTTCCCTGGTTTTTTTTTTCCCAAGAGCTCTTGGCTTTCCACCTGCTCCCACAGAGCAAGAGCAGGGAGCCGAGCATCCCCAGCCCTGTGCCTTTCGGAGCCATCTCCCTCTGTCCGTGTCCCGGACTCCCGGCAAAGGGATTTTCCATCGCGGGGATGCTGCGCTCTTCCCCAGTTTTGCCGCCAGGGAGCAGCAGCCCCCCTCCATGGCCGGGGCAACCCCCGGGACCCCCTTCGGGACCCCCTGGTACTCCCTGAAACATCCCGGTACCTCAGGGACCCCCCTGCTGTACCACCAGAACCCCCTCGGGACCCCCCGACACCTCCGGGACCACCCCGGTACTGTTCTTTCTTGAGTACATTTAATTCTGTCTTCCTCTTTCTCCACTTTTGATTTTATCCCATACAAAATTCTCGTGCATTCCAGGGGACTCCACTCATGTCCGCGGATGACAAAGTTTTTCTCGCCAGGATTTCGTTTATTAAGAGATGTAGGTAATTTAAAAGCTTATTTAAAATTTGATTAAAATGATGTGTCTTGTATACTTAATTTGCAAAAAAAAAAATAAAAATGGGTGCATGTGTTAAAATTACCTCTGGGTTCTGTATCCATGCTGTGCATTTCAAATTATAGACTTAATGGAATCTCATTTTTTTCCCCAGGATCAGGACATATCAGGTCATAGATTAACGTTCTCAAAGACAGTTACTGTTAAATGCCTCATGCTGTAGACATAACCCTAAAAAATGAATTATCTATTTTATTGTGAATTGTAGAAATGGCAGGTTTTTGCTTCTTTCATTCACAATGTAGTGAAATGTTCATTCTGATGAACAAACATTCCATCTCTGATATTTAGGTCTAGTTCTGGCAATCAGAAGAAGCAGTTTTGTTTTTGAAAAGTTCAACAGAACTTTTGACTTGTACTATGGGGAAGATACTTAGGTCACAACAACAGGAGATCAGAACACTTGTTCCTTCTTGGTTTCTGAAATAAAAGGGGGTATAAGGGGGAACAGGCGTGGGAGCTGTGTGAGGCAGTGTGATCCTCCCCTTCAGTCCCCTGGGACACTGCATGCCAGTTGTTCTGCTGGTACCAACAAATAACAGCATCACTTGATTCTCCTCCAAGAGTTTTGAAGTGGGATTACCCATTGTCCCTGGGTTACAAACACCCCCCCAGAAAAACAGGATTATGTCTAAACCATTGGGAAGGAGTGGCCTATAAGATAAAAGAGACTTTTATTCCTGGAAATCAGGATTTCCTGAGGTCAGGGCTTAGCAGAGCTCCTCCAGTGGTGCTGGTGTGAGCTGTCCCCAGCCTGCACCCCTGTGCAGGGCACTGTCCTTCCCCACCCCACAGTGCCAGGGCTTTGCACCAGCCTGCTCAGGTGAATGCAGCTGCAGAGAAAACAGGACCAGACAATGCGTTCTGCTTCCCCTGCCTTCTCTCTCTGGTGTTGCTGGGGCCTCCAGCCAGGGCTTTGTGGGGTTTGTGGCATTCCTGAAGGCATTTCCCCAGTGCTTTCCCAGCTGCTCCCAGCAGCTCCATGCCCTGGTGTTGGTGCACAAAGGGGTCAGGAGAGGAGGGGCTCATCTTCCCACAGGGATCACACTTGCTCTGGATGCCTGCATGTTCCAGGTGTCCCAGTCTTGGCAAGTTCCTTTCCTGCTTCACTTTAAACACCACAAAAATCTTTCTCAGCACAATTTTTCCACCAGAGACATTTCTCCTTTCTTCTCCCATGAAAAGGTATCTGACACAGATTGCTCATTTGGGAAGGAGGAAATTCTCCAGAGAGACTCACAATTGTCATTAAGCCCCTCTGTGCTGATGGTTTCCCTGATCTGGTTCCCATCCCACATGAGGGCCACCAGAGCCAGAAGGAACCTAAATCTCATTAAGGTGCTCCAGCATTTGCTACTTTGGACTCTCCCACTCACTGAACTACTTCCCTGCTCCTGCATCAATCCTACTTTGATAGGGTTTAATTCTCTGTGATCTGGTCCTCATCAGAGACAGCCTGTGCCATGAGCTGCTCAGAACCAAGAAAAGCTGATGTTACAGATCATCTCTGGTCCTCACAAGTCCTCCTACCTGGGCAGGGATGAGTATGAGGTGTGTAAGACCGTGTAGGTTGGCATTTGTATTGAGGAAAGGTTGATCCCTTCAGAGAAGTTAAAGCCACACTTAAAATTTGATGATTTTTCTCTTCTCAAGTCACATGTGCTGCTCCTGCTGCACCTCTCCAGGTTCCAAGGCCATCTCCAGGCTTTGCCCATCTCCAGGCAAAGCCACACTGAGGAAACACAGTGTGATGGACAAATCACAAAAGCAGTGTTGAGCATCTTTTCCTGTTTCCTCTGTGTCATATAACATTGACCAAGTGTTTTAAGAAACGCAGGTTCTCAAGGGATATAAATCAGCACAGCTCATCTGCCTCTGGGGTAAGGTATTTATTTCCTGGGAATCTGGTCTTAAGACTGTCTTAAGTCCTTGTCTCTAGCACAGGGATGCTAATCTTCTTTTGTTGAAGGAAGTTGGAATGTGCTGTTGTTATTATTGCTTTACTATTCAACGATTTGCAGATTCTGCCTCAGAGGTTTTAATCTCAGGTTTGTCAATTTGATTCATTTAGATAAATACTGTAACAGAGCATTCATTTACTCTCATCATTAGGTTAGTTGGAAGTGCTTTGTAAATTTCTGGAGAGAGCTCTGTGTGTTAGTATTTTTAATTTTTTCTGTGCTAAAAGAATAACTGAAGCAGGGAATGTATTTTTCATTTGTAATTTGGATTCTTTTCATTGCAAGGTATCAATTAGACACAGCATGCCAAAAATAGTATGGCCAAAAGCAGTTTGGCTACTTAAAAAATGCCATGAGAGATTAGCAAAGTATACATAGACACAAACCATATGCAGACAAGAAAGAAACAGGACAAATCAAAACAGTTTTAGCAGGTAAGAACCCACACAGCAGCATGTGTCATATATCAAAGAGGCACAGACTGTAAAACAGCATCCTGCAGTTGGCAGTGAGTAGAGTCTCCCAATAAAAGCTTGATCATCCCTCTTCTTTGGTTTCACAAGCTGTCCTGGATAGTGATTGCAAAATTGAGTTGTAAGCATCAAAAGGAAACTGGAGTCATCCTAAGCCATGTCTGTAAGGTTCTCTGGGAACCAGGAGGATGAGAATACTGAGTGCTTGGTAAGTGTAGGATTCCTGTTCACTTAGGAAGTCTGTCTTTGCTTTATATCTAGAGCTCATAAACACACTATGAGGTAAAACCAGAGAGCACAAGGGCTGTTCTGCTTTCTTCTCAGCATCCATAATAAGGGTGACATTCCTGATTCTCTAAATAACACTAATTCACTAAATAATACCCAAAAAAGCATCATTTTCTAACTAACATCTGAGGGGAAGAACTGCAAACCTCATTTTTGTTTATGTGCACACATTGTAGTAATATAATAGAAGGGAAAAATGTTATTTATTATTTATGCATTTATCTACCTTTCAACTGGTTTGACTTATTTTCAGTGCCTTTGTCATTTTAATTTCCTGAAGTAGGTGAGCAGCAGTGCTGGGAGGCAATTCCATAGTGCCAGGAGGAATATACAGTGCACTCTTTTTTGGAGATATTCCTGGTTTGGTGGGTTTCCCAAACTGAAATGAGGATCCCTGACTTCATGTGTGCAGGACGGTCTCCATTTGGGGAGTGCATGGCTTTTGTTACTATGTGAAATTCAAAGGTAGTGACAGAATTATGTTTCGAGGTTAAAATTATCCATCTGCCTCCCGTTGTCTGATACCTGTGGGAGTGTATTGGTGTCTGAGGGCAGCATTTCTCTTTACCAAAGGCACAGCAGAGAAAATGTCAGGTGTCTTTCAAGGTGCCCCATAATCAAGAATAACTCTGCTGACCCTGGTGGAAAGACCAGGGTTAAAGGGTGGAAAGACCTGATGTGCCTCAGGCTCTGAGAAACAGTTGGATCAGAGCCTGTATAAATTAAGGTCAACACAGCTGGAAATTCTGCAAAACGTTGAGCAGCTTGGGCTGACATTGCTCCAGCTCCCAGACATGGCTCAGCAGAGGCAGGTCCCCAATGCTCAGGGAAATATGGGGCAGTCAGGATTGCTCAGCTTCCCAAGGCATATCCAAGCCCAGCAGCTCCCTTTAAATGCAATTAGGACTTAGATTACAGGCTGGCTTTGGTGTGTAATTATCAGCATTACTGCAGCATTATCAAACTAGGATTTCACTGCTGATCTGTTGGATAATCCTTACCTGTGTGAAAGGAAAAGCTGCTGCTCCTCCCCAGCGTCAGCCAACCACCTCCCACGCCTGTGCCCACAGCAGACAGGGCCCAGGACTTCCCACCCCAGCTTGTGTTTGCAATATTTGTTGTTTGCTGCATTATCTGGTTTGGTGAGCACATGGTGTGAGAATGGGCCAGGGCAAAGAAGCCTCTTAGTCCAGTCTTGAACCAGGGTAGAAGAATACTAGGAAAAATTAGCCAAAAATACTTGTGTCTCCTGCCAATCCCTCTCAGTGATTTCTTTCTTTTTCCTTCTTTTTCTCCCTCCAAGTTTCACACAAAGCTCCATCTTTAGGATTAGCTGTCTACAGGCAGCTCTTTGTGTTCAACTGAATTTAAGATTATGACTGAGCCATAAAAGAGGAGAAAGGTGACACTGGAGAGTTTCTGCAGCTGCAAATCCTGAAATATTCAGGCCCATGACATTTTTGTAGCTGGCAAAGGCTGAGTGAGGCATATCTGGTCAACACTGGAGCCCAGACCTGCTTAGATTTCACAGAAGAACCTGCTGCGGGTCTCAGGTTTGAGTGGCATCATTTACATTTAAAGATATCGTTCTGGTCAAATTCTGAAATTCTGTTTTCATTTGTTACTGTTTACAGCAATTGGCAGGAGGTTTTACACTGGTCTCCAAACAGTCTTGAGCTGGTCATAGCTATGGAATACTGGGATGTGCTTCGACTGAGGTGTAAGCACAAGTGTGTACATCAGTTAACTCTGTCTAAAGAGGTTAATGAGTTCAGGCTATGCAGACCCAGGCATAGCCTGATTCCAGTTTCAACTCATCACTGGAATGGTATTAAACCAGCCCCTATTTACATGCACATGTCTAAGTCACTGAATTTCGATTCACAGACCTTGAGACATGTGGGATCTTGGGGATTATTAACCTAATGTGCTTACCACAGGCTTCCCCACTGGAATTCTTGTGTTAGAAATTATATTTATGCAAGTGAGTCTCATCCAGGCAATGAATTTTAACTCCAAATTTCATGTCTGTAGTATTTAGAGGCAGGAAGGCAGCTTGAGATGTGGTTTCTCCCCATATCTAACGAGTGTTTTTACAAGGAAATCTTCTTCTTGATCAGATCCTTCCAATGATTCTTTAAAAGGCTTTGGATGTATTTAACAGGTTACCAGAGCTCACCACAAATGGGAAGAGGAAAAAAATTTATGAAGTCTGAGGCTTTGTCACCATGGTGACATCTATTTGAGTTTGGAAGTTGCATTAGTTTGAGCTCACAAATTTTTCTTTTCCTGTCATTAAAGTCATGTGTCTTATTCTCTCAGTTCCCTCCTCCTTCTCTTCCTACCCCACGATGACTGCATTTAAAAGCTGAATTTCCTTTCAGGGAAAAAAATACACAGGATAAATTACCTCCATCCATTACTGCCTCCAGCAAGCTGCAGCTGGTGAGGTCCATATCTAAGTGAACCTTATATATAAAATGTGAGAAAAAAAATGTCTCTACTGTGCCAAGAAATCGAACAGCTATGATCAGATATGTCCAAATGTGAGAGGTCATAATCACAGAGCTGACCACGCTCACCCCTCCAGTGACTCCACTGGATTAGGTGGGGTTGAAGGCAGAGGTGGATTTGACCCAGTAAATACACCAGTGGTCTTTTAGGTTTGCTTTACATAGCACGCAAAGAAGCTCTTCAAAGGTCTGTGGTACAACATAACCTTGACTTCAACTCCACTTTTAATGGCTACTTGGAAGATGACAAAGACCACACTCTTTGAGAGCCTGCCATAGGGTGAGAAGCCTCAAAACCACACGGCCAAATCTAAGCAGAGATGAAGCCTATGCAGCCCACACAACAGCAGTGGCAGCTGCCAGAAGGATGCCAGAGAAAGCCCTGCTCCTGGCTGACAACTGCAGGGCAGAGAGTCTGAAACACAACTTAAAGGAAAAATGTTCCTTTGATGGATATCCAAAATTGGTGACTGCTTCCTTTCAGGATGAGCGTGCTGTGCCTGGGGAGATGCTGATCATCTCTCACAACGACACTGCAATCAGCATGGATTGATGGCGTGACAAGAGCCATGATCCATAGGCAATGGCACTTAGAGCTCTTGGTTTTGATGAATTTGGGCGTTTGTTTAAGTTGTCAGAGGAAGAAGCCAAGCTGTGGTTGATGGGTAGAGCAGGGACTGGGTTTATTCGTTTGCTAATGGGTCTCTGGCCACTGTGTCTTAAACAGCAGGAATTCTGGCCTAGCACGTGGTTTTGGAAGGAATTTTCTCCCCTGCACTGACCAGCAGCACACATCATCCCTCCCTGCCTCGACTGTGCTCACAGTCTAATTCACTCTCAGTAGCACGTATTTTATTAAATTTGGCTGTGAGAATGACACCAATTATGAAGGGAAAAGCAAGAGTGAAGGTTAAGGGGGAAAGGTGAAGGTTAAATTCAGACATTCATGAGTTTATGAGGCAGTTTGTCCTCAAATCAAAGCCAGGCATTCATGTCAAGCTACGTAAACAGGAATAAACACTCATGTGAAACTCACTTAAGAAGCAAAAACCCATGTTTGCTACAAAACATGTGCTTTCTTCTCCCTTCCTTCCCCTCCTCTTGGCCCCAAGAAAAGGGATTGCTCCGAGTGTTTCTAGCCTGAACAATGTGATACCTCTAAAGATAAAGACAAAAGCATCCCTGCCCACAGACACATGTTCATGCCCTGAAGGCTGCTGTGTGCAGTGGCCAGGGTAGGATTCCAGAGCCCTGGAGTTAGGAGGACACATCCCAGTCACTCTAGAGGTGTCCAGTGATGTTTTTCTTCCAATATCACACTCTGGGAAAGGTTTAAATCAAGGTGAAGTTTTGGAAAGGAATAAGAAAACTGCTGAGAACCTTTTTGAAAAAGCAAATTAACCTCAGATCCTCAGCTACCTTTTATTTACCAAACAGAAGAAGTTTCTCTGTGTGATGCATTTCTAAAATTATAGGTTTCCCATTTCCTGGCATCCTAATAAAGTCTAGATGAATGATGAGAGAGTCTGCTGGGAGAATGAGTAAACATCTCCTACTGTCTGGAATGTAAGACGACTACTGTCTTATCCTTTGTTACAGGTTGTTAAGACAAAATTACCCTATATATCAACAGCACTGTCAATGAAATTAGAAAGGGCATTCTACCTCCACACTGCCCAGAGGGTTTGAGGAGGGAAGACAGTTTTTTCTTTGTTTATTTTGGGTTTTGTTTTGCCATGAAAGAAAGAAACAAAGAAAAGGGTTTTGCTTTGGGATTTGGGGGGGCTTTGTTTGGGTTTTTTTTGTTTTGGATCTTTTTTTAAATGCAAATGAAAAAGATGAGAAAAGGAGGATGTGGAAGGCAGGTTTGGATATTTCACCAGCTGAGCAAGCAGGAGAGAAAAGAAATTGTGGCTTGTTGAAAAGCCCAGAACAGCCTGAACTTCAGAGGCAGCAGAGCTTGGATGCAAAGAGACCCTGAAGATGTAATGCTGGTCCCAAGTAGGGCAGAGATTGTGAGTCCCTGAGCTGAGGGCACTTCATCTCCCTATGGCTTTTGTCCCCCAGCAAGTGTGTGCTCTAAGCAAAGCCTGCCTGGTGTGTAGTGTCCCTAAGGACACTTTTCCACAGGGAACATGGATGGCCAGCAGGCAAGGAGCACCCCAGGATGTCTCATCTACAGCACCTCTCTCTATCAGTGCTTGGAAATCCTTCCTATCGATGTGGTTAAACACACCCAGTGAGTTAAGAAGTTAAGAGGCCTTGGGAAGACTGAGACATATGTGCATGATACATTCCCTGGAGCAACACTTTCCAGACAAGTGTCTTCTTTAAAATTGTTTTCAATTCCCTGTAAATAGCAAAGGTTCCTGAGGTGATGTGTGCAGGCTCTGCTCACTCTAATAAACATTAGCTTGTGCAGAGGTCTTACTGGTGGAGAGCCAAGGGCACGTGGCATTGCCCTTCCCATTGTCTGTGTGTGACTGCTTGGAAGAGAAAAAAAATCCTGGCACCCCCACTCTCACCATAGCTGTCCTTCCTCCAGTGATGGTCCCTCTGGTCCCAGCAAGACTGGTTAGAGAGCAGGGAATGGTGCAGATCAGTGTCCATTGGAAATCCTGGGAGGTGAGGGTTGGCATCTTGAGAAAACCATTTGCATTTTTGAGAAAATCCAATCTGATCTGGTTTCTACTTCAGTTTTGGGATGTGCTACATATTTAATGTTCTCTCTGGACTTCTCTCAACTTCAAGTTTTCTCCCTTTCCACCTCTCTCTATATGCTACTGCAAATCTGTTAGATGCAGATGTCTGAGCACTGCCTTGCACATCCCTGTAATCCACTAATGTGTCTTTTCTCAGTCTTGATGCTGCTGCAGCTTTACTGGTCTTTAAAGAGAAGGCCTACTTCTCCTGGGAAGTATTTTCTGGGGATGTGAGTCTCATGAGCATGGACTTGATTGCCAAAATACTAGAAAGCCAGTCTATGTTATCTGCCTGTATTCAGGAGAAATCCAGCACTGACATATTTTCCTTGTAATTAGACTGTATCACCAAAGTATTTAGCTGGTTTAGATTTGGTATATTAATTATGTCTTCAGCTGTCACTACCCTCGAATCCTATAGCTCTGAGGGTGGGATCTAAAACTTAAATCTCATTACCTCTATTCCACACAAATTAATTTTCTGCTCCAGACACCTCCCCTAGGGGATCCCCGTGCTCCTGGAGGTGCTGGGCTTTGGTGGAGCTCAAGGGTTTCTCGTGGAGGGATGGGGCTCTAGTGCAAATCAAAGGCAGCCTCATCACCTCCATGTCCTCTCTTGTAATCATGTCAGCTTCTGTTACAATCTCACTCTTTTTCCTTTCCTTTCCTTTCCTTTCCTTTCCTTTCCTTTCCTTTCCTTTCCTTTCCTTTCCTTTCCTTTCCTTTCTGTTTTTCCCAAGCAAACTTTAGTTTGCTTCGGGTTTTTTTCAGGTTGTTTTTCCATTTTTGAAACTCGAATATTCAAAACAAAAATATTCCAAGCGTGAAAATCAGAAATAAAAAAAAATAGCTGAAAACAACACTGGAGAAAAGCTGGCCATAAAAAGCTAAACTTGGGTGAGAAATGCTCTTGGATTCACAGAGCATTCCTCATTTTTCCCATCTCATCTTGTAGCATGTCAGGAACTTCACATGTCACTCTCATGCACCTACATGTGTGTGTGTACACACTATACATATGGGAATTTTCTCTGACAAGCTGTAGGGCTTTGCTACAGATTTTCCATCCCTAACCATGTCAAGAAGAAAATATCTTAATGCTCTGTTCAGAAAGTACTTTTGGCCTGTTCCCACTTGCTTGTTTGCATAGGTAATTCATAAGGGACTTCATAAAACCTCGTTTTGCCTGAATTTGTGAGTATCTGCCCACTGCAGGGGCTTAAAATGAAATTACAGTGGAAAAGGGGCTGGTTTGGGATTCACATGTTTTGCACATATCCTTTAAATAGCTCAGATATGTTCTCAAGGGAGGATGTTTTTCCTATGGGCTGAAGGACGCACTTGTACCACCTACAAATTTCTTCAGCTCCAAAACAGCACTACGTAAACAAGTGAGGTTTGTGCAACTCAGTGGTTCCAGCGCTTGCATCTTCCCATCGGAGAGCTCTCTCACTAAATGACAACCTTTTACTTGAATTCTTGCTGCTTAGTCCCACCAGAAAACCCTTCTCCTGCCTCTGTTCCCAGCCTAATACTTGGATAAAGGAGACAAAACCACTTTCCACAGCCCTGCTGCCCAGCCCTGACCCACAGTGCCAGTAACAGCCGGCACAGAACGGATGTTTGTCTGTATTAATCATACACACACAATCTGCAACCTGAACTGTGTACAGAAATGAATGGAAAAAGTGCAACCTGACCACAAAAGTATTATTTTATAAATAAGGCCCTTTAGTAGTAGTTAATTGGATGCACATTTTGCTAGATCCATGGAACATTAAAAACTATCATATCAGAATTGACTGACTGAGTTCATGTTACATCTCCAAATTACCAATGACCATTCTGCCTCGCAACATCAGACCCTGGGTTCAGCAGTGTAGCTCGAGGGCCTTTTTTAAGTACATGGCACTTTTTTTTTCCCTAATAGAGATTGATTTAGTGTATGTTTAATGGCCCCATAAATCACTCAACATGCCCAACTCGCATACAAATTCTGCCAAAAAAAAAAGTTTTCAAGGAAGCAGATGCCTTGTTCTTGGAACCAATTTGCCTTGCTCTCTGCATGTGCACAAACCCACCATTTCAAGATCCTCCTTATAAAAATGTTCTGCTCTCCCAAGTCTGAACATTGGTCATTTTCTCTGGGACTGCTTTCTTACCATGCCAAGTTAAACTCGGGCAATTCCCCCGCTGTGCCCGTTCTGTTCTAGTGCCTTTTAGATCAGCAATAAATAAATTCATTGTGTGTTTCAACAAGAAGAAAAAGCAAAAGCCCGAGCTGCATTGTGCTCGCTCTTGTGAAGATCTATTGTGTGCAAAGTAGTGCGCTATCGAATGGCGTAGGTCATTTTTCATTACCCCACTGAGGATGCAGCTCAAAGCAGAGGATTATAGAAACTCATTTCCTTTGGTTAAGGGGAAAAAAAAAAGAGTTAACATTCAATAAACTCAAGGCTATGACGCAATGTGGCCCTCAGAACCTTCCGAGCAGAGCTGTTAATAGCTTCCTTTCCCAGGACGCGGGTTTGCCCCATTCACTTATCGACTTTGATGCATTAGTAAAAGAAAATATCAACCCCTCATAACTCTCAGAAATGATACAATACATCACTTGAAAGTAAGCTAGGATCAACACATTGTTAACTGTTTGATCTCTCGAGTCAAAATTAATGATAGGTGTTTTGCACACAAAAAAATGAATGTTAAGAGCCTATTTAAGCTAACTAAAGACATCCCTGCAACATCAGGGTTGAATTGGAGGTGATTTCCTGCAATGCAGCTGTTATAAGTTTATCAGTCTGCGGGTGGCAGTAACCAGTAATCATAACCAGATTGCAGAGGGGTGGGATGGAACTTATCTTTAAATAGAAGATCTATCTAACTAACTAACTACAGAAAGCTGGTTGGGAACTAAGTCCACGGTATTATTCACTAGAACACCCAAGGGTCTGGGAGAAGCCAGTTTTCCATATATTTTAAAGAAATGAAATGATTCTGAAGGTTTAACTGCTAGGCAGGGAGAAACCAAGGTTCATAATGATTAACAGCAGACCTCCTGCGCTCTTGTACTCGCAACATTTACACAATAATGATAGCTAATAAGAAATGGCATTAAGAAATGACTTCAACTTTCTCCGCTGAGATGTTGCCATAGGCTGTTGATGAACTTTTAGCTCATTCTCTTGTGACATGGAAAGGAAAGGTCTGAAACGTAGCATATATTTCAAGCAGAAAAGCTATTGAAAAAACTCCAAGAAATCTCTCTGAAGAGCCAAAGAGAAGTGCTGCACTGAGAGACAATGCCTCTGGACAATTACAGCCTGTTAGTTTTAATGCATCTCGAATTGCTTCCGTCTGCAGCTAATCTGACCACTGGAAACAGTCACTTTTGCAATGCCCTTTAATTTTTCTGATTTGTGTGTGGGCGGTATCTGTTGGTATTAATATGACTGTTTTCCGGATTGAATTAGAGAAAACAAGACAAGCTTTCAAAGTAGGCTCGACTTTTCTTTGAGAAACGGGAACTCAGGAGCATGTGCACGACAGTGGCTTATCTACGTGGATGGTTTAGGTCTGGCCCAGACCACTGGTGTGCAAGAACAGAGAGGAGGGACAGAGAAGTCCCACTAAACCCCCAAATATCCCCAGAAGCACTGCACAGTCTCTTTAGCCATCTTTGTTCTTAATGTTTCTGGATATTCATCCATTCCTGGGCACAGCTTCACGTGCTCCAGCTCCATCCATTGGTGCTGTGCCCAGAAGGGATTCCCCCAGATCCTAATTTCCTGAGCCATGCACATCTGCTCTTTCCTATGAATGAATGAATCCCTTAAACAGTTCAGGAGTGAAGCAAAATCATCTCCCTCCCCAAAGTCAAATGCTTGTTTTGTTTTTAAACTGACCCAAGTTTGTTATGGGTACTGTGTGAGCCTTTCCCATGTCCAGCTCTCTCCTGGACTGTTCCCTTGCCATTGCCTTGTAGAAACTGCCTTATGCCTACACTTAAACCTGGTTTATGGAAACTACAGGTCTGAGGAAGTTCAAATTTGCTGCCTTTTTTTTTTTTTTTTTTTTTATGAGGAACAGACAGAAAAATGTCAACTTCATTTTAATGTAATGTTCTGATAAAAATGACTGTGTTCTTGGAAATTCTTCACACAGCTTTATTTCAAATTGTAACAAAAGTTGACAACTAAAATAATTCTTCCCCATGTCTGACATCTGTACTTTATTTATACAACACCTTTTTTAATTAGGTGGGTTTGGTTTTTTTCAGAGGTGTTTTTCAGTGGAGTAAAAGGAAGTTATTGATAAAACTGAAAATTTGAAATTAAGACCCTCAGTCATTTCCAGTTTTCTATTTTCCAAATATTACTCAACAAAACCTCTTAATTATTTATCCATAGCAATGGGATCAGCTCACTCTCTTTTTCTCCCTACTGGGACTATAAAACCCTCAGCTGACAGATCTGCCTGCAAGCCAGGCTGTGAGATCTGGCACTTCACAAATATCTGCAGAGGATAAATTTACTACTCAACAAAGTATCAGAGAGGCCATTGCCTTACCTACATAAAGACAGGTGGATGGTTGCCAAACACCTTCCAATTTATGACTTGTTATGTGCTTTCCCAGTTGTTGCTGCTTTGGAAGTGACCCATCCCAGGCAGTCTGGTTACTGGTCTGGGGCGAGTGGACTGGGCAGGACCTGTGGCCACTCTGTGCTTGCCCTCATACCTGTCTGCTCACTGAGTGTGACCACCCCAGGCTCCTTGGCATAACCTCTGCCATGCAGTACCAGGCTTTGTGTGCTTTACAGCTCCTTGAAAAATTCTGCCACCTGCAAAATGAACATTTTACAGACAGGGAAACTGAGGCGCCTGATGGGCGATTCCTCCTGCCCGGAATTACACAGTGGATGATGTGAAACAGGTGAATGCTCCAGGTCCAATTCTTTCAATATCATACTGAGTTATGTCCTCAGTTATGTACAGTTATGAGTTATGTACAGATGTGAGATTAGCAACTACCAATATTGAATATAGGAACTTTTGCTGCAGTAGGCTCTGAAATTCTCTGATGTGCAAATCACTTAAGTTATAGAAGGAGCTGTGCTAAGACATTGAGTGGTTTGATACAATCCTTAGATTCTCACACTCTCTGTTTAAAGCACAGCCCTGTGTGAGCACGGGAGGGGCTGCCCATCAATCTGAACTGGAGGAAAATCCCTGTGCAGAGCACAGGGGGATTGGTAAACAACCAGTTAACGATTCAGGCACCATCACTCTATCCCTGCTGCATCCCAAAGTGCTGGATTCCTAAATGTGGAGCCCAGATGCAAACCCGACAAAGACCACATTAAAGTGATGCTGGTCATACAAGCTGTAGCTCCAGGAAGACTTGGAAGTGCTTGGGAGGCTGATAGAGGGCTGGGGACAGATAGCACAGCCTGCAATTGCTTTTTCAAGTCACATGTGAGGGGGAAAAAAGGTTTCTGTGCCCCCACCAAACATCCTTGGTGTGCAGCCTTGGCCATCTGAGACCATGTGAATGCACCCACACACATGGGCAGGGCTCCCAAGCCCTCTGCAGATGTGGGGCCTCCAACTGTCCAGACAAGCTTGGGAGAGGACAATTTTAGGAGCAATTTTCATTGCAAACAAACCAAGAGATGTGAAAAATCTACTTATTTTACACCAGGCTTTCCAGAGAACCAGACCCCAGGTGCCCAGCTGGCCACGTAAAGCAGTCCAAGACATGCTCCAAGCCACGCCTGTCCCTCTTGCCTCTCCAGGATGGGCTGACAGTGGAAGCCCCAGGGAGAGGAGGTAGGACAGAGGCAGATTTCTCCTAGTCCCCATAGCAGAAGCCCCTCTACAGAGGGTCCAGGTATCTGTGTGGTTTCTTGTGGCCAGCAAAGGACTCTGAAAGGCTGTGTAGCAACACAATCAATAAGCTAAAGGTGAACACCAGCATGCCCTTAACAAAGGATGATTTCTTAATTAGTGAGTTCTCTGGGGCTGAAGCCTGTGAGAAGGGCAGGGAGAGGTTTCTCCATACTTAAGCCATATCACCAGGGGGAGAGGGAATGGTGATTCCTGGCTGAGAAAACCTGATGATCACCAAATGAGGCAAAAATCAGAAGTTCCCAGGAAGCAGTGACTTACAGGACTGTGAACCAGTCACTGTGAAGTTGAGTTGGGAACTTTTTCTGGGAGCCTGTTTGGAAAGGTCAAGGTTTCTCCCGAGGAGGGGAAAAGTCCTGTGGCCTCTGGTACTTTGGTGACTTCAGGAAGGTGTGAGCTCTCCTTATCCTGGAAGGACAAAATGCTGGTGGCTACCTTGATGTTGCAGCCTGCTTCTTTGAGAAGATTCTGTGGGGGAAATGAAAAAGGTGACCTCTTGTACTGGGAAGTTAAGCTTTATCTTTTGTAGTCCTAAGAAAAATGATACAGTAGTTTGGAATGACTGAGAAACATGGCAGTGTGGCTGATGTGGGAATGTAGCTGGAGTGGCCAGAGGTGGGGTCTGGAGGAGCCTGGTTGTGGGTAGAGCTGCTGCCCTGTGTGGGACACAGCAGGTGATCAGCCTCTTCCACCTTTATCTTTTGGTCTTCAGCCAGCCTGGTTATCAGACTGGATACAGAGATGTAGGGATTGATCACTGAACAGGCTGTAACATGAAATACGAGGTGAATCCTGGGAGAGGAGCTTCTATGCAGTGTTTTTAGAGTAATGTTATTTTACTTATTATTCAAATGTTTGATTTGCCCTGGCTTCACCTTCCTTTTGGTCCTGGCCAGGCTTGGGGCTGGTGGTGTGCAGAAGCAAGTTGGGCAGTGGCCTCACTTGCTGTGGCTGGCAAAATCTGTCTACTCTGTATGTGTGTGGAGCCTTGCTCTACTACCCACTGTGCTCTACTCACTGCCAGCTCTGAGTACAGCACAGAGCAGGGAGAACATTCTGCAAGTTCTTCCAATCCTGCAGACAAAATAAACCTCAAACTATGACTTTTGCTTCTGTAGCTCAAGCTTGTCCTCCAGGGAAGAGTAGATGTTGCTTTATCCATGTAGGGGAGCAAAAGAATTGCTTGGAAACAGGGGGTGCAGAAACGAAAGTAGGAAGAGACGTTCTGCCTTTGAAAGCTGATTTGTTCTTGTCCTCAGGACAGCAGAGCTCAGCCTGCAGCTCTGGCTGGAGTGAAATTGCTGCTCCCCAGCCCTGTGTGGGACATGGTGAGCTTTATCCCAGAGGAGTTGATTCCAGCTTTCTGAGTAATGCTGGCTTTTTGGAAAAAGCTCTCCTTTGATCTTGTAGACAGAAGGCAACAACAGCTGCTCCGCAGGAGATAAGGACAGCCACTTTCCAGCCTGATAGGGTTTGGAGATTACTCCTCAGGATGTTGCCCAACGAAGGAGTGGGATCACCCAGTTGGTGTGAGCACCTGCAGCTGTGTAAGGAAGGAACCTGTCTGCTTTTTGTACCAGGATTGTAGCACACTGGGTGTGATGTAAATGGATGCTTTGTCTCTCTGTGCTCTTTACCCTCAACTGTTTCCTTGCACAGAGACTGGGGAGAAATGCTCTTCTTCCAAATAGACAAACTAAAATGCCTCTTTGTGCTTAACTTTACTTAAATGTTGCTTTGATCTTGCAAGAGAGGTTGATGTGGCTTGTGTACCCCCTCAGCCTTTGCACGCCAGGCCATTCTTGATGCTTGGGGATGTTGTGAGCTGACAGTTCAAGCCCCTGACAGCAATGCTAGTTCTCCCTGTGAGGAGCAGCACTTGGATTTGGAGGCTGCCAGAAGTGTGGGTGAGACTGGAAATAACCTTTGCCTGTAGTCAAAGGTAGTCAGGAGTGGTGGTGGACATGACTTCACTGTGCCCACTGCTCAGCATGAGTAACCAGTTCCATGCATTTCCATGCCAACCATTAATTTCCAGATGCAGTGACTAGCATGGTATTTTCCATTTCCAGATCATGTTTGTACTGGCATGATTTAAAATACTTTGTAATTACAGTGGTTCCTATAGTCAAACTGCTAGAGCAATGTGTGGTGCTTAGAAGTTTCTTCTTTAACTGGCAATTTTGGTAATGACAGTAATTCACATAATCTATCTTTGTGGCCTTGTGGCTTTCAGAAATACAGGGCTTTTTTTTTCTTCTTCTTCTCCAGAGATGTAGCCCTATCTCTATATATAGCTTGGTGGGTATCTGGTATTCTAGATGTGTTAAAATAAACTCAGCTGAGGAATTCCAGTCCCATTACCACAAACATTCTGATGTTGCTGCTTGTTGTTAATGCAGTTGAGTAAATGGTGGAAGAAAATTGAGTGGGGAGGGGGAAATATGGCAGTTTCCTATCAAGGATGAGGTGGCCTCAACAAATATAACTGCAGGCAGCAGTGGAGCTTCGTTTTGGCTGACAACTCATCACAATAAGTAGTTTTGGCAGCCAAATGTGACAACATCCTATTGAACAGGAAAAATCCTTTAGTTTTGAGAAGATGGCTGTCTCCCAAAGCTGCTCTCATTTACTGGTTTAGTCTACTACCAACAGACACGCTCCTAAACTACTTCTGGGAGAAACTGGTCAGACAGATCAGAGGCAGACATCTCCCCCCATGTGCAATTAGATGTGCTGCTTCCTTTGAGGGAAGGCCAAAGCAAATAGGAAGCAGCAATTAAGGTAGACACCAGCAGTGAGCACCTAAGTATAGGGCATGGAACTGTTTATCAGACAGAAAAGGTCTCTCCTTAATTTGGCTGAAACAGGAGGAGCTGTGGCTCAGCATTTTTTGTGTATTGATTAGCTGTTATTTCTCCCAGAACATTCTCTTATGTAGGGGAGGATGGGAGGGACAGATTTTGATTAAATGTAAACTCATCTGCAAATGTGTGCGTGACCTCTGGCATGTTGCTCATTCCTACAGTCCCTTCAGAGGAAGGGAATAGAGGTGGGAGTGTTTGCTGTGCCTCTGTCTTATTAATTTATGTATTTTCAACTAGAGGCTGACAAAAATGGGGGAATCTTGAGCCTAGAACAAGCCCTTGAGATCACTACTATTGTCATACTGACAATAAATCACCCAAAATCACTTTTTTCCCCCAAATTTTAAGCAAATGGAGCAGTAAAGGCAATCTCTCTAATATTCTGCACATTGAAGATTGCAGGAAAGAGCTGTTGAACACCCAGCACATCACATCCAGGATGTTTGTGTCCATAATGTGGATGGGAAGTCGTGCATTTCCTGGAAAGCAATAAAACCTCATTAAAATCTAGTTGGCTTCAGAATCTGTATGTAAAGAGAGATTTGGGTATCAACGTTTTTTTTCTTTTTCTGGTAACAAGCATAGGGGGTTTCCTGCTACTTTGCAGAGCTCTGAAATCTAAAGCTAAATCAGTGGAATATTGTTGTCACTGGCTCTGGAGCCTCAACAGATGCATCAAAGCCCAAGTGGCAGCAAGATCAACAATGGCCAAACTTCTGTGTTTAGTACCTGTAGATGTAGGCAAGGAATTGCTGTGGAAGGGTTATGGAGACATAAGAAAATACAGGTTAGGGATGTCCCACTTTTCTCCACAAGTGTGTAACTTGAGGTTTAGCCATGTCAACAGAAATAATCATTCTGCTCCACTGGAACCTGTTGTCTGGCAAGAGGACAGTGCTTATTCATTTTTTTCTTCCTCTTCACCCTCCCTCTGCTACTTTCTAGGTTTTGATGAAGCTGTTGTTGGATTTGAAGCCCTTTTCCAAGCCTAAGTGGGGATTCAACTCCCCAGTTCTTGGGGCAGTATGAAGTTACCCTGCCTTTCTTAATTGTGTGTGCACACAATGTGTATTAAACGTGTAAACACAACCATGCATGTGGCTGCAAGGGTGTCCAAAGCACAGCAGTGGTGAGGACTTGCCAAGGCAGGGTAAGAGCTGGGAAAATAGGGAAGTTCAGGAAAAGGATTTGAAATTAGTGCTGGAAAATAAACATCGGAAGGGTGGAGCAAACTATTTTGCAAGCATTCCCTGGTCTCCTACTGTCAAGTGTCCCCAACTTGATGTACCCCTGGTCTTCTATGTCTCTTCATGAAGGGAAAAAAGACATTTGGAGGCATCAGAGTATGTCTGACACGTGGTCTGGAAATGAAGCAAAAGCCACTCCAGTATCCTGCAGTGTCACAGAGATGTTTTTCTTTTCATTTTCTGAGAGGTGCTGCAGCAGAAAACCAGATCTACTTCCTCAAAGACTGTCACTCCCATCTGGAGAACATAATATTTGTCCTGTGGGCTTAATTTGCTGTCAGTCTCCCACAACTTCCAGGAAGGAGCCTCCATCTCTTTTAACTGAAGGCTGTTACCTCTTGCCCAAACAATAGGTTTCCCAAGGCTTGTTCTTGAGCCAGATGAGAAACATGAAGTCAATGAATGCAAAGTACAGTCTTCTTCCTTTTTAACCAGCACCACTAAAAACGCTTTGAAGATGGAGTGCTTTGCAAGTGTTAATTAATAGGATTGTCATTGTGACTCCACATTGCCACTGTGCAGAAACTGGGCTGCAAAGTGAAGTGAGTCACTGCAGACACACGCCTCTCTGGCTGTGATGTATTTTTTGTTGAGCATCTTGTTCTCAGCTGCTACTAGAAGCAGGAAATGTCTCAAAGCTGTGAAAAGCCAATGCAGTTTGTGCCTCGAATTGATTATGCTTTTCCACCTGCTTCTGTGAAGAAGTGCCTCCAGCAGCTCTCAAGGAGGGCTGCCTGCCAGTCCTGACTGAAGACTGAAATGGTTGCAAGATTGTCAATGAGCAACTGAGGTGGTGGAGGCTGGGCTGCAGGATACCTCAACCTACAGCTTAGACTTCAGCCCCAAGCACACCAACCTCATGAAAGCACTTTACTGCCTCGACTCTTCCTCTTCTGTAGACCCAGTGGAAATTATTCTGGGACGCCCTGTCTCTACCAAGTGTGGTCTAAGCACATCCCCATTAGTGTGGGCTATGAGCTTTGTTTTTTTTTCTTGCAAACCAAAAATACCAACTTTTTTTTAAAATACCTGGAAATAAACAGTTACATGATCCACTGAAATTCATAACAAAGGACAAATTGAATCCTTCATGCTGTGTAACAGCCATAAATAAAGGCTTTATGGCTGAGAAGTTGTAGGCAAAGCTCCAGCAAAATCGGATTTATTCCCTCCCCACCCTCCACACTATAAGTCTCTGGAAATGGAGGTTCCAAGGCCTGTTCTGACACAACATTAACTGTAGCTTCTTAAACCAGACTGCCTGCCAGTATTTACAGTTCATGTTCTGTGCATGGTATGTGTGTATATAACTGCACCAGCTTTTACAGTTGATTTCTCAGTAGTCATGTGAAACCAAAACAACTGATGGGCTAAGCTGAACTTAAGTCACTTATGCATTTGTCTGATTTCAAAAAGGAAAAAAATAAGTGTGCCTTGGTGTTAGGAAAAAAAAAATCTCTTAATTAAAGCTGCTCCAAGTTGACATTGGACCAGCCCCTGTGAATGTCACGGTCCTGTTCCCTAAAACCACTGGCTGGGTCTCCAGGAGAATCCTGCAAGATGGATTTCAAAACCTGGTTGTACAGTGGCTGCATGTTCTCTATTCATAAATGTCTGACCCTACCTCTATTTGCACTCTATTCCAAACCCTGAGGTGTCATGAAATAGTGTCTTTGGAGGAATTAACCAAGTCCTAAAACTGCAGTCCAGCCAGGTCCTGCTGAGGAAGAACAACTCACTTCAGTGGATTTGAGAGCTAGATTCAGGAGCTGAATACAGGTCAGTGGTGGTAGTAGATCACTGTAGGAAATGTATAAACAAATTGGAAACAAAACTCATGTGTCAGTTTTGGATGAGTGTGTTGGTTTGTGCTTTCTTGTGTGGTTAGTATGTAGTCAAAGATAGAAGCTAAAATGAAGAATTTATTCACATTAAGCTATTACCAAAAATCTCTTTTGGCAAAGGCTGACCAGTGCTTCTGCTCAGGGCAGACAGATGTAGAGCCACCGACTACTCTGCTCTTGTCTACAGCTTGTTACAAACACTGAACAAAATGGCTTAAATTGTTGGGACCTGAGAAATGACATCTTTGAGCTCTGACCCTTCATAACCAAATCCAGACACTGAATGTCTCTGCTTCCACATATTTTATATGAAGCACCTGACACAGCAGCAACAAATAACATGGGAATAAATCCAGCTGCCTGCTACAGTTCGCCTTCATTCGCCAAGCCAAAGGTGACCTTGCTGGTGTCACCAGCAGTGTCTGGCCACTACCAGGGCCATAGTGGAGAGATCCTGCAATGGAAGGGAAGGGGAGGAGCCAGGGCCACATGTCCCAAATGCCTCTGTACCCCACAATTGCAGCAGCATCCTGAACCTGTAGTGTTGCTTTGGCATAACCCCAATGTCCTGGTCTCGAGCCCCAGGTGCTGACATGCTAAAGCACAACAGATCCACTGAAGTCCTGGCATCCCCTTCTTTTCCTTAAGAGCTGCTTAAAATAAGCCCATTAGCCAAGAGTTATCAGCAGCACGGAGCTGCTAACTCAGGAGTCACTTCAGTTCCCAGGGAAAGGGTAAGAGCATGTTTTTAATTACGGGCAAGCCCGTGTAGGCTGCAGTGAATACATCCACTCACCCACTCCCCATTCCAGACACAAATGCTCCATTCCCCATTACTGCTGACTGGCCTGGATTGGGCTTTATTGCAGACAAGCAAGCCAATTCTTTTGAGGGTGAGGTTAATTCAAGCAGTTCCATATAGAGCTTTATCCTGCAAATAGTTAAATGTTTAACCATGCCTGCAAAAACCAGTGCAAAGCTGCTTTTCTGTGGGTTCTTGGGGCTAAGGCAGAGCCCCCTTTTCTCCTCCAATATCCCCAGTACTTTTCCCTGTTGAAAAAAAAATCTTAAGTTGATGAACCTGACTATGACTTGTCCTGTTGTCCTTTTAAACATAAACCCAAACTTAAGCTATTTCAAGATTGTGCTTTCTTCATTTATGGAATTAATTCATACATCATGATTCTATTAATTGGTGGAAACAGCAGATTTATCCCAAAGTGGCAAAGCTCACAATGTCTATCAGTAACTTTCAAAATATTCAAATTAAGAAGTGTCCTCCTACTGCTTGGTCAGCAAAGAAACCCTTGGAAAACCAGTGTGCACAGTAGGAAAAAAATCAGTGCATTAAACATGTTATCCAAAACCTCTGGTCTTTCTTAGCTGATGGTTTAGGAATACAAATTCCACAGCATTAAGCAGGAAAATGGAATTGATATTTTTATTTAAAACAGAGTAACTAAAAGTAGCCATAATAAACCATTTGTGTTGCTTTTGTACTTGGGTAATGAATGACTGTAGTATAAAGTGCTCCTAGTTTTTGCCTCGAGGTCTTGTCAATCATTACCTGATAAATAAAAACTTCAGAGTCCTTTTAGTCTAATTGTGCAGAATTTCTCTCCAAAGGAAGGGCTAAATACAGAGAATAATGTGTTTGTGGCAGCAGTGGAAGTCAGCAAGGAGGGCACTTGGATGGAAGCAAACAGAAGATGTAAATTTTGTACTCAAAAGATGAGTCTTTTGGGGTTTTTATCCAGAAAGTGTCTGTTCCTGTTGTAGGCAGAGCTGAAAGGATTGAATCCAGCAGCAGAGGAAATCCTGCAGCCCTTGGCCATGTCACTGATCAGGGCTTATGTGAGCTCTGCTCTCCCTCTCTGGTTTTAGGCTTTACAGCTGACACTTCCAAACAACCAGAAATCTTAAAATTGCACTAAGGCTTATTTAAATGATTATTTTTTATTATATGAACGTTGGCAGCTCTGGAGGCAGTTTCCTGCATAGGGACAAAAGGATCTTATTGTCAGTACTGGAACAGAACTGAAACAGCTCAATTAAGCAAACATAACATCCTCAAAGTTTGGCCTGAAAGGAAGTTAAAATAACTGATCTATAAAATGCTTTAAATGTGCTTTAAAAAGTCATTACTCAGATAAATTTAGCTGTTTTGAAGCTCATTCTGTAGAGTTTTACAGCCCTGCCAGTTTATGGCAGCATTATGTATTCATGTCAAGAATTCCTCTTCCAGAACAGTAGATGAGGAGACAAAGTTATGGGAGTGCTGCAGACCAAGGGGAGGCTGCAACCAGCTTGAGAATGGAGTTTTGGCTCCCAGGCTGGGAAAGCTGCTCCAAAGCACATCCAGCAAGTTGTGTGTATTTGTGGCAGAGCTGGAAACCAATGGTATTTCATGATATAAGGCTGGATGTGTTGAAGTTGGTACAGCTGCTGTTGGCTGCAAGACTGACCCTGCAAAGCAGCATGATTTATTTGCTTTGTTTTCCCCCCCCTTGCTAGCACCATCCCAGCTTAGACCAGGTCTAAATGCAGAGAATTGGGATCATACTGAAAAATACAAGAGGACCCTCCTTTTAAAATTAGTCCAGAATGACAGAAGCTGAGTAGGTATCAGTTTAGCTCAATAAATTTCTTTCTGCTGATGCTTTCTGGACTTCTGAGCAGTGCACAAAGCAAATTTACTTATGAATTTATAACTGCTGGAGGAAGATGGCAAATTAACTCCGAAATGTTGATGATTTAATCCTCTGGCTCTGCAAACACATCTACATAAACTGGCACTACTCTGCTCACAACTCAAAAGTAAACCAGAACCCCAAAATTACTGTTATGCCCCAAAGATATATTTTGCTAATAGGGGATTTAGGCCATTATTTTTTTTTCAGCTGCCTCCATAGCAATGCAGTGTGGTATCCACAGTAGGAAACCTCATGCCAGCAGCATCTCTGAAATATGCTAAAACAATCTAAATTAGAAAATGTCAGCTTCTTGGCTGATGTTTCTTTGGAGTTTCTTTCTTCCTTTCTTGTGCCTCTATAATTTTATTGGGATGACTAAATCTCTGAACTATGTTAGCAGTAAACAGAACTAATTTACCCCCTGCTTCTTTGAAACAGCTGCTGACAGCTGCACTATAATTCAATCACAGATCTTTGCAGTGCAGACTGCAAAACACATTCATATTTTTTGTATTCTTTCCTCCCTGTTGTATTTGGACCAAACGAGTTGCACCAAATAGCAACATGTGCTGGGTTTGCCTGTACATAGATTGAGCTACATGAAAACAGAGGCTCCAGATGAAATATTGTCCAGGCAAAGAGAATTTTTGAATATAAGGAAAATAACCACACAGATACACAGTGTTGTTGGGATATCTTTTGTAAAGTTGCAATGATTTATTTTATTTTATTTTATTTTATTTTATTAGTTTGTACAAAAAGGCTTCTGACAACTGCTCTATGAAAATAACCAGAAATGTGTATGCATTTTTGCCAACTGTTAATAAATATCTTCTTAAATAAGGAAACAAATGTGTTTAGGAACCGAGAATCATTTTTCCTGGATGTGATTGAAAAGGAATTCAGAGATGGAAATAAATAATTCTTCTTCAGCTTGTGACAACTATTTACATAAAAATGTACAAACAGTGAAGCTGATGTTGAGCCTAGCAACAGAAATCCTGTTATTATGTTTAAAAACAACAACAAAAAAAACAAAACAGAAACAATTCCCACATAATATATGAATCCTATACAGCAAGATACCGTGGTCCAAGTTAAAAATGCAATACACCAACGCAGTGACCACCAACACTGAAACACCCACAAGAAAAAAACTAACCCTTCACTACTAAATAGTGGAAGTTTAGGCATGATCAGCTTTTAATTTCTAGGCAGCACCTTCACTTCCTTTAGGAGGTTTACAGAAGCACTGGTGTATATATGCATACAATGTCAAAAGATGCTTCCCATCTGTGTGATTTCCATTCCTCAGTCTAAAAAAGGGATGCACTGAGGGCAGTTTGGGCTGTTTGTTGTGGATGGTCCTGTCTGCAGGCTCCAAGACAGATGGTCTTTTGGTTTCAGCTGTCGTCCTGCTCTGTGGCTGTCTGTAACTGTTTGACCAAAGTCTCACCTTGGGGTAATTTGATGGAGTCCTGCTTGTGGGGTGTGGTCCTGCAGATGTTTGGTTGCCCAGGTTGGATACCAGGCACATCTGGCAGTGGAACAACTGCTCACCAAGGGCTCAGTCCAAAATCTACCGATGTCATGGAGAGAATTCCACCTTCCCATAAGCCTAATCCTGCTACTGAGAAGACTGCTGGTGAAACACCAGTTGATTTAGATGAGATTAGAATTAGACCATCAGAAATAAGTTTCCATTTTATTTCATAAACAGTACTTTGTTTCTTCCTTTGCTTATCCTTTCTAAAGTGAGGCATCTAGTCTGGGTTTGATCTGTGACTTAAAGGGAGAAGACCATTGTGTGATGTCCAGAACTGGGCAGTCATGTTCATTTATCTTTTCCTGTAACTCTCCTCTAAGGCAAGATATGGAGTCAAGTCCCCACTGCAGCTGCAACCCTGTGCAGAGAGATCCATCTCCAGGGATTTATTATGTCCTGAACCCATCTGTTGGAGGTTTAGCTTTTTTGAAGTTTGGAGATTTAGAGCTGGGAGTGCTGTGGACCTGGTGTTTTATTGGTCAGAACTTTCTTTTTATCTCCATGGTGAAATTTATACCAATGCTACTCTGGTAATCCCAGCGGGTGCCAAAGTGGGGAATTGGTTTGTGATTGGTTACTGCAACTTTGTATTCTTCTTTGCAACAACTTTAATTGACTTTTAATTACTTGAGTGTGATGTTTGTGTAACCTGTGACTTTAAAAGAGGGGAAAAAGAAAAGCCTTGAGGGGACATTTTCTTGCTTCTAGTTACAGCTTCTTGGTGGCTCTTGAAAGGGATTTTTTTTGTTGTTGTTTTTTGAGGTGAAGCCAACAGAGCAGGGGGTTTGTCGGAAGCACTGACCCTGGGAAGGAAGGTTTCCCAGCTTGTTTCTAGTCTGTGTGAGGCTGGTTTATGTCCCAGTTTAGGACACCTTCTGCACTTGAGCCTTTATGTTCTCAAAAAAGCGTTGGAACTTGTTCCCTCAGTGCCTTTTTCCAAAAAGCACTGGGATCTTTAGCTGACATACATTGCTCTGTAACTGCTTAGGATACCCCAGCTAAATGTAAGGCTTAATCCCTGATTCAAGTTCATAGCAAATTAAAATACTTTGTTTGCAAGAGGAAATTTCCTTCCCTGTTGATAGAAAAAGGTATATCCCAGAAGTCTTGCTCTTTGGAATTATTTTCTTAATTTCTTTTGCTTGCCAATTAATTTTTTTTTTTTTTTTCTTAGCCTGATCTGTCCTTTGAATTTGTGTCAATCCACATCCAGTTTTTGCTACTGTAGTTTAAAACTGGAAATTGCATATCATTAATCTTTGGTTTTGCTTATGAAATTGAAGCAGAGGGATGGAAGTAATAATTCTCTAACAAAATACCTGTTCACTCCAGGTATATTTTGTTCACTTATTTTATTGGAAACTGTGTTACAGGCACTACACACACTTATTAGTCACAGCACAGTCTCGCCTTGGGTAGATTATTACTGTTCAACTCACAATCAACACTGGTGAGTTTGCAATCTTCAGAAAGACTCATTTGCAAAAGTATGTATTGTAGGAGCCAATTTTGTAGGCAGATTTGGTTTTAAACGGTTTCTCTGGCTTGTTTCAGTTTACAAGCTCATTGTCTGTAATAAACTAAAACAAAATGTGTTCAAATGCCACTTTAGATCCAGAAACTCCAGAAACTGTTCCATTGTCTGAACTTTCAGAGGCCTGGTCCTTTAAACTGCTTGGGATTTTTTTAAACCCATGGCTGGAGCGCTAAACTTTCCCCCTCCCCCACAACAGCCGAACAAACCCACTCTTCGCAAATAACTTCTTTTTCTTTCTTCTTATTCCTTCCTACAGATCTAATGACAGCCACATGCTCGTACCACCATGTTCCTGTATTTTTTTAAGATAACATTGGAGCTGTCATCAAAATAGAGCACTGAGATGGCATTGAGTTGTGTAGGAGCACAGCAGGGCTTCGGCACAGTCTCTGGGTTTATAAAGTGAACCTGGGGAACGAAAGGAGAGGCATGTTAAGATTTACTCTTCCCCTCTCCTCCCCCATGTTCTTCTTTCCTAGGCAACCTTCTGTTTGTCCCATACCCTCACTCAGACATGTTTCCAACACCTGGCTTTGTATACAAGTATCTTGAGATGTCCCCTGCGTGTGGAGGCTGACGCATCCGCCCAAGGCTGATCTAGTTGGAAATCTTTCAGTGAGGCAGGTTTTCATTAGGAAACTCCCATTTGTCAGAGCAGTCAGTGTTCTGCAGGGGTACCAGTTAGGATAAACTCTGTGGGATGTGTGGGCAAGGTTTTGTGAGCAATCCTCTCAGCCCTGGGCAGGGGCCCCTGTCTCTGTGCCCAGCAGCACCAAGACTCAGCTGGGTCCAAGGGCTCTGGGTCCCTTGGGCTCCCTGCAGTGGGACCTCCAAGGAGAGGGGATAAAACCAAATAAAAGCAATCTACCGGGAGAAAAACATGGAGCTGTTTCACCCCTTGGAAACACAGATGCTTCTAGTTTCCCAAATGCTTTCTGCAATGTTGTCCTTGTATGTGTACAGGATGTGGGATGTAGATGAGAAGATGCAGTGAGCCTCCTCAAGCCCTGCAGATGTGTGCAGGGGCCCTGGAGCCCAGCTGGGTAGGGGAGGCTGTCCAGGCAGGCAGGTCACCTGTGGATGCAGTGGGTTTGGTGACATAGCTGGGCTGGGTGCCCCCAGCCAATGGCTCCCCTGAGCACAAGCAGTGTGTCATGAGCTCAGGGCTCCCGTCTGGACATCTCTGCACAATTTCATAAAATAAATACACAGCCCAGCTGCTCTCGTGTGTGTAACTTTGGGATTCACTGGCCCCTTTCTCAGCCTGCTCCCAGATCTGCATAGAGGGGATCCTTACAGAGTTTTTCCAAGAGATGCTGATAGCAGGTCTCACACCCTGCCCTTTCCTTCCCATGCAGTGGGACTAAAGCCCCATTAAGGTGTCTATCCATCATGGGGCCCTTTCAAACTTGAAGAGAGAATGTCAGTGCTTGCAGCAAAGACAGGGTAATTTCTAGCAGCTATTAACTGGGGCCACTTGGCCAGACATGCTGAGAAGATGCTGCAGGCATCTTATGAGCTAATGCAGACCTTCCTTCTCTTGTTGGCTTGGAGACTCCTCTGTGTTATAAACTCCTTTTTGGATAGCACCTGTTGGATAGAACCCTGCACTAGGGGCTACAGTGCACCTACCAGTGTCTGTACAATGGCGTGGTTTGTAGCATTCATGTATGAATTCAGGGGAAAAGCACATTCTCCTTCACAGTAATATGCAGCGTAGCCCTCCGGAGCGATGATCCAGTCCTTGATTAAATGGAAGCCATTAGATTGTGGAGAAAGACAGAAATACTGTGCAGTGAAACAAAAAGCCAATCAGCACATCAACCTGTCCATTCATACATCCATGTACAGTTAGAGTGGCCTGAGAAATAAAAATCTGGCACAGTGGCCTTTTTAGTGCTCTCTTACAGGCCTCTAAAGCAGCTGCTTTTCCTGGAGGGCCACATCCCACATTGCAAATGTGCCCACAGAGTAGCTGAACACCTGGGTTTAGTTATTTATCCGTTGAGCAGTGCCCTTCTGGCTGTCCACAAGGATCACTTCACATAGCACTGCTTGCAGATGGAAGCTTTCAGACAGGAAAAGCCTTAACCAGGTCTAAAAGAACAGGTAGATGAAAACAGCGAGCTGTGTGTGCCTTCAGCACTGCTAGAGAACGCTCAGAGCCACAGCTTCTCAAAAGCACTTGAGTGCTGAGTTTCCAGTCAGTCTGATACTAAACATTTGTATACCCAACTTAGCAGAAGCACTTCTGCTAAAGGCAATATACAATTTTTTTCCCTCGGGAATTATAAAACAACATCCAGTTATTGGCTTGACCTCGCTATTGCAGCTGGATAAGTGATGTGCAAAGTTCACACCCCAGTCACACGTGGCCCTTACCTGCCACCCCAGGTCCCTGAAGCTGACGTAGAGCTCGTGCTTCTTGCAGGCCTGTCTCTGGTCACTGCTGCTGTTCTCTGCGTGGGGAGAATGTGGCTGTGAGTCTGGGCTGCCCCAGCACCCACATCCTCAGCAGGGAGTGAGGCATCACTGCTCACCTGTTGCACTTGTGGCTTCTTTTTTAACCCTTTCAGTTTTAGTTGTGAATGATGGCTGCGTTCAACACATGAAATGCCTTTCTGGATTTTTGTGCAAAGCCAGAAAATGTCTGGGAAAAGAGCTTTTTAATTCTTGCCTCAACACACTACTCTGATTATAGTCTACTACAGAATCTATGGAAAGAGTGATAGGGAAAGGCACCTTTTACCTATTTTCTAAATTCCTGTCTTTAGGTCACTGCTGATAGTTGCACTGGTCTAGCTGTAAGGTGATGATCAGTCAAAGGTTTTACTTGATGATCTAGGAGGTCTTTTCCAACCTGAATGGTTCTATGAAAATATGACTTCAGCCTTTGTTGTTGGAAGCTGTGTTTATCTTTTCCTTCCACCTCTCACAAGCTCTCCTTCCACTCAGTGAGGCTCTCACAGTAACAGCTGGAATTTGCCACTGCCTCAGCACAGCACACCCTGTGTGGCTCCTGCTGGGACTGTCACCAAGGGCCCGTTGCTCTGAGGTATCACATAATTAAGCCACGTTTCTATTTCAAATGCCTGATGGAATTTTCTTCCATATTAGGAAGCAGAGCTCCCCCCAGAATAGCTGTGGTTATCCTGAGAATGAATGGGTTTTCCTCATCCATGCAAGACTTTTGGGACTAATACACCATTTGGGGGCTAAACTTAAAATCACAGGCTCTGAAAGTGGGCAGCCTTTGGATTCAGAGCCAGTGAAATATCATTTTGATCACTTACTCATTGGTTTAATATAATTATCTTCTATTTCAAAATGAGAATTTATTCCATGTGGCAGCAAGGGAGTTTTTCTGGTTAGGTGCTTTTTCTTCTTTTTAATTTGGATTAAGAAATCCCCTCAATTCAACATTGCACCAAGGAAACATTCTTTGTCTAATTTTTTCGCAACCATCCCTAATCCCACACAGTTTCAAACTAGCAACTGAACACTAGTGGTGGGGAAAAAAAACCCCCAAACTAGACGATGTGGGAGAAACCACAGCCAGAATCAGGGACCCAACGAACGGCGCTGTACCTGCGATGTTGGACACCCGGAAAGCTTCCTGGTTCTTTGGTGTTTTGGATCGATTCTGGCTCCTCTGCTTCCCTCCCGTGGAGCGAATGCTCCGGAGGTGGACCTCGGTGGCTTTGAAGAAGGCGACAGTGAAGGGCTGCTTGTTCTGCGGGCCGTGCCTTCCGATGAGACCCGCCAGCTTGGGGTTGATGCTTTGCCCTTGAAACGGGACAGGTTGATGAGAGGGGCTGCAGCAGCTTTTCCAGCAGAGACAGGGTAACACAGAGTAAAAGGTTCTGGTGGGTCAGAGTGGTTCCTGGGCATGGCTTCATGCATGGATCCACCAAGACCTGGACTTCATCGGCAAAGCTGCTTCTGACAAAAGCAGCTCTGCACAGCTAAACTTCATTTTATATCTGCGTGTAAAAGTTACATAAAATAGCCCTACATATAATTATTTTACCCCAAATCCGCTTAGCATTAACTTTTCCTGCATTCTTTAGAGGGGTTTCTTTAAGTTCACCAACCTATAATTTGAAGTGATCCTATAAAAGGAACCATAAAACTCAGCCCATAGGAACACTAAATTCCCACTGGAGGGTTATTGACTTAAAATAAAAATGCCTTGTATGAAATGCTGACTGAGTTCCAGATATACCTTAGCTGAAAAAAACAAACATTTAGAGATATTTTGCTTACTGCTGCATCTTGACCATACCTCATAACTTTGTTGCAAAACTGTTGATTACTGTCCATGCATCCTTCATCTTGGGCTTTAAAGTAATTTGATTTTTAGTAAAGGCAATTAGGTGGTTTCTCTGTAGAATTAATTATTTACAAAAATGGCAAGGAGAAGGTGGCAGTGGGAAATTTAATATTTCTGCCTGTTGCCTCCAAAGGATGTCTGTGTGCTGCTGTGAAATGCAGGGGTGATATCCAGGATTGTTCCATTCCAAACTACTGAGTGCTGCTGCTAAGTCCAAGTTATGTTAATGGCTTTTGTGATCCTTTGCTAGGACAGAGCTGGGCCTTGTCAGCCACAAATCAAGTGTGCCAAAGGACAGCTGACACTTTCCTGGAGAAGCCCTGCACAGCAGCCTGGCTGGGGAAGGCAGGAAAGGGGCTCTTAGTCCACTCACAAAAATTTCCTTACCCTACTAATTTCTGGTTCATTTGTGAAAAGAAGCTGGCAGCCTGAAATATTTCTAGGTGATGCTTTTTAACAGCTGTTTTAAAGACCAGTAAAGTAAATGCCAAGTCTTATAAATTATTGTCCTTATGGAATTGTTTCCATCTTTGCTCCTGGATGTGTCCAAAAGAGATTGGTAAATGTGACAGACCCAGAAAAAGGGGGGGGTCCAGTCAAAGCTCAAGGCCAAGAATGGACTGGCCTTGACTGCAGCCCATTTTCTAATTTTTCTAAAAGCATGAGCAAATCTTAAAATCGGTAGATGGGATTTGTGGAGAGGACTGGATGGAGAGGTGTTTAATGGGAGCCTGGCAGCAGGAAAACTGCCCAGCATGGCCAGGCATGACAAGCAAGATGCAGCAAAACTCATCTGAGGACAGGGCAGCAGGAAAGCTTGGGGGGAAAGAGCAAAGGTAGAAACTCAGGGCCACAAAGTTCCATGTGGACACACATGAACAACTCTTTAACCTTCTGCTTCAGCTTCTTTCTGGAAACTTGTCCAAACAGTTTTCATTTTAAATATTTGAGGCTGAGCCCACAAAGTGCTTAAGCAAGCAGCCAATGCTAAATATATAAGTAGTTCCACTTGTGCTCAGGCTTTGCCAGATCGGAGGAGCCTTATTTCCTGAAAACATGCTCACCTGCAGGACTTTGAGCTCACTGAATGCTGCCCTTGAAATAATCCTTTCTGCTTCCCAGAGCTGTTTAAACTAGCCTACCGCTGTGGCTTTTCCAGTGTAAATTATTTTGCTTTCTCCCATGTCTCTGAGGAGGGCAGCAGTATGCCTGAGGGGACACAACTTCATCCTGATGTATCATGGATTTGCAGCAGAGCAGCAGTAAGGAGTATTTTGACCAGTAAAATACCAGTGTAACACCAGTATGTCAAGACTAGTGTGATGGCACTGTTGCCTTATGGGGAAAAAAAAGGCATGTAATGTTCTGTATGTGAAGTAACACATTTCTTTTTAATTAGGATGGAGAAAATGCACTTTCTAACTTTCCTACCCATCTAGAAAGTAAAGTTAAACACAAGGATGTGTGTGTGTAGTCACCATTAGATAACCATAAACTTCTACCATAGCTTTAGATCCAGAGAGCACAGCTTCATCTGCTCTTATGGTGATGGTTTTGTTAATGTTGTCAAAAAAGCTGAGCAAGGCATGGCATGTGCTGGGCTGAAAGCTGCTGAGTCACTCCAGCATTTCTTCTGCTGGAGCTGATCCTTGGTCTCAGGAGTAAACAAATATTCTTTGATTCTACCCTAATTATACATGTTGATAGACTTATTTGGCAAGATTATAAAGAAATGCAAAAATCAGCTAAATTAGCTTATTTTTTACCATTTCATCTGGACAGTGTTTGTGATGTCAGATTTTTTTTTTAAATAGGTGTATTTGTTTCATGATTACAGATCTCTGTATGTGACAACAGATACAAAAAAAAAGTTTGGTTTGGTTTTGGTTTGTTTTTCTAATTCACTTAAAGCCTTGGGGATTGCCCAAGCATATAGTGTTGCATCAAAATCCTGTGGTATTTGCAGCATATGATTTTCACATGAAGTCCAGGTGTAAAAGCAGCTTTCTTGTTAGTGCACACTGTTGGCCTAAATCCAAAATAAAACTTCAGGAGTAGGGAAGGATATCTCCTTGCCATTCAAAATAAATTGAAAATCTCATGTGTATGGTGGAGAAACGTGAATGCAAAGGCATGCTGCCAGGGAATTTATAGAAGACAAGCAGACAATCAGGTCCTGTGTCTCTCTGTTTACTTGCTAAACACTGCAGCTGGCTTTTCTAACTTTTATTGTCAGGCTGATTAAAGTATT
This sequence comes from Serilophus lunatus, assembly GCA_013399895.1. Classification (NCBI taxonomy): domain Eukaryota; kingdom Metazoa; phylum Chordata; class Aves; order Passeriformes; family Eurylaimidae; genus Serilophus; species Serilophus lunatus. The sequence continues at coordinate 326,684 of VXBA01004031.1, forward strand.
TTGTTAATCTACTTCAAGAAAGCAGCAAGTTACTCTGCAAAGGGGTAAAATCATATACAAACTCAGATTTCTCAGAAGTGCAAAAACTGGACTCCTAATTTTCATTGAGGCAAGGAACAGATGAGAATGCACTTATCACTTAACCTGGGAATGTCTGTGTTTGAAAGCTGTCTCTGTGCTAGATCTGGTTGTATGTTCACCTCTAATTGCCCCAGCAGAGCAGAGTTACTCTAAGTGTGTGCAAAGCTCCAGCATTTCCCTGGATGCAGGATCCTGGAAAGTCTCCATTGAAATCTTTAACACATTTATAAATCAACTGCCTTCCTCCTTAATGCTGAAAAAGGAGATTGACTTGCACTGTAAAATCACAAGGTGAGGATGGGGGAGGACAGAGAGATAAGATTTTATCAGTAGAAGAGTGGGAGTGTGAGACTATGGTATCCACAGTGCTTAGAGACACTCAGCCTCCTTCCAGCGATCACTGTTCTGTGGACTTTAGGCTGGGTCTTGATGGCTTTTCTATACTCAAATGAACAAATGTGCCATGATCATGGACACAACTGATGTACTCTCAGGTATTTCATTTAGGAGGCCACTTCAAACACTTGTCCTTGTTTTTAAAGGGGTTAAACTCACCTTACTGTCAATTTGCTTCACCGTTTTAAGAGTTAAGATTAACCTGCAAATCAGGTTTAATTTGAATCTTTATATAAAGGTGTCTGTCTTTGAGGTAGGAGCTTTAAACTTCTATGAGGAAGTTCGTTCTTTGTATGTGTGTTTGGGTTTCTGCATCCACTGATCACTCAGAAAGGGCAGGTTAAAACAAACCCTGTGCACCCCTCTGTGCAGGTCTCACATGAGTTAAATCACACTTTCATGTAAATGACCCTCTGTATGTTGCTTGTTTCAAAACTGCTGTGCACAGTCTTTAAGCAAAATGCTCCTCACTGGAAACATGCAGAGTATTGCATAAAAATCAAGAGCAAGTTCCCCATCTGATTCTAAACACATCCTTTCTGCAGGTGTTTCAGAGCCAGGTCTTCCCACTCATTCCCAAACCTCACAGATTTGTACTATACACTGCAGACCACAGGGTCCAGACCAGGCATGACTTAACCACTGAGTTCTACTGCCACACAAAAAAATTCAAATTCAGAACCATTTTAAAGGCCTTCTTTGCAGCCTTCTACATCACTCAGTTGTGTCTTTTTGCACATAGTAAAGTTCATTCCTCTCTCCTTGACTGGATTGCACTACCTGCAAATCAGCCAGAAGCATATTGATACCTTGATAGGGATGTGTACACAACTAATACTGGAGTCACTGCAGGCAGGTCACCAATCTGTCACATCACCTGAGTCCATCCTTCACTTCAAACATGTCTATGGGCTATTTTTTTATTATTATTTCCACCTCGGGCAGATTCAGGAAAAGCATGCTTACAAAATCCCAGTCAAAGGAAAGAGCAATGAATGCTTAGGGCTTCCCCTGCCTGGGAATCATGAAACAGAGACTCACTGATTGCATTTGGTGTCTGACACTCACCATCAATGCCTTCCACAGAGAGCTGCAGGCCAAGATTATGTTGAGGATTCACCACCCAGTGATTGCTGGTTGCAGTAATGTCAAACACCAGCCATCCTTCTTCTGCAGCCCAGATGGTTCGAGAGTCGAGCAGGAACAAATCAGAATCCCTGAAAAAACAAGAAGCATAATTCCCATTTACCCAGGCTTTCCACTGCACCCACATATAATGCTTTAGGCACACACTGGGTCAGCCTTTCAGGGACAGATGGAGCTGGGCTGGCACGTTTCCCCCTCCAATCACCCTCAGATGAAGCATTTCTCTTCAAAACAGAGAGGATGTAACTTTGTTGTTGCACTCAACCTTAGAGCTGCTGAGGCAACTTCAGAAAAAAGGCTTGCCAGGCACAGATCTGCAAAATTACTGTTTGCATATGCAAACCTAGTAATTGGGCAGACAATGCTGCTCATTAGCCTTTCCACACATAATTTCCTGAGTTTTATGCATAATGGCAGCATTGGTGCAAGCCAGCTGGAATACTTGTGCATTTATTAACATATGTAATAGCTTTTTTAATTTGCTCATCTGAGGTTACAGATAACTGATTGAGGAAATAATCCTCTGGGTAGTCACAGGTCTGAACTACTGTGGGTCACAATTTTCTTTCAATTCATTGTTTGTTTGGGTTTTTTTTAAGCTGAGTTACTCTAGCTGAAGGACTATTATCAGAAAATGAAAAAGATACAAAATAGAAATGATTCTGCCATTTTGAGAAAGGTGAAATTATTATGGATTCACCAACTGTTTTATGGCAAATTTCTGAAAAATGAAAATTTGAAAAAACACAGGTTCTGTAAAGGAAGGATCTTATCAGAAATTAGGAAAAAGAGAAAATTTGGTTGCAAAAAAATGGATAGTCATGCAGTTCCTTCACAAAAAAGACTTTACAAGAAGAACAAAGACACCTGGTGGAAGTGTCTAGACAAGCCCTGTAAGAGCTGCTTTGGTACCTACAGTGCACAAACATGATAACTTGTTAAAGTGTAATTATATCTTTTTGAATGAAGACCTGTCCTTGGAAAACCCTTTAATCATGTCCTCAAAGCTTAAAGAAGGCCTTGTCAATTGTGTCATTATGGATTTGTCAGTGCAAATACATATATATTGAGCTTAGTTGAGAGTACCTTCTTTGCATGAGATATGAAGCGATCCGAAATTAATCTGAGAAGTGCTGTTGAGTCACAGCATTTAGGGATTCTTTTCCCTGTGAAACACCAAGAAATTAGAGGCTTTTGTCCCACACAAAACAGACATGGAGAGGAGTTTGCAAGGCTTTTATTATCTAGCTTTCCTTCCAACCTTTGTGGGGCAGAGTGTGTAAGAGATGATGGTTCTCCTCCATGAGCTAACGGATTTTACTGCCTCTGTGACTCTCTGCTGGCTGACATGGAATTACATTGCTGAAATTACTCCCTGCAGAGCACATGAGCACATCATCCAGGGTGTGTAAGAAGAAGATTCCATGTTTCCTCCTACATTGTAGGAGCCCTGCATCAGAACTGAACTTGCAGCAACTCCTCCTTGCTAATGCAGAGGGGATCCTATGGGGAGCATTTCAGCAGATGTTTGGGCAGCCAAGGTGTGTGGCTCAGGAAGGGGCTGTGGGTGCAGTAATGAAAGGGCTCCATCCAGGTGTTGGGAGCTGCTCTCCAGAGCTCAGTCAACTTTATTAAGAGCACCTAGAAAAACTGAAGCTAAACTGAAGATAACCCCCTCTCTCCACACATAGTTAAGGAATGCAAGATGCTTGAACTCCAACCAAGGGACAAATTTCCTGGGGTTCCCAGAAGCAGCAGCCATGTGGACACCTCCCACCCTTCCCTGTTTACAGCACTCTGAACAAAACATATCCCAGAGGAGCCAGGGATGAGGGAGTAGTACAGATTGGCCCGTTCCAATGGCTGAGGCCAAGTTTCCAGAAGTAAAGAGTTTTTATGTTCACAAACTGCATTATTTAAGCATGGCCCCTGACTGGAAAGTCATGATTCACGCAAGGTTTGGTCAATAGGGACTTGGCTTGCTTGGATTTTCCCCCTTGTAGTACGCAGGTTGATGATACTAGCAATAATGATAAATTTTTGGTTTCAGCTACTGCTCAAATGCAGTGTTATTACTCAGAAAAACCAGGCTTTAAGCTTCCCATGCTGACATGATGCAATCGGGGTAACCAAACAACATGAGGCATCAAGTACCAGGGTGAGTCAGTCTGGGAAATTGTATAATGGATTTGTTTTCCTGTAGTTAAAGCAATGTGCAAACAGTAGGCCTGGAGGGGAAGCCCGAAGTGACAGAGATCAAAGGGACCCTCTGAAGGGAAATGTCCTTCCCACACACACACTTGAAACATTTGGACCCCAAAAAAGCCCTATGTCAGATGCTCTTTGGAGAAGTTCAAGCACTCCTGGATGAGCACTTCCCACTCTTGGCCCACCAGCAGCAGCCAGGAATGGGATGCAAAACCTGACTGCTGTTGCAAGCAGAGGCTCCTGAGATTGTAGCTCCTGTTTCAAAGAAAAGAAACCTCTTGTTCCTTTAAAAAGAACAACCTCCTTTTAAGCGGAATGCTGTGGTCTCCAAAGACAGGGCAAACAGCATTAAATCACCAGCTAATAGATAGCAAGCCCTTGAGATAGCATTGTTGGACAAGACATAGTAAACACAGCAAAGAAATGTTATTTTGCTTAGACTTAATATTTGCTCTGAGGGCTCCCATCTAATGACTTCTCATAGGAGATAATTCTGGTTAAGTCTGACTAATGTGGCTGGTTTGGGTTTTAGCTTTGAGATAAAGATCTAAGCACAAAGAGAAAAGGTTTCTAGTGCACTTCTCATTCCGGTACTTTTACCTTACCAAATGTACTCACAGAGTGTCCTTGGGGCAATGTGAATAGTGGCTCTGCAGCAAGGAGGCAGAAAAGCCCTTTGGTTCCTTAGCCCTGCATTCAATCCCTTCATTCAAGAACTGGACCAGGACTTCTACCAGAGCGAGAGGTAGGAAAGGCACATGATGCTCTTTTACAGAAAATTAAGCCGGAACATGGAAATGTTAATGTCTAGATTAGAGTTGCACAAATTTCGAAGTCTGGATCCAGACCACAAGTATGTTTTGTTGAGACCACATCAAAATGGCTCAGCCTTCAAAGTACTGACATCAGCGGGAGTGCCAGAGCTTTTAGCAATGATAAAACACGGGGCTCTCAGCTCAGTTTTCTTAAGTATCAGGCTGTCAATGAAGCCTGAGATGAGGACAGGAGGTTGGAACTCGTCTACTGATGGCTTTGGTGGTGTCTGGTGCTGGATGCCAGAAAGGAGAGTCATCTCCCATTAGCAAGCACTCCCAAAAATTTGTCTACAGGTCATATAACTGCTGTGTGGTCTGTGAAACTTCCTTAGTGAACTTGTTTTCTGGACTCAAGGGTGAGTAACAAGCTTTGCAAAGTGAGGGTGGCTGGGCAGGATGCATGTGAGGTCGTGTCTGGAAAGCAGCTGGAGCTATGGAGGCGGAAGGGCTGGAGCTGCCAAAGGGCTGTGGAGGGCTGGTGGCAGCAGTGTGGTAAGAAAAGGGATCACAGGTGTTTACTGGAAGAGAAAAGGCTGCAAGAAATGAGGATTGTGGACATGAGTGAAGAAATAAGGGAAGATAAAATACAGAAAAGGCAAGGAAGAGGGTCCTGGAAGGAAAGGATAAGAAGAGAATTACTGTGTTGCAACACAGTAAGAGAAAGGATTAAAAACTGTGAAACTTTATGAAAATAGTATGGGCTCTTTGCCTTTTGCTGGAGTACTTCTTTGGTCTCTAGGATGTAGTTTGGTTTAAACCTTAAAACACTCGAAATGTATCAAAAAATGTGAAGTGGAGCATCTCCCCATATCACCTGCCTTGATGAGTTCAGACACAAGGAGAACATGGATTAGCAGGAGACACTCAGTGAAAACATGAGGGTTGGCAATTCTGCAACAGCAAAAGGAGATGAAACTTCATTTATAAACTATAATGCTAGAAGGTCTCCACTGCTCTAGGACAGTTCTCTCTACTTTGGCATCTGTTTTCTTCACTCACTTTCCCCATCCCCCTCATCAGCCCTGTTATTTCAAGCTGCTGGTTGACAAGTGGTAGTAAACACTAATGAGCACTTCCAAGTGGGATAAAAATAAATGGGAAGAAGGACAAGCAGCAGCAGCGAAGGTGACCCTTGGCAATTTTCACTGCACTGCAAGACAAGGTGATTTCTGTGATGTGCCAACGCTCTGGGTTGGGAGCAACCATGGAGCCCAGGCTCACCTGGCTGTGTCCTGGCAGCAGCCAGTCCAGGGCCACTGCCTGTGTCAGGTAATCCACCAGCCCAAAGGCACACAGAGGCTGCCTGGCAGCTGTGCTGCTCTGATCCCTACCTGCTAGTTTGAGAAATTACAGATCTAACAGTGTTTGAAACAATAATCACTCAGTCACACCTTGCAACAGCTTTACAAATACAAGCCAGCCCTCCTGCTTCCATTTTCAAGTGGAAAACACCTGAAGCATGCTTATGTTGAATGTCTTATTTATTTGGCATGTAAACCACAGCCTTTAAATCCAGGAGCATAACCCTGTCCTCTTGACTGATATTCTAATCCTGGAGTGGCTGTTTGGGTCACAGGCATGGTGCAAGTTTTCTAGCAGGCAGCCCAAGGACAGAGTTGGCATGGGGAGACAGGGACAATTCATGTCCAGGTTTAAGCAGGTGGAGGGAGGAGAAGGCAGAAAGGGCATCCTGGGAGGGCTAGAAGACATCTGTTTGGATTAAAAACCTGCAGTATCCAGATTCCAGTTTGCTTGGTGTCACTGCTTAAAGTCAGCTGCAGCTGTCCAAAGACAAACTTAGGAAAATATTTTTCAGACTTTCCTACTTTGAGAGGGCCCCAGGATCTCCCTGGGCCTCTCCCTGGCACGTTTGCAACACCCTCTGTACACAGACCTGATGCAGCCCTCCTCCCACACCTTCCCTTCCCAGTGCCTTGGATCCCCTGCTTGTCCTTCCTTCTCCCTCCCCACTGATAAAAGCCCTCCCCATAACCCAGGAGCTCCTTGGGGTGAAGGGATGTCCACACATTGCTGAAGGTAGTTTCCAAGGACTGGTCTGTAGTAGTAGTGAAACAGATATGTGTAAATTTTGTTGAATCTAGAGCAAAATTAAATTCACTTTAAAATTACAGCCAATCCTTAATCCTGTTTTGTGTGTTTCTAGTAGCTGGGTTGCCTTTCCCACACAGTGTTTGAGAAGGGTAAGATCTAGGTCTCAAAGGCTGATTAAAAGTGGCAATGGGAGTTTGTTACTGAGATGCAGCACGTTTCCTAAACATGAAGCCTCTTGTAAAAACAGTGCTGAGAGAAATGAGGTTATATACATATCTCTGACACTTTTTATACAGCTGTTTTTGTTCAGCATTGAATTGCTGTTCATTAGTGCATCACTTAGCTGAGCAAGAACCCACCGGGGTATGCAAAATGCCTCCTGCAGCTACTCAAGTGCCTGTGAAGAGTTGTGCCTTGCTAAGCGAGTTCAAGATTTGTCAGAGGTTTTGCAGGCTGCAGTGGCTTTTAGGAATGGTCTGAAGGAGATAACTACATGCTCTGGAGAGCTACAGGATTTCTGTGCCGAAGTTCCCTTGCTGCTTGCTGAGAGATGAACACAGTTACCAATCAGCTTGGACATAAGTCACCCCAAAAAAATCAAAGCTATTGTCAGTACCTTTCTAGATGCTGTTGCAGACTCTGTCATGGTGCTGGGGCACATCTTGAAAACACACTGTACCCTCCTGTGCTGTGCCATCCCTAGAACGATCATGCTGGTACTTAAAAATGCTCCAAAAAACAGGCACATCTGCTTCATGGGTTGGGTGGGCCTAAGCCTTTCTTAGTTACTAGAATTACACATTTCAACCCACAACATGGAAACAGACTCCAATAAATGGTAGAAAGGGATCTGGAGAGGGGCTCAGGTTTGATTTGGGTGCAGCAGTGGAGTAGTTTGAAGCACAAGCTAAAACATTCCAGCTGCAAGGCAAACCCAGGAATGCACCATGAGAGATCTGATTTTTCTGTAGGGCTGGTAACATGAGCATTCAAATCATGCACTGCCTTTGAAGCCTGTGAAATCCATAATGGCCACAAAGTGAACATGTAACAACTACATTTCAATTACCAGAGTCTGGTCAAGTACCTGGTTTTATTCTCTCCAGTAACAAAACTCCCATCGACTTCAAAGGGGTTGGGATACACTCTGCAGTGGGATTGCTGGGTCCAATGAAACAGGAGATGCAACTCTGGGATGAGGTATTTCAGCTTCTGAACATGCAGATAGAAGGGCAGAATTGAGCTCTGATGTTGAGGGCAGCTACACAGTTTGTACTTTTTCTGCAGCTTCAGTTCAATAAATTGAGGGAGATGCCCTGACTGATATTATGGCCCAGAACTGTGTGGGTACTTTTTGAAAATACCCCAGGTTCTTACCAATTGCAATAGGAGTTACATATCCAGCTTACTTAGCTGCTGTTACAAATCCTATTGCATACCTGTGGCTCTCTTCTGTACTTAAATCCCTTTGAAATTCTTGCTTTGGCCATTGCTTACAGTAGTGGAGACTCTCAGAGTAATGAAAATTTCCTTTGCAAGGCAGTTCACAAACTATTTAATGCTTCCAGTGTTAAAGCACCAAAGTTCATTTTTCTCAGGCTCATATCCAAAAGCTTTATTTTGACATGTCCCCCAAGTTAGATGCTTGAAAAAAATTGCCTTCAACACCTTATAGCAAGCCTTGTGCCCTGAGATGTGTGCTCCCTAGCACCGGGGTTTAAAACTTTCTCAGGTTTTATGTGAGTGAGCCATGAAGACCAAAGGGAAGTTGGACATGAGTCACTGGACTTTGAGCTATGCACACGAAAGCTCTGAGACATGTTAGTCAAAACATCAACCATTTTCACAGTATTTATGATATTGGGAACATTTTTGTTCATGAATGTACTTGTTTGCCTAAAGAATGCTGTACATGCCTTTTTATGAAGGAAATGTTGCCAGTTTGAAGAGCTTGCCTTGTAATGAATTCATAGATTTGAATAGGCCAGAAAGAATATTTAATCATTTATCCTGGTTTCCTACACACACCTGTAATATTATCTTCAGTCTGTCAGAGATATAATTTCTATTAGTCTGAGTCTGAGTGGCATCTCATGCCCTGCAAAGGGCAGGGCTGGGCTCTCATTTTTCCTGCCAGGGTTGTTAAGTGTCTGTCAGCCACAAATGAGCAGGTGGAAGGGGAAGAGCTTCTACCCTTCAAATGTTGGTACCACTGAGGGGCAGGACTTCAGGAATAGTCTGCTGGGGATGCAGCTGTCAGTCTGGAAAGACTTATGCCTATGTTTTTTTCTGACAACAAACTGCAGACGAGATGCTGCTGGTTAGATACCTGTCAACCAGTCTGAACTTGTAAAGTCATTAACTACTGAACTGCTCATACCTATGGTTTGTTTGAACCGAGGGCACCATCACAAACTGGAGGCTCATCTGTGGTTTAACTGAAAATCCAGTCTTTGGAGTATCCTGTGGTCTCTTCAATCTCAAAGAAAACTATCTAGTCAGCCTCAGCCTGGCCTTCCCAGTTGCACCCTGTGCTGGTTCAGTGGCTCTAGAAGTTGTGTGTGGCTCTCTGCTGTGTGTGAGATGATGCTGAGCTGCCTCTGGGGAGCCTGGCAGGAGCTGCTGTGCCTGGGGGCACTGCAACAGCAGCAGCACAAGCTTGGAGAATCCCACATTTCAGACCTCAAAAGGCAATTCCAGCAATCTCCTGGAAGATCCCACTGCTCTTGTGTTGGAAACCCGTTTGGTTTTCTGCTGGCCATTGTACCTGCCATGCTCCAGGGAGAGGGATCCACAAAGCCAGAGGCGAGCAAAGGTTTCCCTGCCTGTGTGTGGGGGAGGCTTTGGCTTTGTTTTGCTCTTGTTGCTAACGACGTCAGATGGGTCTGACTTTCCAGCCGGCTCAGGATGAGACAAACAGCCAAGGAAGCATCAAAGTGAATGGGTGTTTTTTGATCAACACTGGAGAGAGTTTGTTTTCTTTCTCCACTTGCCCAATGACACACTCGCTTGGATGACTGGTCTGTGACAGAGCCGGGTGGAAAATGTCAGTGGAAAAATGCAGAAAAAGAGCAAATATTTTTACAAATGTTAGTGACAATATTTTTACCTTTGGTCAATCCAAACCAACAGGAATATTTTTTCAGGACATACTGTTCAAAACTCACCATAGCCTGTGCCAAAATGTATGCAAAAGGGGAATATGCACGAACACTCATTAAAAATAGTGTTCCTGTGGTGAATATGATGCAGTAAAATTGCATCTCATCTTGTGGCTGGAACATCTGTATAATTAGCAAGATTCCTCACCTCTTCCACCCAGTGGTTCAAGTATATGCCTGCCCTTTTCATACATTTCTTTTTTCCTTTAGGAATAGTAATTTTTGGAGGAGACAGTTTGCAGAAACACTTGCTGCTCCACACAAATATCCCCAGTGGCTCCTTGTCATCCTCTCTAAACAGAGTTGTAACAAACCTGTGATGTACCATTATAAAATCAAGATAATAAATCCTGACTCAATAAAATTCCTAGTGGGCACCAACTTCACTCATCAGGATCTGAGGGAGAACTTCTCTGGCATCTGATGAGGAAGGTCATTCACTCCAAGAACAGGTTTCTGGCAATACCCTAATGCCCTGGCACACTGGTTAGTGCCTTTTCCTCTGCCAACACACCTATTGTTTCTGCTCTTCCCTAGAGTGAAAGTCATCCCTGCAGGGTTGTACCTAAATAGGCTACTCTAGAAATACAGCAAAGGGAAGCTTCTGCCTCTGAAAGAGCCTGAGAGAATAAACTGAAGTGCTTATGGGAAAGCAGAACATCTAATGGTTCCTGTGCACAATTGTGGCTTGTTGCCTTCTCCTTTAAGGAAAACCTGGATAAAATGTATAGTTAGAATTACAGCTGTTTGATTAAAAATAGATTAGTTTTAGCATAGTCCTCAAACTCTGCAAATAATTATGTCATTAGAAATGTCAGGAGAACTGTGAGTTTTAAGCTATAAAATTAGAATTTCAGATGTGGAACAAAACTCACCAGTGGTTTAATAATTTTACCATGCAGCAAAGCCAGAAGAAACTCCCACCATTTTAAAACATTGATAAGGTGTCCTGTTGTATTTCAATTATTTTCTGCATTTTTATTAGCTCTTATAAAGTTATAAAGCCAGAGTCTTGATTACACTTTTTTCTTACCCTTTTGGACTTTCTCATTTTTAAATCCCTAGTGGTTCTCTTTTCATAAACCTAAATTAGAACTGTAGTATTATTAACTCATATTTAGTAGCCCTAAAGAATAACTTCTGACTAGAATGTGACTGTAAATACCTTTCCTGTAAATAAATGAAATCTCACTTTTGGTAGGATTTGTATATAAAATAAGTATGTGCAAATGAAACTAAGTGCCTTTGATAAATGGTTTGGGATTGCTGATTAATTGGAACTAAAACCAGATGAGAAAACTGAACATATGTTCTTATTCAAGTTCTCTGGAGGACTTGTCAGGGAGCTTGGCATACATTAATAATTGCTTGGAATGGATTTAATAGCTCATCTTGTAGTTTTACACATGCAAAACCATCGATGTAAAAAGCATGGTGTCATCTGTCTTTGTTAATTATGGATCTCAAATTCCTTTGATAATAAAGGCTAGTAATTAAGCTACAATTTGAAGGGAAGCATTTGGTTTTGCCACCTCAGGATCCATAAGCAGCGGGAGGAAGGGGGGAGTACTTCCAGAAATGTTGGAATACTCTGTGTTTATGTTTTCCTGCACTAGCACACAACGAGGCTCGTTGACTCCTCAGCTACTGGTGCTCCCAGGGGCGAGTGTTGGAGATGCTCCTTGAGGCTCACAGGGATCTCTCCCCATGTCACCACACGTGGCAGCTGCTTGCTGAGATTTCACTGTACGACCCTGATGCCAAACCCAGGAGCTTTTGCTGATGGCACCAACAGCCCTAAAAGCACTGGCCGTAACTCCCTGAGGGAAGTTATGTGCTGTGCTTGTGCTTTCCTCGAGGTTTCCCTGGGGGTCACTCACCTTCCTGGGTGCTCCTGGAGGACCTGGTAGACACTAATCTGGAAGGTTTCGTTATCGAAGCGTTCGCGGATGTAATCCTTGTATATCCTGAACTCGGCCGCCGTCACCGCTTCCCCCTCTGGGATTCTGGAGAGATCAAACCTGAACTCTCGGTAGTGGCAGCGCTGATGGTGAAACTCTCTGTCATGCTCCACTGAAACAGAAAAACAGCCCATTAGCCACCTGCTTTGTTCCCTTTCCCCTCGCCATCAAACACGCTTGTGAGTTGCCACAACAGAAAAGGGCAAGAATATCTGATTGCAGCATCTCACGCTGTCGCTCGCTTCATTAAAGCACGTAGGGAATACATTACTTTATCTGGGCTATTATAAGCATATATGTGTTTATCAGAATCCCTTTGAAAGAGTTTTACAGCTGGCTGGTACGGGGTGTGGGAGACTGTTGTGTTTTAATGATTTTTGGCAGCTTTGTGCTTGACAAGTGACTCTGGACATTTGCCACCGATAACGACCGAGCCGCTGTGGGAAGGAGCTGAAAGAAACAGATGGGGCTTTTCAGGAGTGCTGGTTCTTGGCCTAGCTCTGCTGCTGAAAATTACACACACACACATACCCACACACATACATACACAAATTCCAGTCCTTGAAGCTTTTCATGCCAGTGACCCACATTTGGTGCCAGCTGAATTCATCACAAGTTTGTAGCTCTGCTCCGAAGGGTCAAAGCTTTCATTTAAAAGGATCATTAATGCTCAGGGCTGTGAGGCAAATGTTTAAAGTGAGGACCTTCCTCCGCCTCCCAACCCTGACTGTGAAATAACAAGAAGTGCCAGAGTCCTCCCAGGACAGTGCTGGGATGGTGCACCATCCCTCCGACGACAGGTCTGCCTGTCTCCTGATGGACAGCTGATGGCCTCATACTTGTGGATACGGAAGCAGGGGGGTCAGGGTTGGGAGGAAACAAAGACTTTAAGACAGTCCTCCAGCAAGGGGGAGGTGAGGTGTCAGTGCCCCAGCTCGACACATGACGCAAACCACCCTTCTTGGAACAACTTCCAAATTAAACAGACAAGTCGCACAAAGGGAAAGGGGGAAACGGAGGTATAAGGGGATGAACTGACTCGCCCAAGGTCACACTGCATGACATTTTAAGAGCTGAGGTTTGAACCAGAGACTTCCTATATGTCCCAGTCCTGTCGTCTGTCCACTTGACCTCTCTGCAGCTTGACTGCACAATTCAAGTAGTTAGCTCTGAGATTTCCTTGGCAAAGAATGTGTGTCTTTCTACAGGCCTGATTCTCTTCTGGCAGCAGTAAATCCATTGTGTAAATCCATTGACTTAAAGGGAATTACTCCTGCAAAAGAGGAGTTTCAAGCCCAAATTTGGAAAGTGCTATTAAAATTTACAGCAAGGGTCTCCCCTGGGGCAGGGACAGAATGTGGGGAGGCTTTGGGAACCAGGCTGTGTCCAAGCATGGAACAGGTTCAGCTCTGCTTTACTGGCCAAGATTCAGCTGCTGGCCGTGGACTCTTCCTCCTCTCTCACATCCCTTCTGCGAGGAGTCCAGGGCTCAAAGTTTGCCACTGTGTGATTGCTGTTCAGGGAAATACTTCAGAGCTTTTACTCATAGCTGGGATTCATCTTAGAGGAGTTTTTTAGGTATGAAACCTCTAAACTTTCCAAGACAAAATGATTAAGTTCAGCAAATGATTTTATAGGATAAGCAGTTGCACCTTTAGCTAAAACATCTCATAATCCTCAGGGAGATCATTCAGTGTCTCATATTCCGACATGGGGAAATATTATGAATATTCATCAGTGTTTGTAAAACACTTGGCAGGATAAAACTGCCCTGGAAGTGCTAGCAACACTATTAAATGTGCCTCAATCCCTTTCCTTCAAAGTACTCTTAATAGAAAAATATATAAAGAGTACAATTTCCATCTCAAAGGAATTTGTCTGCACCTAAATTATAGAGAGAAGGGGGAAAATACTTTAATATGGAATAGCTCCTTTAACCACAACTATAGAAGAATGAATATAATGCTGTGTGGTTTTAGTTATATTACAGATAACACCACAGGCAGGGTGTTAGAAGTAGGACTTAGCAATATGATTTGCTTCCAAAGACATGGGAAGGCTGAATTTCCAAAGGAATGTGGGTGAACCTTTTCAGGTACACGTGTGATTGGCCAACACCAGTCTTTACCTGCACTTTATACACAAGATCTGACAACAAGCACATGAAGGTGAAAGTTTTTGGGGTGCTGCTAGAGTTCACAGTGATTCCCACTGCAGAGCTCTAGAAAGAAATGTGTCATATTAGTATGAAAAATTAACAGCCAGGGTCATAAAATAAAGAGCCCTGGAGTTTGAACTTTCCCATGCTTTGCAGATGTTGGAATATAGGGTTTTGGCCTGAGCCATCTTTAGTGTTAAAGCAAACATTCCTGTGGCTATAGTCATTAAGATCATGAAAATATGTGGATATGTAACTGAAGAAAGAATCCCAAGAAACCCTTCGACTCAGTGTTTATTGTTTTTCCCCTTTTTCTTTGCACTCTGGACCTATCTGCTGACCCAGAAGTAACAAATCCTTTCAAAACTAATTTATGAGAAACACTGACCCTGAATCAACATCTGTTAGATGACTGCAGTAAATCTTATTACATAATTAAACACCAAAATCTATGTTAAAATAACGCTAAGGGTCTGACTCGAACTCATAAAAGCAAGACTCTTCATTATGAAGGCTGAAATCCTATCCCTAAGTCATGCTGCTCTGTGTTGGCATTTGGGAACATATGGTACAGTATATATGATGGAGCAGTTTTTGTAGACCCCAGTAATATCTTCAGCACAACAGCACAGGGTAAGCAGGGGAGAGCTCAAGGAGCCTGAGTTTCCTGGGTTTGATGGGTGTTAGACCTTTGACAATGCTGCAACTGGGTCATTTCCAGTTAATTACCTGAGGAGTTTGAAGGGAAAGAGTNAAGTGGTGTTTTAAGTGTTCACTGAAACAGTCGAGAGAATTGCAGCAGCTCTTTGAATGTGACTGTAGTTTCTCCATTAGATCAATAAAATCCATGATCCCCATTGGCACAAAAATACCATAAAAATTTTTTGATCCTTCTTGAAGGACTTGGCCTCAGCTGTTTGTCAGTCACTACGTGTTAAACGCTCCCTTAAAAGTCATCAAGCAATATGAATATTTGCTGGATACACTTCATATCCCTTCTGACCATAGAACTTGAACTCATGTTTGTCCCAGGTCCATAGTTCTTACAAATCACTACTACCCAAAGGCTCTGGTGAATGGTTTTAGCCCAGTTCCTAATTTCAAACACTGGAAATTCCAGCTCACAATTCAAATGCCTTGGCAAGGCAGCAGCTTGGAGAGGAAGCCAAAGATCTGGATGTGCAATCAAAGGTTGTAAAATAGGAAAAGGAAGAACACCCTTGAAAAATAATTCTGTGTGCCTCAGCTGTGGGAAAACAGTGGATTTCCTCTCCTTAAAAAACAATCCAAATTTGCTCAGAGGTGGTGCACGTGTAAATGTGTGCCTCTCCTCCTTCCTACAAGGAGTATCACATTTTGGAGGCACAACCACTGTAGCCAAATTCTGATTTAATATAATGGCTCAAAATATGCTGGTGCAAAATAACTCTGGGCATGGTGAGTGTGGTAGTTAATTGGAGCTACAGTGGATGAGCATCATCAGAGACTCCCTCTGGCACAGTCCTTTGGGAAAAGAAAGGAGCTGCAAGCTGTGGGATGGAGGTGGACAACAGACTGAGAAGAAAATAAGCAAGACACCAAAATGTTCAGGACAATTAAGGTAAACCATCCAAAACAAGCAATATCTCAGGCTAGTGGTTATCAGTAACTTGGCCACACCTGTCACAAACATGCAAGTAAGATCAGCATCTTTGAAAGTCTGGCCTTGCCTATCTGTGCAGGATCTAAATTCTGCACAGACTGCGCTATCTGATACAGATAAGGGCTCTGGGCTCTCTGAAGTCTTTTGTCTCTCCAAAACGACTCTGTTGTGGCCTGATGGTGATGCAAGAGGAGGCAGGATGGCACAGTTGTGTAACAACAGGGATGATTAAAAGAAAACAGGATGGATACATGTGCTCGGGTGTGAAGTAGCCAGGTATCAGATCCAAAAACATGGGAAAGATGGAGATAAAATGTCAACAAATAGTGGGCAATTGTTTTGACATGTCCTGCAGTGTACTCTTCAGAACCTGAAAACATGAAGATGCAGGGATGAAAGAGCCGAGTTGTTGATCGAGAACTTGGAGCAATCCAGTTGCAACCAGTACTAAAAAAGTAATGTTGGACAGAAAAGCTTGTGGTCCTGATACACCCCAGGATACCCACACTTCCAAAGCAAATGACACAGCAGCATGAAGCTTAAACTTAAGCTTGTTTGGCCATTTTCACAACAACAAAATATGTTGAGACTAGAAATAAGTGCCCCAACTGTTTTCAGCTTCTTTGTAAATCACTGCTGGTAAGTGAAAAGCTGACCTGAGCTAATTCTGTAAACACTGGTTGGACCTCTGGATTCGTAATAGGGATTGATGGCAGGCAAGGCATGACATGTGACAGCAGAGATTATGTTGAGACATAGCTTGCAGTATTATTATTTCTCTCAACACATCTTGGTCCAGCCCCAGTAGCACCATGTCAATCACCAGCTCCATGTGTCCAGCAAAGAACAAGTAAATAACAGCTATGTTTTTTCCAAGAATGTGCTAAAAAATAATTCTCACAGAAGCATAAAGAGCTAATCCAAACTCCAGAGAAGTCAACAGAAATATTTCCACTAATTTCAGTGGATTTCATGGGAGGCTATTCTATCTACCAAGGTGTTTTTATTCTCTTGTTTTCTGAAGATGCAAAAAATCTTTTTTGCAATCACCATTGGAAAAATAGGATAAATTGGATAAATAGCCTGTGCTCAGGCTGACAAACTTGGAAGGCTTTGGCAATTCCGTATCATCTCCTCCTCCTCCCTGGCAGATTTGGGTAATGCACTTGGAATATATTTTAAATATATAAACCAGTAAAAACTTAAATTTTCTTGTTAACACTTTCACCTGATAATATGTTAATTGTTTTTATAAGGCACTTCAAGAGTAGTTGTCTCATTTATTGCAGTGCTTACAACAATTAGAGCTACTTGTTTCTCATTTACAATGAAAAAAAAGCACCAGGAGGAATGTGCAGTAGGGTGTCTGCAACTTCTTTACTCCCAAAAAAGGCCAGAAGGGATTTGTAAAGGACTTTAATCTCAAATAGATTAAAGGTCCTGAATTCCTGAGACTGAAAGATAAGTCAAAGGAAAATAGATTCCAAAAGACAACACCCCCTCTCCTCAGCTTCTCAGCCAGGCTGCTGCTGAGCCATCAGCAGTTGCCTAAGAAACCCCTCAGAGATTTGGATGCCAAAAAAATCTGCCATCAAGGTCTAACAGGTTTTCAGAGTCTACCTGTGCCTGCCTTGTCTCAGGGACTGAGGAAGTCATGTAGGTGAGTTTAGCAGGTAGGAAAGTCTTTATCTGCCTTCTGTTCGATAGCTGCAGAGCTATAGAAAACAGGCACTGTTTCTTCAGAGGTGGCTGAGGGCTGCCTGGCTGGTCCTCAGAGCCACTGGGCTCATCTTATCCTAAATGTTTCCGTGAAAGGCCAAACTACACGCTGAGCTACATACACCATTTGCATCCAGCAGTGAAAATCTTGTTTGAATTATCCGAGAACTTAGGTTTATTTCCCTCCTCCACCACCACCACCTCCTGTGATTGAAGCCAAAACTTCAGCAACTCTGTGGCATCATCTCCGTGTAAAGCACCACATTCCCAAAACCCAGCTGCCCTGGGATCAGCTCCACCTGGGTCCATGAGCCCTTTCAGCCTATGAACGTTGCTGCTTCCAAAGGGAAGGTCCACTCCTATCTACAGCCTCACCCTGCTGCTTCCTTGGGAAGTGTATTCAACTGGAAAATCATTTTTCCTTCCCCAGATGAGATCTTGGGTGGATCCCATCCTCTCCCAGCTCCCCATGGTGCACAAGAGTGGTGGCAGGAGGACCAGGGACCTCCCAGCACTGCAGGAGGGAGGCCAAGGCCACCCCTTGGACTCTGGGCTTGTGGTGGTTGTGAAACTGCACTGTAAATTTTCAAGATGCCAAATTCGAGACCTCTTGATGGGATTCTAATTAACAGGCATTAAATGTTCCCTCTATAAATTGCACTTCTTTGTCTCTAAATTGGTGGATAAAACCATAGCACTTATGAAATATAGGCCTTTTCTCCTTATGTTACTGAGGTTCAAGAAGGAGGAAACCAATTAAGGGAGGGATCCAGCGGTCTCTGCAGCTGAAAGAGCCTACTGGGCTCAGCAGGATGCCTGATTGAGCAAGAAGTGCAAGGTCAGTCCTTACATTTTTCTGTGGAAAAGGGGGACTATAATAAAGATTGTAATAATGTCATGCCAGGCCACAGTCTGCGAAGGCACATGTTTTCCTCCTCATTGTGCTTGACAGCAAGAGTTACAGGGCCAGTGGCAGGAAATTTATAATGGCAAGAATTTGGGAATGCAAAGTTCTGTGATTGGTTTTCATTTGTTTCATTCTCTCGGCTACAAGATTTACATGCTGACATTAGGCAGCTAAAGCAGCAGTTAAAGAAATATTTGAAAAAATAGCTGAAGAGTACAAATTAGGAGTTCTATAAATGGAGTAGAGCAAATGTCCTGGGTTGTGGGATTTTTTTTATTATTTTTAAGAGTGATAAAAACTGTATTTGGAGAACTTTTTACACTGAATAGTTGTAGCTCTCTAAGTCATCTAAAAGCTACCACAGGCTTTTGGAGAAATCTAAGGAAAAACAAATACTGCCTTTAGTCTGTGAGATAAGCTTACAAAAAATAGCCTGTGGTTTTCCTACAGCTCATTAATGCATCCCATCCTGGCACTTCTAAAAGCAGTCTGTCCTTCAGACACAGGCCCAGCATACCCAGGCATTTGGGGGTCTCTGGGCTCCTCTACTGAAACTCTGTCCTGATGTGCTTGTCCCAGTCTGTCCTTTGCAGAAGGGGCTGCTCTGACCCAAGGCACTGTTCAGCAGAAAACCAGCACCCAGGTGCTCATGGACCCATTTTACCACCAGGTAGAGGGAGATGAAGGTGATAAACTCTTTCTTGCATGGCAAATTCAGTGTGTGGCAGGGCAAAGTCCTGCCCCATCCGCGGGTGGGAAGCAGGGCTAATGCACTCATTTCAAATGAGATGAAAACTGGGCTCCATAAATCCGGATCCCCAACCTCAGAGGTTGGAAATTCTTTAGTGCTCACTCTGCAAAGTGATCTGGGGTAAGCATTTTTGCCTCGAAAGGGGAAAAAAAAAATCCCTCTGGAGTTAATATTCTTCCTTTAGCCATCACTCCATTTTTTCAGCTTTCAGCATGAGGGTGGTGTTGCCAGCAAGACCACCTAGCCACAAACCCAGCAGGGAGCTTCCAAAATTCTTCTAAACACTGACTCCTTGTTATAAATTGAGAAGTGGTAATAGCAACAGTGCATATCACATCTGTGCCAGGCCGGGCCTGGGAAGCAGCAGCCTCCCTACTGCTGAACACAACTTGGAAAGATCCTTTCAGTCCACACATGTATCAGCATTAGCCATTTCTTTGTCAACAAATCCCTTAATACGTACCCTTTCTATCGTGTACAGATGTCCAAAAAATAATGGAATACTGTACTACAAGATTAAACACTTTAATGTCAGCATATGTGTTGCATGACTCCGAACAATGGTATCATTGTGCGTGTACAAACAGCAGGGCGAGGGAAGATGGGTTTAATTATCTCTGAAGCAGCAGCAAGTTCTTCCTGACTAAGTCAAACTTCAGCTAGCCAGGACTGCTCAGGGCAGAAATTGGTATTTCTCCCTTCCTGATGTTCTTCCAGGGTTGGTTGGGGTTAGTGTTGCAGCCCCGTCAGGCAGGGCTTTGGAGCGCGACGCGGAGCCACCTGCCTCCCTGGAAGCCATGGATGTGGCGTGGGGATGAAAGGATGCTGCACCACATCCTCTCGCCCCATGTGTCACCCAGGAGTCTTTTCAGTTAAAATTCCTTAATCTGGTAGATGGCAAAGAGGAAATATACTCATTGGGAGGGAAAGGGACAAGGAGAAGCATGCACGTTGCCTTCTGCATTTGGAGACATTCCCTGTCGGGATTTATCTGCGGCTTTAAGGCAAAGCTGGATGGGAAAATTATTTCTTCTAAAAGAATGGATGTCCTTTAAGAAATATCTGAGCGGGTTATGCACAGGTAATCAATTTTCTTTTCCGAGTGTGCCCTGATTGGTACCCATTTACACTGTGGTTTCTCTGCTGAAAGCAGAGCCAGACTGGATGAGAGGTATTGTGAAAAATTTACACGTGGGACTGCTCTGCAAACACAAAACTCTCCTAATAGTAAACAGACTGATCGTGGTGCGAGTCCTGATGCTGTTTGCTGTGTCTGTATGTGTATCTGGGGAAAGCAAAGTTAAATAAGCAGGGAAGAGTTGTGTCTCTTCAGAATACCTTATTCACAGCCTTGTCACGTGAAACACGGCAGCACATGGAGCTGCAATCCATCTGTGGCTGCTGTAACACACTGAGGATTGCTGAGGGATTTGAGGGGTGTGAGGCAATGAAGAAACTGGTGGGGTGACAGGAAAGAAATAAATGGGACTTCATGAAGTTATTCCTTCACACACTCCCTTTATTTTTACCTTCATCTTCCAGGAATCCACTATAAGGAAATCTCCTGCAGGGCCTCTCTCACCAGCCTCTCAAATCTTGTTTCTCTTCCTCCTTTCAGGGGTTAGGGGGAACCTAGGACTGTGCTGACCTGGGGATTTGCCCCAGCAGCTCTCCCATTCCCAGCACCTTGGCAGTGGTATTTTTCCAAAGAGGCAAGCTGGAGATTGTGGTGATGCTGCAGAACATTCCTTCTCCCGTGTCCTCCCAACTGCCTAGTGTTTGGTCATCACAAGTATCTCAAGCTCTTGTGCTGGCAGCAAAAGCAGGTTAACTGAGGCTGGTATTTACCTTCAACAGACTGCACTGACAGCTCAGGGCTGTTGTGTGTCTCCTGCCCATCAAGGGCAACCTCAGCTTTTCTCTACTCCCCCTCTAAAAATGTCCCTGCAGCCAAACTGAGCAGTGACCAACAATGACAGGCAGAAGCTCATCACCGCTCCTGCTTTCTGCTCTCTGTCTGCAACATAATGCACAGCACAGAATAACACAGCCTGAGAGCAGAGGCTCAGGCTCTGCTGCTGTCTAATACATCCCCTACATCCTCTGGATGCAGCTGTGGGAGGTATGTGAAGAGGCAGAAATGCATTTTTCTTTTCCCCCTTTCAACAGAGATGACTTCTTCATTACACTGCTCAGTCCCTCTTTGTAATTCAGGGGGCAGCAAGGCTGCTTCCCTGGCTCTGTGAAATCAGGGAGTTGTATCTGGTGAGGCCAACTTCCCAGGGAAGCTGTGCCAGCTTAGGTGTGAACTCCAAGTCACACGTTTTGCCAGTGCATCCAAGGGTCAGGGAGATAGTGGCAGCCTGGAGAAGATGTAAAGGATCACAATGAGGGTCTGGAAGGTGGAGACTGATGTGACACAGCACAGAAAAGGGCAGAACTGGTGTAGAGGAGAGAGGAGGCTGAAGAGCATAAAGAGTGAGGAGAGTTAATATGGTTCGCTGAGAAAAATAATTCTGAGTCCAACCAGCAGATAAATGGGGCCCAAGGTGCTTCCCACAACCTGCTCTGAGGCTGGAGGCCTCTCAAAAAATTACTGCAGCAAAAAAAACCAGCAGCCTGCCCTGCCTTCTTGTACACACACCATTGAGCAAATGGAAACAGGCCTAAGACATCCCAGGCCTAAGGAAGGAGAGACAAGTGGATGAACAGATCTGGTCAGAAATAATGTGTATTCAGCCAGGAGAGACAAGAGGCAGTGTGAGAGACTGCTACAGAGAAGTCTAAAATGGATTACTTGGCATGAAATGCAATTTTTTGAATACAAAGATTCAGATTATTCTTGAAAGCTTCCAAGTGTGAAACAGCTCTTCAGCTTGGACCAAATTTCAGAGCAGAAGGAAGGCAAGAAAGTTTCCCTGAAGTTTTCTTAGCCAGCTCTAACCTAAGCTCAGGTGAAGGAAGACAGCCCAGAGACTGGAGCCACTCACCCCCAGAGGACTTCCCTGCTCTTGTGAGAGAATCTGCTCATTCCCCATGTCTGCACAAGGGAAGGGCTCAGGATCTCTGCAGGAAGCTGGGAGCCTGCAGAACAAGCACCTGGAACTGCAAGAGGCACGTGCAGAGGACATGCAGATTAAAAACAAACCATGATATTGTAACTCTTTAATGCAATGATTTGACCATGCAGAGATGTAACAGCACCAAATTATGCTCTTGCATTCCAGTACCTACAGTGGGGCAAAGTGAGAGGTCTTCAAATGTATTTGATAAATGAGATACTGTTCATAATGAACAGCCTGCATCAGTAATCTTGGGAATGTCACTGCCTGAGTGTCTCTGACATGTTTATACAAAACAGACAGAAATGGCTAAATGTACCAGTAGTGCCTGGAGAGTGAGTTCACCAGCCCAGCTGGGCTCCTCTGCCTTACACTGCCCAGAGGATACTGCCTACCAACTTACTTACAACTTTTTCCAAATCTTGCTTCCAAGGCAAAAAGAACTTCATGAAAGTGCTCATAATCTGATGCTTTCTGAGTTTATGTGCTGCTAATCATCTTCCGCTACATGATTTTTTTCAAGCTGCCCTCTGTTCCTTATTACTGTTGCTGTGTCATTATATGGCATAAAGTTACTTAATATAGCAAAAGATTCGGTAACACTTGCAAAACTGATAGAGAAAGAAAGACTGGATTCTGGACTGGTACAGCTGGTTTAAGGTATTTTAGAAGTAAATGAAATCAAATGAGAATTTATAATCCTTCCTGAGGTCTGGATTCCATCAGACTAAACTCATTAGGCATTAAGGTGCAGGTGCAGCTAAATAAAGGATTGTTCTGCTTTCCTTAATACCATAGATTCACATCTTGAGTTCAAAATAAAAGTCTTTTAAAAGCACATGTATATATTGTGCATCTACTGGCAACACTTGAAAGAGAAAGTTCAGCTGATGGAATCTTCAAATGCCTCATTTTTGCCAAAGGAATGTGCCCGTTTCTGCACCGACTGTGCTAAGGGATACAAGCAGAGAAGTGACTGGACATTGGCTTCTTAAGGTTTATTCATTTCAACTGCATCATGCTTCCTTTCATCTACTGAACAGCTGCCCAAAGAAATAGCCTAAATCTAATTAATCCTCCTTTAATATTGTATTGCCACAACAATCCCCCGAAATGCTGCAGAGTGTGGGTCTACACCTGCACAGGCTCACTGGGAGCAACACGGCAGGAGTCGCAGAGAATCCAGCCTTTCTTGTGGTTTATTGGGATAAAAGGGAAATAACTCAAGAACCAGCCTCCCAGGTTTGAACTGAACCCCTACGACTTGCTGGATCTCTCAGCTGAAACCCCAGGTTCTGGATCTGTTGAGAAAGCAGTTTGTGGGATATTACAGAAAAACCAGTCGATATCAGGCCATCAGATAAGAATCTCTCTGCCTTTGATTGTAATCAGCAAAATTTCAACATGGAATGTATACACTGAGCTGTGCTTAAAGACCACGAGCAGCCAGGCTTTTCCAGCTTCCTATGCACTAACAAACATCTGCAGCTCTTGGCCAGGCAAGTGCTGGGAGATTAGGGGGCAACAAAGTATGCAGGGGAAAGGTCTGGCTGCCCCGGAGGGAAATCCCTGCCAGAGCAGCTCCCTTGCACCCAGGCTGTTACAGCTATTGCACATTTCTCAGGTGTTCTGTGTGTGGGAGGTCCTGTGATATTAACACCATTTATAAACCAGGATTATTAGATACAAACACAGTATTTGAAGAGATGGCACGAAAATAATCATGAGATACTTTATTTACTGCTTAAAAAGATACTGCAGAGTGCCCTTC
This sequence comes from Serilophus lunatus, assembly GCA_013399895.1. NCBI lineage: Eukaryota > Metazoa > Chordata > Aves > Passeriformes > Eurylaimidae > Serilophus > Serilophus lunatus. The sequence goes on from VXBA01004031.1 coordinate 350,514, forward strand.
CTCATGCAAGTGTGACTTTGTGACCTAGTTCACATTTTTCTCTGAGATCATCATGTTTCCTCTGTGCTGCCAAGAGAGCTGAGCTCAGGTGGGGCACTGGGTTTGGGACACAAGAACTAGAGAGGAGCTCACAGCCTGGAATGATCCTCTCTGCCAGCCACTGCACATCCTCTCACTGTCCTTTTGCCTGTGATGGGACTTGTAGCTTCTGCATGAGATCTTTTTGCTTTCTAGGAATGTTTGCTGTGCAACACATTTATTTTTACTGAGAAAACAGGCAGGCAGCTGTTTACTCTTTTAATAACTCCATACAGGCTTGAGAACTCTGAATATTAAAGATCTGGGAGTTGATGACACCCAGATATATTTGTGTTGGCAGATGTAAAATGCCAGTGTCTTACAGTGATGGCAAGTTCAAACTATTATTTCAAAGATGTCCTCGGGAAGACAAACACATACATAGGCATGTATAGAACGTGTGCATGTCTGTCCTCTTTGCAATTTAAACGTTGGTGGCCAATGCCTCAGGCACAACGGCATCTGAAGGTGAGGCAAAAATTTACTTTCAGTTTAATTCCCACCCACGATCCTTATTACACAAGAGGAATTTTTTTTTTGGTACAAAATAAGCCCATCAGTGACATCAGCAGCACCTAGCCCTGCATACCACACTTGGGATCAGGGCTGGATTCCTAAAACTGAGCCTCTCACTAGGGCTGGGCCATCCCAGCCTCCTGAGTCAGCCCCTAACAACAGCATTTTCTGTTTTGTTTTGGGTTTCATGTGTCTTCAAACGCAATTTTGCAATTCTGGGGTAAAAGATCAGCTGTTGTAACACACCCTCGTGTCCTCGCATGGGTTTGGTATGAATGAAGGGAACACAGTTCAAGTCCTGTTGCATGCAACTGGTAAAAAAAGCACAGAAATGAGTGTATGGGGGTTTTGAAAGCATCTCTGAAGGTGCAGGAGCACAGATCATCCTTCTCCAGCTCAGTCTCTTACCTACCAGTCACTACTCATTTGTTGGACTTCAACTGCCAACACAGAAAGACTTTCAGCGTATCAGTCACACTGCCTTAGATTTTCCATCTCCTCTGTAGTATTTTCAGTGAAACAGCTCCCATCTCACAGTTGTGGACTAACCAGCAAAATGACAGTTACTTTTTTCTAAAAAAAATATTTGGGGTTTGCTTGAATATGTTTCTGCATCACTCTGGATTCTTTGATGTATTTCTGTACTCCCTGTGTCAGGTTTTAATGCAGTGTAACAGTTCCCTGGATATGGACTCTAATATTCTGGTAATTTGATTATAATGCATGCCATGGATTGCAGGAACTATTGTATTCAGAGGTCAAAGTTGTGTCCACACCAATGAGAGAAGTTTTACGCTACATGTCTGATTTGCTTCTCCTTTTCACCTGTCTCGGGAGACAAATGATTCATCACATAGTGCTGAAATATCTTCATCTTCTGATCTGGGCCAAGATTTAAGAGTGGTTACCCAAAAGCTTCTTTTTTGAGCTGAGGAGAAAGATCTGTGCTGAATGATTCTCTTTCAGGTCTTCTCTTCTGCAGTTTATTACAAGTATATTTGTGTAATTAGGGGGCCCAGTAGTAATGTTGTTAAAATACAAGTGGGCACATTTATTGTTTCCTCCAAAAGGAAACAACCAGTCTCAGCAGTTCTGGTTTTTCCCTGCCTCAACTGAACATTTACTGCTTTACATAGCTAGCAGTTGTGAGGTTAAAGTTACTTCTTTTTTTTTCCACCCCTTTTTTTTCTTTTTGTTAAAAAGAAAAGGAAAAAAAATCCCCTCCTTTCTCTTAACAAATGCTGGATTTTTCAAGGATATGGTCAGAAAGGGGAACTTAAACTCAGCATGATGCTTATAGTGCCACACAAGCTTCAGGAAAAGTGATGTGCAGTACTCTTTATTAACATCTAAAAAGTCCCTGTGGGATTATAATGACTGCAGAGTAATAAACAAATAAAAGTAGCAAGATTAAATTGTTCAGAATATCTTTAGTGATGGTAACAGTAAGTTTTAACCTTGAAAACTAGAGAAAGAGCAGCTTGCTAGCACTGACCATGTGGGGAGAACAAATACAATTGGGAATTGATTCCTGTTAGTGGTGACTGGTTATCATTGATAACATTAAAGACACTTGGCTGATGAGAATAAATTGTTAAAATACTGATACAAAAGAATTTGAACTCAATTGTAAACACCAGAATTCAGACTTTTTAAATTACAGCAATTTTTAATCTTCCATTTAAACGATAGACCTGAACTTGCTTTTCTTTGAGGTGCCAAAGGACTCATTAAAGTCAATGGGCATTCCAGGTACACAAGCAGGGAAATATAACCAGTCTGATTCCCAATCCTCACACAGGAAGAAACTTGTCTCCCCATCAGAATTATAACTCCCAACTACTGATGCTGTATTATTTTATGAGCATTTTTTAGTAGTTCTCCCAGAGTTCTTCTGGTCTCTTTTAAAAAGTTTTACTGCCACTGTGCTGTAGGAAGAACAATTGGTAAAATCAAGGCAGCCCCAACACTGCCAAGGAAACAGGGTGGCTCAAGGCAGAGTTTGACCCAGTGGCTCCAGTAAGAGAGTCAGATCTCACCCAGACTGGGCAGAGGACACTGTGCCAGCCCCTTGGAGGGTGTCAGGGGTGGTGACTTCACTGCTGGGGTGGCCCTGGGCCAGGCTGCTCCAGCTGAGGATCCTGCCTGTGACACCAGTGGGGTGCCTGGAGGTGTGATTCAGCCCAGCACGGTGCTGGGAGGCTGCAGCCTAACGAGAGGAAACTTTGTGCTCATTTGAAAGGCAGTTGTGAAAGGCAGGGAGAACCTTCAAAAAATGGTGATCTGGGAGATTCTCATCCAATCGTTGTGATGGGGGTCCCTCATCACAGAGAGCCTGAAGGGCACGTGCTCCTTTTCATTATTGCTTAGAGGGAAGCTGTGCCTTCCCTCTCCCCTCCTTTTCCTTGTTTTTTTTTTTGTTGGTTGGTTGGTTTGGGGGTTTTTTTTTGTTGTTTTTTGTTTTGTTTTGTTTTGTTTTTTAAGGAAGGCAGCTTTTAAGAGCTTGCCATGAAGATCTAAGTTAAAGGATTTTCTCCACTACAAAGCCTGCATAGTTTCCCAGGCCAGGTGGACCCGATAGCACTGACTGCATGCTGAAAAATCTCATCCCCACCCTTCAGGCACTTTAATTGTAAGCCTTTCCAGATACACTGGATAAACACTGTCAAAATGAACCTGAAAGGGTTGTTGTTGTTGGTTTAGCCCTTAAATAATTATGAGTTTGTCTGTCTAATTAAGAGCTTGCCATGAAGATCTAAGTTAAAGGATTTTCTCCACTACAAAGCCTGCATAGTTTCCCAGGCCAGGTGGACCCGATAGCACTGACTGCATGCTGAAAAATCTCATCCCCACCCTTCAGGCACTTTAATTGTAAGCCTTTCCAGATACACTGGATAAACACTGTCAAAATGAACCTGAAAGGGTTGTTGTTGTTGGTTTAGCCCTTAAATAATTATGAGTTTGTCTGTCTAATTACAACATAATCTTGTTTAAACTTGGACGGTTATTTGCAGTATCTCTTAAATGAGTTGGAAGCAGAAACAGTGAAAAGATGAAAATTCCCAATTCTTCCACTTTAAGGCGAGGCAAAAAGAGGTTTTGCTCATGTAAAACTTAATTTAACCTGACAACAAAAGACTCTAACTTGGAAGCTACTGTGGTAGGATAAAGATGATAAAGAATAGTGTGGGACCTCTGATATGCAACAGAAACTTAATCCTCGATGGATAAAATTTTTCAAACAGTTTAGAAATAGTTTAAGGTAATTTATGGGAAGACTTGAGTGACAAAGCACATTACTTGAAGTGCCTTTCCCTCACTAGGCACTTTCTAAATTCTTTCTCTTTCATTTCTTTACTCTCAGGAGACTTTTAAATCCAGTGAACCAAAACAACACTTTGTTTGTTGGTATAGCACAGGGCTGGCACAGATGGCAGACACTGCACCTGTTCCAATAAACTGGGGAAATGGAGAGATAAACCATAGCACTCATTAAGAGGAATCCACTGAAACATGAACAATTGGTATTTTGAAGATCTTCCAGGAATAAAAGGAGAAATACATAAACAGACCTTGTTTTTACCATCATCAGTTTAAAATAAACTTGTTTAAGGGGAACTTCACCTTTGATGCATGTACAACTACCACTAAAGAAACTATGACTGTGCTTGATCGTCTTTAAGAAAGCAAATTATTTTATCTAGCTACTCCTATTCTTCTAAATAAAAATTATCTGTTGGCAGTTTAATCAAAATCAGTTAATTCCCCTGTTCCTTAGTTGTGGCAGCTTTTTTTGCTTTTACATTTTCTCATGCTGAGTAATATCATATTTTTACAATCTAGTTCAGAATGATCAGCGGAACAACATAAACTAAAGTCCATCTGCTAATCTATTAATAAATAACTAAAATTATTAGGTGGGGAAAACTGTTTGGATAGCTAGCAACAAAGTTCCCTGCAAAACAGTTTTCTAGACACAGGAATATGCTATGTAATAGCTGATAGATTATTTAAAAAATCTTAAACTAGAAGTGTTAAGTAAAAGTTACTCAAAGGATAATTTTTTTCAAACATTTGCCTTGATCATCAGTGTCTGTGCTGTTCAGCATCCCAAACATCCCCCCTATTTCTCTCACACATACACACACAAGCATTAAATACAAAATGTCATGAAAATTCCTAAATATCATTTAACATTGGCAGCCCTGCACTGTAAGGCCATTTATATAAAACTGTGGTTGGCAGCTCTCACTCTTCCATGGGAACAAATTAACATTGGCATTCCAAACACAGGAAAGTAAGGAAATTAGAAACACAGTTTCTATTTGGCCAGTGCTTTGAAACACTGTACCATGCTACCGATGTCAATTAATGAAAAGCAGAATTTTGTGGAGAGGGTCTGGTTTTGAAACACATTAACACACGTTAAACATGTTTGCACAGGAACTGGGTTGTAGGCATCTTGGTTCCAAAACAATAAAGCAATTACACTGAAACTTGTAGTCTCAAAGTTGCCATTAATTCAATCCACTCAGTCTGGATCACTAAAGGATTTTCACTGACTCTGAGATGGATGACACAAATGTTTAAAAGAATGGGTAAAGCACAATGTTGTGCGGATTACACCCAAGATGGCTTTTATTTTACCTGCTGTAAATGAAGTTTACATATAAATAATGAGATTCTGGAACATATAACCAAAAAAAGGGGAGCTCAGCAAACTTTGTATTTTTTATCAGCAAAACAAGGATTGTTTGAATTAGAATCAGTTCAAACTTTGCTACCTGCAACCTTTTTTGTAGCAAAGACAAAAAACCTTCAACACTGAAAAAAAATCTAGATGGCAGTTTATCTTCTGGCACAATTCCACTGACTCCAGTGGAATTACTCCAGGACGGAATTTGGCCCCGCAGTCTTTACAAGGCACTGTTTATTTGTACTATGATTCAGATATTTTGATACCAGGAATCTTTCAGCGCTGAAGTTTCTCCATATGAAATATGTCTTGTATTAAGAAATATCAGTTTCACGTTTTTGTCAAATGTTATTTGTTAAATTCTGTTTGTTGCAAAGATGGGAATTCGGCTGTAGTTCAACAACATGGATCAGGGTAATAATGATAAGCAGTGACTAATTGGAGCTAGTTTTGATTATTTGCAGCAAAGGAAACTTCCCTCAGAAACAATTTCAAGATTAGGAGAGAAAACTGTGTGAAGCTCTAACAGAAACTACTGCATGCTCATTATTTCAACACAGGGGCATTTCTTTGGCCCAGCTCTGCTCTCAGTGGTGCTAGTGTAAATCAAGAGGGAGTTTATGGGAATTACTTTGGACATGGAGTTGTATAAATGAGACCACAGGGCCAGCTTCAGTAGAAATTTGACAATTTACACCAATGAAGACCTAGCCAAGAATTTTCTCTTGGGTTTCCATTTTTCCAAACATAAGCATGTGCAGAACTTTATCCATGTGATTAGTCCTCATGAGTAGTCCATTTACTTCAAACAGCTGTAGAAGGAAAATCTTCATCCTGAAACTAATTTAAACAGCTCTCTCATTTCTTTAGAAGTTCCTTTCCTTTAGAGAAAAAAAAAAATATATAATAGCATATTTTATTTATAGACATTAAATATATGCATTTTTATAGGTTTGTAGTTAATTCACATAAGTACTTTGATGCAGGCCCCAGAGAGGAGAACTGTACCACTGGAAAGGGCTTAAAATATCATGGTCTCTTAATGCTGTATATCAACAGGTAATCTCTTTATCTGGCACTCTATCAAAATTTGCTTACTTGTGTTCTTGCTCAGATGACTTCATCCATCAACTTCTCACTGGTATTCATCCAGTTAGAACAATTTAGAGGCATAAAACTAAATGTGTTATCATTTTAACCACAAATTAACAGTTTCCATATAAATATTAGTATTTCCTCACTTGGTTCAAGGATAGCAGCCCTAATGGCACTAACAGTATATTTGATTTAAACTAATTAAAAACAGGGGCTCTTGCAATTTAATATATTAATTTTACCAGTGGGACTTAAATCTTTTATAATAAGTGTACACAGCTGCACCACTCACCCACCACCACTTTTAAACCTAATCCCTGCATTCCTCCTGACAATAACATGACAGGATCCACACATCCCAGTATTAGCCTTAACCCCGGTGACACTGCCAGAATGTATTAAACTAAAACATCACAGTGTCCTATTTAAAAGGAGACTGTCAACAGCTCTGACTGGGCTTTTAATAGTTATAATCTTTTTTTTAATTAATGTTTCCAACCACTTGTGTAACCCTCTCTCACACATCTCTTCCCCCACGACCCAAAAACGTGGTTTGGGCTTATTTCCAGAGGAGAACGTCGCTCCTGGTTTCATGCTGCCTGCCCAGAGGCCACTAAACCTCCTTTGAATGGACACACACACACACACACACACACACACACACACACACACACACACACGGCACAACCGGGGACACAAGTGTGAAGGTGGGAGCAGGTCCCACACAATCCACTGGTGCCCAACTTCTGTTACCAGCACCGCAAGACCTGGCCATCAAGGCTTGTCTCCTTCCAAAGCACTTTACAAGCCATTGTGTTTTGGCTTTTAAACTACAGCTCACAGAGGGGGCTTCGCTTTCCCCCAGGATACCCTGTATGGGAAAGGAGGAAAGATCCCTCTCTGGGATAAGTCCACCGTGTGCCAGCGGGTGGGGACAATTTCCACGTCCTTTATCCTTGCATAAGGACATCTGTCCTCAGCTGCTCCTTTCTCTGCTACCAGCACACCCTCATGGCAGAGGCAAATAGTTCCTGTTCTGTTCTGCCATTAGAAAATTAATTAAATTCTCTCTAGAATGGGTCTGTACATTCAAAGAATACCTGCCAGTCACTTGCTGTATGGTCAGTGCCCTTCATACCTTTCTTTGCTGCAAGCTTTCTGCCTTAGCTAATGTTATATCACCAAGTGTTGCACATATCCACAGTGCCCAAAACAATTATGGGATGTACCTGTTCAGGCTTGAGAGCTTCTAACAGCATTAAATGGAGGAGGGGAAAAAAAAAAAGCTTAATGTATGGACAAACCATGTGATCAGGACCAGGCATCCAGGGCTAACTTTTAATCTGCTTTGTTTCAAGTGGGAAATATGTGAAGATCAAATAAGTTCAAATCCAGGTCAAATATCCTTGAAAATCTTTGATTTATATAAGCAGGAAAATGAGGTTTAAAAGAAGTGATTAAGAAAGGGTTACTAAAAACACAGCTGTACGCATACTCTTATATCTGAGGCTCTCCAAAGAAAAACTGTGTGACATCTATATTAACCTTTGGCTGTACACCAATGAAGGCCTGTAGTGAGCTGGAATGCAAGGCAGCCCTTCCAAATTTTAACACAAGCCAGGTTACAGCTGCAAATGCCTGCAGCCCGTGCTCACTTTATAAAGTATTCCCCGAAGGAAATTTTTTAACTGTTATAGAATCTTTTTCTAATACCCTACAGTGTTAAAGCCTGTTATTAAAGGGCAAAGAGATGGTTCTCTATGCCAAACACTTGTCAACAAAAAGGATAGCCAGATGGTATGAAATGAAAGGAAACTTGGGGGCTCTTCAGCTTCTTGATTTATATTAACAAAAGCCACTTTCAAGTGCTCCTTCCAAGAATGACTAATTCCCCCCCCTTCTTTTTTTGCCAGGATTAAACAATGTTGTTCATTTTATAATCAACCACAAGGCAAATTAACAAATTGCATATCACTTGTGCTGACTCTTTTAAAAATATTCTAAGCAAGTCTGTTTACCAAGGCAAGATTACCGGCATAAGGACAACACAATTATTTTTAGAAGGGGTCTAAGTCATCTAGAGGATGTTTACTCCTTAGTTGCTGTTTATAAACTTGAAATTAAACTTGTGCAAAAAATGCTTTGCGTTTTTTCAGTTCCTGAAACTGTTCAGTTTGTAAACTGCACTTGGAGAGGATCTGAAATTTCAAATACTAAAATTATAGTAATAAATTCTGCAAAATTAGCCAGCAATTAACTGACTAACTTAGTCAGACCACTGTGGTTAAATTCTCCTTTAACTGACATGTAACTTCATTCTTGACACAAATCCATTCCCCATCCATCACAGCACAGGTGTAAGCTAAGACAAAATGTAGCCTGTGAATGAACTGGTTATAAATCTAAATCTAATTAATTGTCAAAATTTTACAGTAACATTACATGCTTAGTCCAAAGCTCCCTGAAAGGGAGCACCTGTATTCTGGTTCCTCCCTACAAATACCTAGTATAAATTCTCTGGAACAAATATACACAGTGTCTCCATAGAAATCAGTGTGTGTGGGGGGGTTGTAGATGGGGTTTTTACTATGCAGCTTAGTACATCTTTCAATGTTTGGGGTTTTTTTTAATATTTTTCCCTCTTAAGTTACACAAGTAAATAGATGAAGAATATGAATAAGGCAAAAAAAATGGTGCTTTTGTAGATTAGCATTTGGAAGCCTGGAATTAACATGTTTCATGATCAAAATTTAAAAGTATTATTTCTTTATTTATTTTTATTTCCTCTATTCTAAAATGAAACTTTATTATGCTGTGACACTTCCTCATTGTGATGGCTCCAGTATAGTAATAAAAGCCTACCTGTGAAATGCAATGCTCACAGGGTATCTCTTACAAAAGTAGGACACAGTTTACTACAGTCTGCATTTAGGAATTCAGCTCAGCTTTAAAAGGGATCATTGTAGAAAGTCTCCAAAAAAATTCACTTCTACAATAGATCTTCTAATTTTCCCTGAATGTTATAAAAAACTGTACGTCTCAAAGCAGGTGTTGTGTTTGACTATATAGGGGAGTGAGTGGCTGGTCTAATTCATTAAAACCTACATAAACAGGCCTGTCTTTGTCCTATAAAGATGAAAGAGCCATGACTATAATGGGATGAAAGGTGTGCACGGCGATGAAGAAAGCTATTATAGATCTATGTCCTTTTTAAACTCGTCCTGGCATGCACTGTTGACAAGGGAACAAAACAGCACAGCTAAACCCCTGAAATGTGCCTTGCTGGTAGTAATTCCACCTGTCCTTAAAACTATTGGATTTTGCCTGTGTTATTACTACTCACTGACCACGCTGACAGCAATTAAATTAAATTATCATTCAGTATTTTGCATCAAGAACAGTCTTGGATTCCGACTACAAAATCTGGCAGGTCGAAATGAATGAATACATCCACTGTAGCCATCACATCTCATCAGGATGTCGATTGTTGGTTTCTTACAGCTCATACAGGTGAAACCTCCTCTACAAAAATTCTCCCATAGACACTGACATATCCAAAATGAAATTTTTTATTTCACAGTTTATGGATGAATTCTACTCCTTTGTATTCAAAATAAGCAGTGACCTGAACATTAATTCCTTTCATATCACTCCTTCCACAGTCTGAAAAGGAGACTCTTCTTTATATTGGAAATCCATGATGGGAGTGCTGCAGTTTCACTGACGGAAGTTACACAGTAGATAACTATACCTGAGGAGCAGAGCTCAACTCCCTCCATTAGGTACTTACATGTTCCATAAAGGCTCTTTCCTCTCTACTGAAATGGAAGAAGTGTGAATTTCTCTTATTGTTATTTCAACATCGTTTGTCTTCCCTTCAGGACTCTCCTTGCCCTCAGCTGTAGACAGTGTAGGACCCAAGAACCACGAAGAACAGTGTTAGCAAGATCACTCTTATCTCTAAAGTCAAATATTTGACTGCCATTGGTACATTTGACTGCTCAAATATTTGATTTTAAATGTATCATTGCTCATTGGCTTAAGTATTCAGCAGTGATTAGACAAACACTGTAATTCCAAATGGAAAGCACCAGCTCTCATAGAGCACAGCCCCCGGGCCAGATGTAATTCCGAGCTTCCCACTGTGAAGCTTATGGCAGTTAATAAGGAGGTGCAGCTCATGCAAACTAGAGATCTCCCACAGCGTCCTGTGTCTCCTTATCATGCAAGAATTGTGCCGGGATGGCTACCGTGTCTAATAATTATTAACATGTGTCACAGAGCCTTTACAGCTCCTGATCTTTCCGAGCTGGTTAAAACGCTGGGATTAGAGAGGTGGTGATTTAGGTGGTCATTTAATCTTTGTTGCCTCTGAAGTTCCAGACAGTGGAAGTGTCCAGAACAGTGACATCCATAAAGGTGTTAATGGATTTATTGGAAATGGGGGTCTGCAATCCCTAGCAGGTTACGTGCCAGAGGTGGGCTCCTCTTGCGCTTTGTGTCTCCTTTTTTTTGGGACAAAGTCTGAGTAGATCTTGTTTTGGAAATAAAACCCAGGTTCTGCCTTGAACTTGCAGGCACCCAATCTGTACGTGTGTGGTTTAAGAGCCGCGCATGATGAGGTCTAAAAATGGATAGAGTGAGCCAGGTCTATAATTATATATTTAAAATAGAACGCGCACCCTGACAGTGTTTTACTCAAATCCGGCCAAGTCAGTCCACACGGGTGTGCAATCTACAGCGAGCAAATGGAAATCAGATTGGGCCGTGGCATCCAATTAGAGAGGCCTAGCGAGGCGCATACAAAGCGTGCCAACTCTCTATCGTTTGCATAAACCCATCCACATGTGCTTGTGAAAAGAGGCGAGTTAGCGGCATGAGCTGGGGGTCAACAGGAAAAGCTGCAGGAGTAAATAAGGATTTACTGTGGAATCTCTCCCAAGCCATTAGGAAAACATGTGCGAGCAGCTCAGCCCCCTCGGCCGGGGGAGCGCGGCGCTGGGATGCCGCAGGGAATTATCCGTCCCGCAGCCCCGGTGGCTCTGCATCCCCCCCCTCCCCCCGAGCACCAGCCCGGCGCTGGGAGCTGTGCCGGGACTCGCGGTCCTGCCCGAGGGTTTCGTGTCTTCCTTGGCACTGTGGGATGTGGAACAGACCTGCTAATCATCCTGTTTAGCTCCTACCTGCAACTCTAATTTCTAAAGTGCAGCAACTATCAAAGGGAGAAGGCGACAAAGACCTTAGCGTGTCGGAGTGCAGAGAGGAGCGTGGAGAGAGCTTGTGGCTGTCCAAATGCTGTGATGGGAAGTCACAGCTCTCTCCACGTTGGTGCCATTAAATTACCCACCTAGCAAAGCAGCAGCCGCCTTTCCAAGGGCCGCTACCTGCCCTTCCTTGCCCAGGTGGGCTGCCACCCACCTGACCCCCCGGCAAACCGCTCGCAAGCGCGGCCACCTGCACCAGCAGCCTCTGTCCTCCCGCGGGTGGCCAGGGCCATGCTCCAGCACTTCCCCCGGCTGCCCCGGAGGCAGCCCCGCCGAGAACGGCACTCACCCAAGTTGACGAAGCTCATGACCATGTCAGCCTCGGTGAGGAAGTTGCTGTCCTGCAGGCTGGCCAGGGGCGGCCCCTGGGTGCTGAAGATGGGCTTGTAGGGGTAGGAAAAGCCCTCGCCGTCCTCGGCGGCGGCCCCCGCCGCCCCCTCCTCCACGGACATGGCATTGTAGAGGTCCAGCATGAACATGGGGGCCGAGTTGTGCTTGCCGTGGAGGTGGGGCCGCGGGCGGTGCGGCAGGCCGAGGATGGAGAGGATCTCCCTCTGCATCTCGCGGCGCTCGGGGCCGCGCAGCCGCCGGTGGATGAAGCTGGAGTGCACCTCGTTGTCCACCGTGAAATCGGCGAGGACGCAGCGCAGCCAGAGCGCGGGGGCGGCGGCGCCCAACACCAGGAG